>BSBK01000589.1:3270000-3745000 GCA_027943335.1 Chamaecyparis obtusa
ATATTTTAGATTTAATATTCATATTTATCTTCATCATGATCATAGCCATCACGGTCAACATTTGGTTCAACTTCATTTGAACCACACTTCATGTTGGATTATAACATATTGACACTTACACCATGAAGAAGACAAATGATTAAATAGAAAGAGAGGACCAATTGAACCATCTTGTGGTCAGTCTATATCACATTGAGAAACAACGTCAAGACTCGAGAATCAAAACAATCAAAAGTTTCTTCAAGACCATGAATGATCAACAAAATTCCATTAGAAAACAAAACACTAATCTATATTATCATTAAGCCATAAAATATGTTTTTAAAGTTTAGAAGCATCACAAGAACTTTCAAGAAACATAGTACTATCCAAGGACCAAAATGAATACCCTCCAAATGATTATGATTATGTTGATGTTGATGTCTATAATTTATGTCTAATGATTATGATGATGTTGATGTTGATGTCTATAATTTATTTCACTTATTGATGCTTGCCTAGATTGAATTTTGAATTGCCAGGCTGGAGAATGCTTTCAAAGTTTAGGGTCTGTTCTACATGATACTCTTAGTTACAGCTCAAATGCAACTCAACATATTTTTGATGCTAGGCAACCCACTGCAGAAACTCATCCGCAGGTGAAATTTAATGCTGTGAATCTTGGCATTGTTAATGTTATTACTTTTCCTCACGTTTCATATTTGTGAAAATGTTTCTTGGCACTATCTTATTTTTATTACAATGTTCTTTGTTGTGGGGTAGGAGGTCAATCTTCATTGTCTTCATTGTGGGGGATAGTGAAGATTTCTCTGACAAATAGCAGGTCTTCTTTAGTATCTTATAATAACATGCTAAATTGATAAAGGTGTTATGGACATTTAATCTGCAATTACTAATAGACTAAGCATATTATTACTATGCTTAATGTTCCATTTAAATGCATTTAACACAAAAAACAAATTTACAAAACTGAACCAATGACATGTTTACAACAAAGATGTGTTGAGGAGTTTTCTCCTTGTTTAATGTTAACTGTTCTTGCACAATCCACTCATACAAAAATGAAATGCTATGTGGAAGGGATGGTTGATAGTGTTCCTTGAGGGAAGGGGGATTTTGAAAGACTTGTTATCATTGTATTATGTATTTCCAATATGTTTGGATGCAGGGCAGACCGAGAGAATGAAGGATCACTCATCGATTGCATGATAACCCGGTTTTAAAGGGTCACTGGAAGAGGGGAATGAAGGATCACTCACTGATTGCATGATAACCCCACCAAGCATTCTTTCCTTTAATTTTCCACAATATCTCAAAGTATGATCATTATTCTTTACTTTCTATATGCTATTCTTTCTATGGTTTTGTTATCTCAGAGATATATCAAAAACATTGCAGATGTGCATATAAAAGTAAAATATTGTCCTTCAATTGTTCCACATTGAAGCATTTTCTCTTTGGAATATTTTCTTCATTTGTACAATATCTGTAAAAAATGGTTCCCATATTTCTTCAAGATCTATTTTAATCTTTATATTGCAATTTTGATTAGATTTGACCTATAGTTGATTTCATTAGTATTTTATAACATATAATCCTAATGTGAAATGTGGAGAGAAAGAAAGAGACACACTAGGTATGAATTACATGATATACCCATCATCACTTAGCACTTAAATAATAAATTATGGACATGGAACAACCCCCTAATCTCTAGATGTTTGTTTCATGTTGGCCTCTTATTATATGCAAAGGTAGGCCTGTCTTAATTAGGCTAACAACCACAGTGTAGGGGCCATAATATTTTCCCTTTAACCACATTTATAGTTTGAGAAAATCAGAAAAAATTATTTCAGATTTATATTATCCTTTTGAACTAGCACACTGCCATCAAAATGCATAATCATTGGTCATCTCAAGAAAATTCCTATTGATTAGTAGGATATCCTTATAAAAATTTGATGCATGGATTTCTCGTGAATTATCGACTGCTATGTATCCTGCAACTATGGAAAGAATAGTGTTGGAGTTAGGTTTCATTTATTATTGAATTCAATGGTTTCCAAGATGTGTTGAGGAGTTTTCTTCTTGATTAGTGTTAACTGTTCCTGTACAATCCACTCATAAAATAGTGAAATGCTATGTGGAAGGGATGGTTGATAGTGTTCCTTGAGGGAAGGGGGATTGTGAAAGACTTGTTATCATTGTATTATGTATTTTCAATATGTTTGGTTGCAGGGTAGACCAGGAGAATGAAGGATCACTCACTGATTGCATGATAACCTGGTTTTGAAGGGTCACTGGTTGAGGGGACAGTCAAGGTCCCGATGATTGGGCCATTGGAGGACCCTATTTCTTTGTAGTAATTGCTATTCAAATTGGATGCATTGATTTCTTGTGAATTATCCGCTGCTATGTATCTTGCAACCACATCCGTAAATTTGCATATACTTCTCTACGGTTGTAAGCCACTTAGAGATCAAAATAGAGAGACTAAATCAAAATCATTCTTTGTCCTATTTCCTTTTAACAAAGTCTCAACTATCAATGATACAATATACATTTGATGCCTTAAGTGATCAAATATACAAATGGTGCCTACCTAGAAGCTCACTAGGAGAATGAAGGATCACTCACTGATTACATGATAACCCAGTTTTGAAGGGTCATTGGTTGAGGGGACAGTCAAGGTCTGGATGATTGGGCCATTGGAGAACCCTAGTTCTTTGTATTAATTGCTATTCAAATGAGATGCATGGATTTATTATGAGTTATCGACTGCTATGTATCTTGCAACTGCATCCATAAATTTGCATATACTTGTCTACAGTTGTAAGCCACTTAGGGATCAAAATAGAGAAACTAAATAAAAATCATTTTTTGTCCTATTTCCTTTTAACAAAGTATCAAATATCAATGATACAATACATTTGATGCCCTAAGCTATCAATACAAATGGTGCCTAGCTAGAAGCTCACGAGCTATCCATTTGATAACCATAGTCAACATTTCAAAAAAGTGGATATCCTTGAGCACAAGCACCAATAACATCAAATAATGGAGTTAAAGCATGGGCTAGGCCATGACACTAGTAGAATGCGGTCATTTTAGTGACAACAATTTAAAATGCGGTCATTTGGTGTGTTTTAAACAAAATAGAATTTTCAGCATATTATTATCATTCTATTTCTTTGTTGTAAACATGCCATCAGTTCAGTTTGGTAACTTCACTGTTGTATGAGTGGATTGTGTAGGAACAGTTAACATTAAACAAGGAGCAAACTCCTCAACACATCTTGGAAACCATTGAATTCAATAATAAATGAAACCTGACACCAACACTATTCCTTCCATTCACTTCTACCAAGAATAAAGCATTTAATCCATTCAATATTACATATAATCATTAGACAGTTACATTTCCTGACTATGTAGAGGAACATTCAGGACCAAAATGATCAAAACTACTTTCACCCTTGCACAAGCTATTCCAAAATTCAAGTAAAATGAAAAATATGCTATATCAAATCATTCATATTCATAGTAACCATTTGAAGGATCATTTTGTCAATGAACCCTCTGACTGTACCCCTGCGGCAGAGAAAGGAAACCTCAAAATAGAGAAAGGAAACTTAGTAAAACTAGTCTATGTCGATGTTTGTGAGGGTATAGTCATGATAAGTGCCTCTCAAACCTCTCCAAACATGTAAGATTGTTTTTAAATACTTTATTGATCTCTTCTAAACATTAACCAAATCAAACCTACATTTGAATCCACACACAATAACCCCAAAATAAAGGGTTTTGTATCCTTTAATGAATCTCAGTCACTGGTAGCGCATGGACAGTCAAACCAGTAGTCTCCAAAGCATTCAATATGTGACTGGATTGTATTTAATACACTCTATTCTTTCCATTCACTTCTACCAAGAATAAAGCATTTAATCCATTCAACATTACATATAATCATTAGATAGTTACATTTCCTAACTATGTACTAGAGGAACAGTCAGGAAATGTAATTGTCTAAACGATCCAAACATTTGAAAATAGTGAATCGATATCCTTGAGCACAAGAACCAATAATATCAAATAATGGAGATAAAGCACGGGCTAGAGCACGACACCAGTAGAATGCGGTCATTTCAGAGAGCATTCGTGATCAAATAAAATGCAATGCATTTAAAATTTGCAGTCAAATATGATGCCAGATGCTTGAAAGATGAAGAAATCACATACCTTCTCTCATGCTCATCTTTCACTCATCTATCCAATTGAAATAAAAATGATGAGGCCGTTTCAATTTTTTTTTCATAGCCAAATCTTCCTTGTACCACACGAAGAACATGCCATTGGTTCAGTTTTGTAATTTGTTTTTTGTGTAATTAGTAATTGGCAGATTAAATGCATATAACACCTTTATCAGCTTAATTAGCATGTTATTATCATATCAGATAAAGCACGTTTAAGAATTATTGGGATTGGTCCTTTTGCATGTATTAAACATAATAGAATTTTCAACATATTATTATCAATCTATTTCTTTGTTCTAAACATGCCATTGGTTCAGTTTTGTAGATTTGTTTAATATGTTAAATGCATTTTTCATGTGGAGGGGTCTTGTTCTTAGGAGATTGATGAAGATTGTGCACCTCAAAAACCAATTCATAAGGTACCAATCATGTTTTCTATTCGCTTATATTTTTGGATTGGTAAATCTCCTTATAAGTTTCATGTCCTTTCTTTTGATTACTATGGATGAGATATATATCTTACATTTAACATTCAACTTCTTTACATTTTAGAACATGTGTGTTTTTTGAGGATTTTACCAAATCAACTTTTAACATAAACCGAAAACACCAAACTGATATCTTGCCCTTTCAACTTGACAAAATATTTGCATTTGACCAATAACTGCAAGTAACTGAATGATAAATCCACATACTTGTATCTTTGTAAAATACCTGGAACATCAAAAAGATGGCTAAGTGGCTGCCGCCATGATTTTTATCTACTGAATATGGGAAAAAA
Organism: Chamaecyparis obtusa; assembly: GCA_027943335.1. NCBI lineage: Eukaryota > Viridiplantae > Streptophyta > Pinopsida > Cupressales > Cupressaceae > Chamaecyparis > Chamaecyparis obtusa. The sequence goes on from BSBK01000589.1 coordinate 3,275,035, forward strand.
AAACACCAAAAAAAATCAAATAGAAAACATGATTGGTCATTTCAGAGAGAATTCATGATCAAATAAAATGCAATGCCTTCTCTCGCGCTCGATCAACTTTCACCCACTCGTTTTCTCCCACTCCTTTTCTCTACAAATGAAATAAAAATGATTTGGCCATTTCAAAACAGTGAATTGATATCCTTGAGCACAAGCACCAATAACATCAACTATTTTGATCTGTGGGTACCCTAATGTTGGCAAGAGTTCTTTTATTAATAAGATTACTCTGCAAGCTTGAAGAAGCGATATATTTTGGCAAATGAAGAGTAGAAAGATGATGATATTCCTGAGATCATGGATGGACACAATGTTGCAGACAAAATGGGAAGACATCTTTCTAGAATGGCCCTAGATCCTTCGATAATTGGGGTAGGATCCAGACCCAGGCTAAAAAGATATCTTCCTTTCTATTGTGGAATTATCCCTTCTTTAGCCTGCACTCATTCCTCTTCTCAAAAATGGTTATCTAGAAACTTTGGATACTGTTTCTCATCCATGCATGAAATGTGCTAGTGATTGTATAAAATTACTTTAGGCCTCCAGTATTGATGAGATGTACAAGTGTAAAATGTTTTTGCGAGACTGGGATCAATTTTTGCAGTGTACATAAATGCAAGACAATGATTATTCTTGATGATCGATAGGTAGCTAGGATAGTAGCTAGGACTAAAGATAAAACAACTCAAGAGACCATCATAGGTTCTCTCTTTCTTCGGTCTATATTATTGATAGAATGTTTTACCTTTCATTAGCTCATCAAATTCAGGGATTTGAAAGAATTTAATAGAATATTTTCATGACAACGTATATTATTTAAGTTGACGTTGCACGAATTTATCTACTTCATGCACTTGTAGACTATGAGGACAGTGATAAAGAAGCATGGAAAAACATTCTGTCAATAATATAGACTGAAGAAAGAGAGAACCTATGATGGTCTCTTGAGCTATTTTATCTTTAATGTGCATATTCATCAGTTTTTTGACACTTAATCATTAATTCTGATAGAAGTGCTATGCATTCAACAGATAAAATGTCAGAGAAAACTAATTTACGACAATAGTTCTGACAGTAATGCTATATGTTCGCAAGGGAACCTGTCAGAGAAATAATGAAGGACTGTCACTCTTCTGACATTTTAAGTGTCACAAATAGAATTTTTTTGACAAAACATTTGACATTAATGCCATATCACCGACAGGTATATCTGTTAGAATTAAGTGGAAACTGTCGCTATTTTGGTAGTTATAATGTTGGAAAGGATATCTTTTCGATAGTTAATAGGTCATTGTGTCAGAATTCTGATGGATAAACCGTAGAAAATGCAATAATGAAGCTGTTGCTGAAATGCAAGTTTTTGACGTGATATGGTGTTGGTAAACTGATAGATACATCTTCTGTCATAATTTCCTATGCAAAAACAATGATGGACCCATCTGTCGAAATGCTGACAAATTAGTGTTGCAAATCTGACAAATGGCCATCAAAATTTGACCCCAAATGTAGCAGTGTGCCTAGCATTCACACAGGATTTGTTTGCTATTCAGTACATTGCTTGGAATGAAGATCTTTTTATTTATGAATACTATCCATTATTAAGAAAAGATAAAATTTTGGAAAATTATAGGAAGGTTCATAACATTTTCCTAGGTAAATTGTGTCAACAACTGGCAAGGGTCCCTAACCAAAGAGTTTCATTGGAGGCACAAAAATTGATTCAAACTTATGGAAGTCTATATATGCAGTTCCCACGTTTCACCTACATCCGGGTTGGTGGCTTTGATGATGAACCTCTCAGGCTCCCAAGGTTCACTTTCGACTGTTTCATTTTGGCAGAAGTTTGTAGGCAGTTGTTTGTGGTTGTTAAAAATAGCATGCTAGAAGAAAAATGGCCTTCTATGTTTCTATTTAAAATTGGCAATTTGGCCTATAACAATATGATGGATGCTTCAGTGATTAGAAGCAACTTGTTGAGTTTTCATTTATAGTTTTATGAGTTAAGAAGGGGCTTTGATAACAAGGGCTTCGCTAGACAAGTTCTAAGCTTAAGTAATTATCCTTCACCCAGTTCACACCTCGAGGACCTATGGGAAGATCTCGGTGATGAGGAGGCAATCTGGAAATGAGATCATTCCAGGCTTGTTATTTCATAGATCAAAATGTTGCAATTGCATTTTGATATTAAGGGCATGGAAGAAAATAATTTTGAAGTCACAAGTTCAGAGGAAAGCAATGTAGAAGCAAGAAGTCCCTCGGATATAGATTGGAACAGGAAAGAAGAAGATGATATAAAGTTGAGGGCCCAAACCATTTTTGAGGTCACAGAAAAGTAGTTGTTAGAAAAGAGAAAGAAAGGAGCTAAGTCCCCCCTCTTGAACAATAGACTTTAGGATCCTCCTTAAAAAATGTGAAACACACCCCATCTAATGTATCTCCTATGGTTCCAAATGTAGGTAAAGTTACGTCCCATAAGAAGAAGGTGGTTCCCAGTGGGCATCCTAATGCACCAAGATCGAGACCTAGAACAAGGTCAGAAAGGTGTTCTCAAATGGCATCTTTAGGGCTTGATTTTCTAGATGTTGAGATCAATAATGAAGATATCCCCTTTTCATCAGATTAGCAAGAGAAGGTTCAATAGGTTCTTACCATTAATATAGAAGTACCTCAAGTTGAAAGTACTCCGGTCAAAATGCCTGACAACCAGATGATGACTGGTTTAGTTCCTCCTTGGCTAACTAAATTAGTGAATAAGAGAAAGAGCTACAAACCCATTTCACTTCCTATAAAAGAAATCATCACTAAATATGCTACCCAGACCCCCAAAGAAAAAAGAATGAAGAGTGATGCTAGGCTATCTATCGACCCATCTACTGGAAAGGTGACTAGAGAAATAGCCACTTTCAGACCTAAAGAGGGAATTCAGGAACCAGAGGCTGTGGACTTTGAAATTATGAAGATGGAACTTGGTGTTCTAAATAGGGATTCTAGGGATCACATATTTAAATTCTTAGCCAATCATATGCTTGGACAGTCCCAAAAAGATGGGAGGGAAAAACATGAGTTGAAACAGCTGATTTCTACCATGGCTGAATTTCTTTCCTCGCTCACTGATGATGGAGTACTGCTGCTCGCCAAGTCTTCACAAGATTTTGATCCAAATTCGGTTGAAAGCCAAAGGTTGGTTAAGCAGATGTAACATGGGAGAATTCTGATGGAGGTCATGAAGTCTTGGATAAACAATGTTATCACTAAAGGAAGTGCTTTCATTCATGAGTTCATATCTACTTGCCTAGATGGAGAAGGATTAGTCGGTGAGGTTCAAACCCTGGTTCTGAATTGGGAAATGGAGGAAGAAAAATGCACAGCGATCATCATAGAGGTCCAAAAATAGAAAACTATGGCATAACTAAGTTCTTAGCTGAGAATTTGATGAAGCTGGTAGATCTATGTATGCTGTTGATCTTAAAGTAGAACTTCAAATGGAAAAACATAATGTTCAAAGCTCCAGTCTCTCAAGCCAAGGCAATAGAGAAAGAGGTGCTGGATATGCATTCGGATGCCCTCAAAGACATTAAAATAGTGAACCCCTTGAGTATTTTTTAGATTGATGAGGGTAACAAGGATGCAGATGCCATGGTCAAAGTCTTTATAGATACCATGAATTCCCTCAAAGAAAATGAAGCACCTACAGTTCAAGATTTCACCAAGATTGGAAATGTGGAGTCTATATTATTGTTGAACCAAGGTTAGTTGCTAAAGTAGGTGGAGAGGATTAGGGACTTGAGGTGGGAAAAGAATGCGACTTGGGTGAAGCTTTCAGGCCTGAAGAATTTGCATTTTCAGCTAGCCCAGGAACTGGTGAACGTGTTCCAATCTTGGAAGCTCGTATAGACCGCCATGTCAGAAAGCCTCAAGGGGAGTTAGTAATTTTTAGGACAACATTTCCCTTGTTTTATGTTTTAAATGACACGTGTTTGAAAACTGTATTTTTAGTTATGTAAACTAGTTTAAACGGTTTTTCTAGTGTTCTAGAGGCTAGGTTTTTTTGGAGGCTCTCTCAGACTTGAAACTATTAATGCCAAAGCATTGAATAGTTAAAGGGTTAGAAAATACAGATAGGAAATAGATAGTTTCTTTTTGGCAGTAGATAGTTTGCGTAGTCTTTTATTTTCTGAAATGGCTGTGACTGATTTTTGATTACACTTTGATCCAATCTTATATGAATATATGAATGCATGGTATGGTTTAGATCTTTGAATCAAAATTTAGAATGTATGAATTGCTTTGGAAGTTGATACAGTTAAATATATGCATATGTTATTCATATTTAGTCACTTTGGGTTTCTTTCTAGTTCGTCTTTCTCAAGTTACTTTATAGGTTCCTTTGTTTTCAGAAATAGTTAGCAAATTTCATTTCTTTCATAGTGTGGTTTATTAGTTTTTTGGTTCTTAAATTAGCTCAATACCTAGGAGTATTCGAGAGTTCCTTCCGCACTTTCTGGTTAAAAGTGTATATGTTTACTTTGTTGTTGATAATTCATTGAAAATCTTAAAAGGAAGTTGAACCTTAGAAATTCAGAGGGAAGCAATTTCTTATGCTTACCCAACTATTGATGAACCATTTGTCTTAGGACTATAGAGTCATTATTTATTTTCATTTAAAAAGAAGAAGAAAAATCTATTCAGCAACACATGGCTTATGCTACGTAGGGTCATGACCCTTCATAACCGATTATTAATATTAACTACACTGTAACATATATAATTATCAAATGATCTTTATATATATATATATATATATATATATATATATATATATATATATATATATATATATATATATATATATTACCATATCCAAATGTAGCTATATCTTAACAAATAGAAATTCATAGAAATCTTTTGAAAATATATTTATGTCTTACCTTACATGGAATGAGATTTCAAAAGGAAAAGAGAGAATTAACAATTCTATGTAGTATTAACCAATTGAATGTGTTACTACATGATGATGTAATGTTTGAGATTTTTGTTCACACTTATTTCTTTGATTTTTATTATGACCGTTGAGGATTTGAATTGAAATTTTCAAACTTTGAATATTGTGATTTCTTATGATCTTGTGGAGGCTATAATATGTGTTTTATGTTCCTAGTCCTATGATGTGAAGTGATGTCATCTGGCATGATTAATGTGTGACATTGATAGATTGTAAAAGGGAGTAGATTGTGAAGAACATACCATTCCTAATCTTGCATTCATATGTTACTTGAAATATGTTTCAACTATTATGAAATGGTCAAACTGAATTGACATGCAAATGTTTGTGTATATTAGAAATGCATTTTATGAAATAATTAACATTAATTGATATTCTTTGATGTGATTTTTCATGCTATGAGGAGAATTGCATGGATATTCATGGAATGATGGAATTCATGGAAAATACATCTTTTGACTCTAATAAGATATTACTACCACTTGGGTTATTATATTTGAGACCTTCAAGGAAATTATTATGAGGTGATTGAAATAGATGTACTAGTTGATGCATTTGAGGATCAATGAGTACATCAAAATATTTGATGGAAATGGAATAGAATTATTTGGTTATGAAGCATAATTGGTGTTTTTGACAAAATGGTCAACACCTCCTTTGTATGTGTATGTTTATTTGACTAGATGGTTCAAATTATGTGATTTCTTATGATGAATGAGATTTTTCATGATGAAGGGCATAATTCTTTTGATTAGTTGATTGTTGTATGAATTACATGCTCTTGTTACATGTATTATTGCATGAAAGAAAAATATATGAAATGCATGAATTGCATAGTTTTTCTTACTTTGTATGAGAATTGGAAAGCTTACCTTCAGGTGAGGGGTGATGAATGTGGGAAAAATTGGGAAGGGTAGAAGAATCACTCTAACCGCCGAGAGAAGTCTGGTATTAAAATGCTTTGGCAAAAGTTGTTTGCATATGTTTTATTATATATGCTTCCTATGTTCCATCTCACTTCCACATCCATGATTAGTTATACTTAGACATATGTGGAAAGTAGTTAGTTTCATGGCTGCACTAGATACCCCTTGCCTTTTATTTGTTGGGCATTGCAGGGTTGGGAATTATGCAAGTAGGTAGGATCCCAATGAAGTGTAAAGATTTGAGGATATAATGGACAAGTGTTCAAGCCAAAATCCCATCTTGAGATGGCCTTGTGCTAGGAGACATGGACTAATAGAAGGAAAGATGTCCGATTGTACTTAAGTATCTTATTTCAGGATCGACCTTTATGGTTATGTTTTGGATGCATGGTTATAGATGTATAGCATACATTGATGTGGTGATTTTATATGGTGATGAATTATCATGATTTATTAGGATGCTTATGCTTAGATGAAGCATACTGGCATTATATTGATGAAAATGTGAATGCTTATTCATAGTAAGATGTAAGAATTGTAGGATTTATATGGTTTTAGAGATGTAATATATTTGATGTGATGAACTAAGTTAACATATAGTTTTGAAATATTATAGTGATGAGGTGGGCATGAGGGCCTAGATCACATAAATTGAAAATGGACCCACTAACCCTTTTCAGGTGATGTATGAGGATGCACAAATGATTTTCTCACTTAGTAATTACCACATGTCAGATGGTATGTATTAATGATTTATTTACTTAAAGTTAAGGTTTAGAACTTATTAGCTGAAAATTTGTAGTTTTTCAATGATTATCTTTATTCTTGAATATTTACCATTGGAAATTTTCTTCCATGAAGAATTGTTATTTGATTGAACTAAAACTATTTTAGTGTCAACATATAAATATGATAGGAATTTGGTACGAAGTATTCAATACCTTGATCAATTTAGTATGATTCCAAGGTATGGTAAGAAACATAGGTACATGTGTGTTCTTTTGTAAATCAAAGGCATTATGAAGATTTATGTCTAAAAGAATTAGGATGAAGGAATGATATATCTTGATTATGCTTAAAAAATGTACTAATGCTTTGATATTATTCCTATGTATGCACAAAGGGAACAACACATCATAATAAAGGGGGAATATTGTTAGCAAGAGGTAATCTAACCTTGTAAAATTGAAGGGTAGTAATGAAATTCACACACTCACTTAGAATTTTTCTATGAGATGATTAATTGATATTTGTGTGATAGGGAGACTCCTCCAAGGACTATCCTAGTTATCCACTCCTAGAACCCTATTACCTTAGGAGGTTCACTTTTCTATCCTACTTCAACTAGAGTTTCCCTACCAATTCAAATGCTCTCTTCTCCCATGAACTCACAATGGTAAGTTCATCTACCAACAACTTGTACCTCTTCCAATTATCTTGTAGGAGTCGATGACTCTTCTCCATTCTGTTCACTCACTGAATAATTCATCTTGACTAGTCTACCAATCATCTTTCTTGACTTTGTCATAAATATCTCTTGCATGTTTTTTTTTACTACTCTTCCCTAGTCGGACTATAGCCAAGCTCGCTTAGGGTAATATAATTTCATATGTCTGCATCCCTACCAGAAAACTAACAAAAATATAAAGAATGTACATAGGCTCTATTTGTTCTATGTACAAGGTTGAATAGCAGAGATCAAATGGAATTCATTATTCATAGGTTGGTTGTTCCTCAAAATCCAACCAAGTAACATGACTGTATCTACATGAAATAAACAACAATGCAAATAGAAAATGAACACACCAGTAATTGACAAAAGGAGAATTCAATTTGCCACTACTAGAAAAATTACACAACTGCAAACAAAATAATTCTACAGAAATCACAAAACCAACCATTTCCTAATTCTATCAAACTAAAATCCCAACCAAAACATGACCTAAAATTACAAGGTATTATATCGGCCTTGGTTCGATTACAAAAAATACCAAAAAAGAAACCAGCTGATCTATTATGCGTAAATTGGCAAAATGGATGTATCACCATATCCTATCCCAATGCTATGCTCGGGGATTGGTCTAACTGATTTATGGCTTCTCTACTAATCCATGTCTTTGTCGATGATCGACATACCCTATTTTGATGTCTTCAGTCGGGTCAGTAATTTATCAGCCTGGCTTGTACTGATGACTCCATCGGGGCTTGATCTCACTCAAAATTCCTGGTGTTGATAGACCAAGTTGCTTTGATGGCTATGGTCGGTGAGACACCACTCGATGTCCACTTGAGCATAACTTCACCTGACGTTCTCATTGGTGATGGATCTAACACAAAATTCACCTCATCACTCATCAATAACCAATGTTGACTTGACTCAGCCCAAATTACCATCATCCATTGGTCTGACTCCAAATGCACTTTGCTAAACCTGATGACTATGAGCGGTATGTGATGTGCCAATTAGGAGATCATGATATACTATACCGATAATCCAAATTTCAAATGGAGGAAGCTATGTCACTAAATGTTATTGGTAGTGTGTCACCGATGATTAGTTGAACATAACCTAATGCTCCTTGGAAACTATCTTCTACACTCTTCTACTAACTACTGAGCTATGTACATTCTAGAAAGAACATCAAAATTTGGGGGAAAATAGTTAACCCCTAGGTGCTCCTGCACCATACTCCCCCTCTTCAAAAACAAGCTAGGGAACAGTAGGGGACAACAAGGAGATATCCAGACCTAGCTTGGTAAAGTTACTCTCCTCTACCCACATAGCCTCAGATTCTGGATGATTCTGGCATTGAACAAGGTGCTTCATTTAAGTTTTATGCCCGGTCTTCTTTTTGACTTGAGATTCCAATATTTTCTCTACTTGAGCTTGGCTTTAGGAGGTAAAACTACCTCATGTAACGCTACCTTATAATTTGGTTCCTTTTCTATAGCAATAGACTCTTTATAGGACACAAAATATTGCACATTAAATGCTAGTGATATGCTCAAGTCTTCCACTAAGTCAATCTTGTAAGCATTAGCTCCATATTTGGCTAGGATTTTGCATGGTCCCACTCTCTTCATTTTTAGTTTGGTAGGAACAAATTTTTTTAGTCTAGAATTTTTCAAATACACCATGAAAAGGTCACCTACCTTAAACTATACATCCTTTCTCCTCTCATCCACTTTTGCCTTTAACTTTTGGGTAGCCTCAGTTAGAGTCTTCTTGACTTTCTCATGTATCTCCTGCATGGTTTGAGAAAAATATTCAGCATGGCCACTTCTATACTCCATCTTTCCCAAGTCTCTCAACTCACAAATTCCTCTAGGATGTAAGCCATAAACTATCTCAAATGGACTTCAGCTAGTAGTCCTATTGACACTTTCATTGTAGGCAAATTCTTCCTGTGGAAGCACTTGATCCCATGTCAACCCATAGTCTTTGGTCAAGAATCTAAGTAATTTTCCTAACACCCTATTGATTATCTTAGTTTGACCATCAATTTTTGGATGGTAAGCTGATCCAAAAGTTAGATTAGTCCCCAATCTACTCCACAATGTTTTCCAAAAATGTCCCATGAACTTGGGATCCCTATCTGAAACAATGCATAGGGGAAGACCATGCATCCTCATAACTTCCTTGAAAAAGAGTTGAGCTATATGACTAACATCATGGGTAGTCTTACAAGGGATGAAATGGCCCATCTTACTAAATTTTTCCACTAGAAAATATATGCTATCCAACCCTATTTTAGTTTTGAGAAGTCCCACTATGAAGTCCATAATAATGCACTCCCATGGCCTATTGGGAATGGGTAAAGGTTGGTATATGCCTACATTACTAGCTCCTCCTTTAGCCTTCTAAAATATTACACATTGCTCCACATACCTTCTCACATCTCTAGGTTTCTTAGGCCAATAGTAGAACCTTTGTACAAGTTCTAATGTCTTATTGAGGCCAAAATGTCCACTAAGACTACTATTGTGCTTCTCTTGAATGAGGTTTTCCCTCATTGACCCCTTAGGTACACACAGTTGGTTCCCCTTAAATAAAAGACCACTTTGCAATGTATATTCTACAAATGCACTATGGAAATAATTTTGAAAAATCAGAACATACCTTATATGCTTCAAAGAAATCCTCATCCTCCTTGTAGAGGTCTTTAAAAATTTCTATGCCAATGCTTTGGAGCTGAACTTCTTGGACTGTCAACAATCTCCTGCTTAAAGCATCTGCCACCTTATTCATTTGCCCTTTCTTATGCTTTATGGTGAATGTGAAGGCTTGAAGATATTCCATCCACTTCAAATGCCTATTTCTCAACTTGTTTTGTGTGTTGATGTAGCTTAAGGCTTGTTTATCTGTGAAAACAACAAATTCCTTAGGTAGGAGATAATGTCTCCATTTCCTAAGTGATTGAAACAAGACATACAATTATAAATCATAGGATGAGTATTTATTTTTAGCTTCATTAAGATTCTCATTAAAGAAATATATAGGCCTAGCTTCCTAACTCAACACTCCACCTACTGTTACTCCACTTGCATCACACTCCTAAATAAACAACTTGTCAAAAATTGGTAATAGGAGAATAGGTTGGGTGGCTATTTTATGCTTCAGATTTTCAAATCCTTGGCCTACCTCATGAGTCCACCTAAAATTGGTCTTCAACCCAGCTTTGATAGTGTCCAACACTGGTGCACAAATTCCACTGAAGTTCCTAATAAAATTTCTATAAAATTGGGCCAATCCATGGAAACTCCTTACCTTTGTCCCTATGGTTGGTGTCAACCAATTTAGTATGGTTTCAATCTTGCTTGGGTCCATCTGCAAAGTGTCTTGAGACACCAAAAATCCTAGGTAAACCAGCTCTTGCTTGAGGAACTCACACTTCTCTAAATTTATTGCCAAGTGTTCTTCATGTAGCTTCCTTAAGACTATCTCCAAGTGTGCTAAGTGCTCAACCTTTGTCTTGCTAAAGATGAGTATATCATCTAGACATACCACCACAAATTTACCTATGTAATCCTTTAGCACTTCATTCATCAACCTCATAAAGGTGCGAGGGGCATTGTTAAGCCCAAATGGCATAACAAGCCACTCATACAACCCCTTAGTGGTTTTGATGGCTATTTTCCACTCATCCCCATCCTTGATTCAAATTTGATGGTATCCACTTTTGAGTTCCAATTTTGTAAAGTATTGTGCTCCTCCAAGGAAATCCATTAGATCCTCTATCCTAGGTATAAGGAATCTATATCTAATAGTGATTCTATTAATTTCTCTAGAATAAGTGCAAAGCCTCCATTTACCTCCTTTTTTTGATGCTAGGACCACATGTACTACACATGGACTAATATTCCTTCTTCCCAATCCTTGGTCAAGTACCTCTTGTACTTCCCTAGCCACTTGGTTTTTCTTAGGGGTTATCTTATAGGCTTCCTTGTTTGGAAAAGAAGCACCAGGTACGAAGTCAATTTGTCGACTTATGGTTCTTTTAGGAGGTAAAGTTGCATGTGTGCCATCACTAACTATATCACTAAACTTCTCCAACAATTTTTGTACTTATTTTGGTACAGCTTCTTGCTTAGGCTTGTCCTTCTCCTTAGGTTCCATCACTAATGCATAATCCACACTATACTTCTCTTGAAGTATGATAAGGAACTCTTTTCCACTACTAAGTAACACACTAGGACTCTTAGTGTGAGCTTCATCTTCTTCTGACAAAGAGTGGAGCTTAAACTTTGCTCCATCCTTCATAAATTTGATGGTATTCTCTTGTCCATCATGTATAGCCTTCCTATTATACTGCCAGGGTATTCCCAAGAGAACATGACAAGCATCCATGGGCAACACATCACAAAGGATTTTGTCTTTATACCCTTCAATGGAGAACTCTACCCACGTCTGTTCATTTACCAAGACACTTTTCCCTTTGTTCAACCATGTGACCTTGTAGGGACTGCCATGTGGCATCTTCACCTAATTAAGCTTCTTTACTTCTTCCTTTGATATGATGTTGTTTGTGGAACCAAAGTCCACAATCACCTTGCACACCTTGCCAAGTATCTTACACCTAACCCTGAATAAGGCTCTCCTTTTTTTAGGTTCCTCTTTCAATGGTTGATTGATCAAGACTCTCCTAAACATCATATTTTCACCCATATCTAATTCTATATGATTCACCTCTGGAGAATTGACACTTGATGTGTCTTCTTGTGCATAACCCTCTATTTTCTCTAAATTTGAAGAGGAGGCCTTCTTTGGACACCTATAAGCAGGGTGTCCTAGCTGCCCACAGTTGTAGCACTTCATGGTTGTAAAATAGGAACTACTCCTACCTCCACTACCACCTCTTCCTTTGTTAGGTCCACCATAATATCCTCTCCCTCTAAAACCTCCTCTAGAGTTTTCTTCACTTCTTTGTTTCACAAGTTTTGACTCCCCTTGGCTCATCTGATAATTTCCTCTTCCTTGATAACCACCTCTGTGTCCCCTTTGGTCTCCACCTCAGCCTCTATTTATTGAGCTTGAATCTTGCTTCCTTCTACCTTTTTCTTCAATCTTTATTGCCAATTGGTAGCATTGGTGTACTATCTTAGGACTTAAGAGACTCATCTCCTCTTGAATTGACCACTTCAAGCTAGTGAGATATCTAGCAACCTTTATACTTTCTTCTTCCACCACCTTAGATCTCATGAAAATCTTATGGAACTCTTCGGTATAGGTATTGACATCAAGGTATTTTTGTCTCAAACTCTATCTCTTTTTGTGCAATTGGATTTCATAATCCTCCAACATGTAGGTTTCTCTAATTTTGGTAACCATACCTTTCCAAGTAGCAATGGGATTTTCACCTTCCTTCTCTCTCTCTCTGTTTGGATGAAATTCTGCCACTTCAAGGAAAGCCTCTAATCCTAGACTTTTCCACTCTTACCTTTTGTGCTTCACTGATCCCATCACACTTAAAGTGGTTCTCAATACCTTGAATCCAATCCATTACCAAATTTGGTTCCATTTTCCCTTTGAAAAGAGGTATCCCCTCCAAAGTGTTTCCACTCATGGCCTTGAGTGCCTTGAGGAAGGGTTCTTCTTGCAACATTGAATCAGGCTTAGGGATTTCATTTTTATGACCACTAAATTTTCCTTGTTTTCTTGCTCACTAATATTTTCACTAACTTCCTCAGTCTTGACCTGAACTTCACCCAATGCTTTCTCTAATTGGGCCAACCTTTCTCTCAATTATCTATTGTCTTCTTCTTGATCCTCTACTTTCTTTGCAAGTTCTTCATTGGTCACCATCATGGATGATCTTGTAGATTCACACTCTAACATATAATTATCCAATCCCAAATATTTTGGGGCTCTGATACCAATTTTATAGGGAGACTCCTCCAAGAACTATCATAGTTCTTCACTAAGTCTATTTTTAGACTTCTTAGGGATTCTTCACTCCTAGAACCCTATTACCTTAGGAGGTTCACTTTTCTATCCTCCTTCACCTAGAGTTTCCCTACCAATTCAAATGCTCTCTTCTCCCATGAACTCACAATGGTAAGTTCATTTATCAACCACTTATCCCTCTTCCAATTATCTTGCAGGAGTCAAGGGATCTTCTCCATTTTGTTCACTCACTGAACAGTTCATCTTGACTAGTTTGGCAGTCATCTTTCTTGACTCTGTCATCAAGCTCTCCTAAAAGTTTTTTTTACTACTCTTCCCTAGCCGGACTATATCCAAGCTCACATAGGGTATGAGAATTTCATATGTCTGCATCCATACCAGAAAACTAACAAAAAAGATAAATATTGTAAATAGGCTCCATTTGTTCTATGTACAATGTTGAATAGCAGAGATGAAATGTAAGTCATTATTCATAGCTAAATTATTCCTTAGAATCCAACTAAGTAACATGACTATATCTACATGAAAGAAACAACTCTGCAAACAAAAAATGAACACAACAGTAATTAACAAAAGGAGAATTTGATTCACCACTGCTGGAAAAATTACATTGGAAAAATAGATGTATCACCATAGCCTATCCCAATGCTATGGTGGGGGATCGGTCTAACCAATTTATGGCTTCTCTGCTAATCCATGTCTTTGCCAATGATCGACATACCCTATTTTGATGTCTTCAATCTATTCGATCATCTATTGACCTGGCTATTATCGATGCCTCCATTGAGGCTTAGTCTCACTCAAAATTACCAACATCGATAGACCAAGTTGCTTCAATGGCTATGGTCAATGAGATGCCACCCAATGTCCACTTGAGCATAACTTCACCTGACATTCCCATTGGTGATCGATCTAATACAAAATTCACCTCACTGCTCTCTGATAACTAATGTCGGCCTAACTCATCTTGATATTACCATCGTCCATCGGTCTAACTCCAAATGCACTTTGCTAAACCTGATGACTATGAGTAGTATTTGATGTACCAATCAGGATATCGGGATATGCTATATCAATAATTCAAATTTCAAATAGTGGAAGCTATGCCATTGAATGTTATCAACATTGCATCACCGATGGTTAGTTGAACATAACCCGATGCTCCTTGAAAACTCTCTTCTATACTCTTATACTAACTACTGAGCTATGTACATTCTAGAAAGCACATCAAAATTTGAGGGTGAATAGTTAACCCCTAGGTGCTCCTGCACCATTGTGCATGCTTACTTTGTCTTGTTCTTTCTTTCTATGTGTATTACATTTACTTTGCAAAAAATTAAGTTGATGAATATGTGTGTTCATAGTATCTTGAAAAAGTTAAATTGATGCATTTCAAAATAAAATTTGACTTCAATTAAGCAAATGAATTTGAATCTTGTTGATTTATGCTAAAATTTGAAAGTAGGTATATTATTTATCTAGAACAAATTTGAACAATGGAATTTAAATTATAAATCTTGAGAAGTGTGAATTTCATAATTTTCTTTAGATATGTTTGCAAGGTTAAATCAATGCATCAGGATGATGCATTGTTTAAGGGGGGAAGGATGTCACAACCCATTATCTTAAATTGAAATTACCACTCTCTCTCTAAATCAACATTGTGTGAGAGTGGAAGAGGAGATGTGTGAGAGTGGAATAGGGGATGTGGGATTTTAATGCATGGGAAAAAGGAAGACAAACTTAAATAGACTCAACCTTGCATGAAGCTATTAAGGCATGAAGGACTCGTACATCTGGGACAAGATTGAAACATATAGAAAAAAATAGGGAGGAGAATATGCAAGTGTGACATAATAGAGAATATGAGAAGGAAGGAATAATTTGGAAAGGGGAAACCACACACAAAAGTTGGAATCGATGAAAGAGGGGTCTGGGAGAAGTCCAAAAATTCACCACACTCAAACTTCCTGAACACCCAGGTTCCATATTTTCTTTTTGTTCTCACATCTGATTGTCTGGTGGCAGTTAAACAAATTTGAAATGGTTGTAAAATTTCATTATTTCTGCCTTCCTAAGATCAGTTTGGCATATTGGAAACTATCTTTTATGTTCTATCCTTATATTCTATCGATCTCTTTTCCAAGGAAGAATTCATTTTTATGGAAAAATTATTGCTAAAATTAGACTTTTGTTTCAAAAACCTCTTTTATTTTTTGGTTGTGCAATTTCTAATCTATTTGAGCCTAGAACCACTAGAAAAGGCACACGCCTATCAATATTTAGGCTTTTGAATGTATTATTTTCTTTAGTGTATGTTCACCACTAATCAAATGGTTCGCTATTAATAAATTTAGGGGTTAAACAACTCTAATAAAATGTCTTTTCTAGGTCTATTATTTATTTTTATTTAGAAAATTAAGTAAAAAATTAATGGGAAATTGTTTCCAAAAGGAAATAAAAAACTAATTTTTTATAGAGATTTGATAGATGAACATTTTGGTTTTAAAGAATATGTCACACAAAGAGAAAATTGAGAGAAGAAGATACCAAATACAAGACGTAAACAACATGTTTCAACACAAATATGGTAAGGAAACTCCAATTAAAATATCGATATGAATAGAAGAAAGGGTACGAAATGAACAAAGATTGGCATATTAAGGTAGGGTTTCATACATTTTGGATGTTTTATTGTCTTTGTTCAAGGATTTTTAAGGAAAGGTCATCAAAAAATAATATGTTTAGTTTATCTTGATGGATTCATTCAATTTTAATAGTTAAAGAATATTTGTCTTAAATGTTTTCCCTACAACATCCTAGACCTTTAATAACATGATTAAAAAGTAGAGACTTATTGATGCATACACAAAGTGCATACAATAGTCAAATCTTTGTGAAAACCTAAAACCCTGCTTGCTGATCAAAATGGTTTTTATATCTAGAGTATATAAGATTTCCTTGAGTGGTGAAACCTTTCAATATAAGCTATTGCAAAATTAATTCTTTCCAATAACTAGAAATAAGGGTAAACTTGTTATTCGGGGGATATGTTTTGTTAAGAATAGTCCCAAGAGATAACTGAGAGGGGGTGGGGGGGTGAATTAGTTATCTACAAGTTTCAATTCTTTATCCAATTAAGTATACTTAAACATTAAGCATAGAAACAATGAAATAATACTTGAACATAACACCAATATTTTGGTTACGGGGAAACCCAAATAGGTAAAAACCCCGGTGGGAATTGACACCCACTAATAAACTGCACTAGTGTATAATGATCCTTGTTAGAAGATCTTACAACACTGTTAGGAGTTGATATTTACAATGCAATAAGTACAGTGACATGGTCAAAGGTTAGACCCTGTTAGGAGTCTTTTATGATTGACCTTGTTAGGGGTGAGGACACATTGTCTGAGAGCTCACTACTCAAAGGGGTGAAGGCTGCAACCTTCTGAATAATAGATACAGACTATATGTAGATCTTTGTGAACTATGAGGTAGACCTAATATCTTGATTAGTTCCAATGAATAGTATATAATCTTTACTTGGTCACATAGACCTTCTACTGATGGCTCAACACTTCACACTCTCTGCTCTGCCCTTATCTTCGAATCTGAACCATATCTTAGCAATCACAAATGATTGCCTATAAATATCTTCTCTTTGAATGATATAATAAAGTCAGCCCATTAGAACCACCTTGAAATCATATTAGAGAAACAATAATACTCTCCAATAATATCTTAGTTGGCTCTACTAAGCATGCAACACAAACTGGGACTTGTCTAAATCAATAAGTGTAGACGCAGGCTACATACTATCGACTCTACCAAAATAACTGATACTTTCTCCTCAAGATGAATTACATCATGCACTCTTAATAGAACCTTCTTAACTCTTCTATAATCATTAATCCAAGTGTGCATACTGAAATGATAGGCACAACTCCTGTACCGATATAATCTTTGTCGGCTCTTTTGGATAAACACAAGAAACTGCAACTGGTGAATGGGGACTACATAACTTCACTTCTACTACTCATTAGACTTTACGTCCATGAATGGAGCACAAATAACATGTCTCCATCACATATCCAAGGGTGAAAGGCTCCATGATAACTAAATAGACAATCACACACAAAACACCATCTATAACTCTGTCAGGAAATCTGCTGACACAAGCTGCTATATAATTGTTTGTATAAACAATTAACCTCTGCGTCCATGATATCATGCTGATAACATGTCCATGCTAAATATACTCAAAGCTTAATGCATAAGTCTTCCACACATGCTACTTACCATATGTTATCATCAATGACAAACATACAGTCAGCACTGGCTTGCTGGAAAATCTCCAATAGGTTCTAGATGTATAAGTGAAATAGACAGTCACATAAATCATTAGGGTGAATGCAACCATTTTTTGCCATGATGAATCATATTCTTAGTAGTTCTTATAGAAAATTAGATCTTTCTTCATTAAAAACACTTGCTCTATAGTTATACAAATATTTCACATAGAAAGTGGCTCTTTTTGGTCAACAATAATTTGAAATTAAGGCAATCTAATGTCTAGATCAAGAACAAAGAGCCAATTTATATAATAGATTTTTATTGTCAGGAAATGAAGAAAAGAATGATAATTGGAATTGACCAGTTGGATGACATCTTCCATGTTTTTATAGACCGATGTTGAGAGATGTACTATGTATGTTAAGAAGTTATGTTAAATATGCAAGGCAAGGAATGTAGATAACAAGAAATATATTCTACTAAAATGTGTTGCATTCTGATTCATTTAATCCTTAATGTAATAAAAAAAGAAGTGGATATTTGTTAAATATGCACATTATGGTCCATGAAACATAGTAAGAAACAAAAACCATCATCATGTGTAGATGTTTTAATCTCTCCATAGTTTTTTTTAAAGACAACCACCACATCAATACCTAACAATGGGAAACACTTCAACTTAAATCCTTTTGGGCATAGAACTTGATGACTAGCCATTGTACCATATAAAAGTATAGTTGGAAAGCAGTTTTAAATCATTAGGGTGGATGCACCTTGTTGTAATATTCAAACAAATCAAATCATGCAATCAATAGTGTAAATGTTCCAGGATGTCTCGTATGACTGTAATGCCCACGTCATTAATAAATGAAGTAGGCTCTCTAGATAGATAGAATGATACTACAAACATAGATTAAGGCTATAATTCATATGTGAATGATATTTGATTCTTTTATACTTATGATGATGACATGCTAGTATTTGGATGTTACATTGCACATATTCTATTACATTAGTCAATTTTTCATTATTAGTCTACTTCTAACTGGGTTGGGTATGGATTCCAAGGAAGTGTTAATGCTTCATGGTAGGTGGAAATTCACTCCCACAATATTCTCTCCCTAACTAAATTTTGTGAATAGGTGTCTAAAGATTCTTTTAGGAAGGACTTTCATTTATAGTTCTATAGACTTCTTTGTATTCGACATGGTGGCATTTATTGACTTTGATGTTTACCTTCATCATTAGATATGGAAGTTCATATTTGGTCCAATATTTATCTTTTATTGATGTGATTCAGTAGTTGGTCAAAAATCTCTTGAGTTGTTATTCAGACATGATTTTGTGTACTTGCATTGTATATAATGTGACATCCCTTATTGTTATTATGTTAGGACTTTCAATAGATGGTCAAAATTCCACTTTTCTTGGACATAGACGTATTCCTTATCTTTTCAATAGATTTGGTCATTATTGTAATTCTTTTATTCCTATATTATAGGTAATATATATTGATATTGTCAACTTTTGCATTCAACTTTTGATTTGTTGACCAACTCCTTAGTCTTCATGTATTTTTGCTGATGTGACATTTTTGCCAAAGTTTCTGTTCTTACATAATGCTTCCAATTATTCCTATTCTCTTTCTTTAGACATGACATATTCATAATCATTGGAATAAAATATTGAAGATCTCTTAGATATCTCCTTTACTTTCCTATATAGTGAAAGAGTCAATGATGACTTGAAAGTAGCTTCCAATTTAGGCATACTACTATCACTATTGCTTAATTCAAATGCAGTCAACTTTCCTATTAAAGAATCAAGAATAAAAATAATAGTTCCTAGAGATTTAAGCTCTTGACTAATTGAAACTCTAATAGAATACTGAGGTAAAAGAGCTCTTAACACTTTTCTTACCACATCTTCCTCAGGAAGATTACCACCAACACCTCGAATAGGAACAACTTCTTTGATTCTTTGACTATATTATTCTATGTTCTCATCTTCTTGCATTCTCATTTCATCATACTTGCCTCTCAAGCTATCAAATTTTTCCTTTTGCACATGTGGATCTCCACCATAGATAATTTTCAAACTCTCCCACATCACATGACTAGTATCCATGTCTTTGACATATATAGATTCTGCATCTGAAAGAGTACTTGCAACTGCTTCCATAGTAGCAGTATGTTCTTGTCTAATCTTTAATTGATCTATAGTTAGAACTCTTGAAGGGACAATATATTTTGTAACCCCATGATCCCAATAGTGATCACCCATACATTTAAGATATAGATTCATTTGGCCACATCACACTGAATAGTTTTCTCTTGTGAATTTGGGACCTTCCTTTCTCATCATCCTTGTATCTTTTTCTCGAGCTGTTAAGATTTACCACAGTAGAGGAGCTCATCTCTGATACCAATTATTAATTCTAAGATCAGACTATTGAGAGGACATGGGTGAATCAGTAATCTATTAACTTTCAAATCTTTATCATCTACTCAAAATTTATAACAACATTCACAAGATAGAAACAAATAAAAATTATAAGCATAAGCACATCCATAAAATAATTAAAATGCATGACACAAATTTTTATTTCATGCATTTACACTCAAATTGTGCACTTCTCTAAGTCATTACTTCCAAGAGAATCCATGAATGGGAAACCTTGAGAAAGTGACCTAGAGCTCCCTAGGCATGGAGTCACAAGGATGTTTGATAGTGCTCTCAGTTAGAGCTATTGAGGCATGCAACCTTGCTAGTAAACCACACAATGGGAGATTCAAAGAGACAAGGGAAAGAATGCCAATATCTTCAAGAATCAACAATGGAAATGCAATGCAACTATGGTAAGAATGAAGAATGCAAGTAAGCTATGGAAATGAAAGTATTACAAGCCTTACTAATTAAGCTATGTGAGCTAATCTAGAATTTGAAAGGAAATCTAAGCTAAGAAAGCATACACATGAAGCTCTAATGCAAGAATGAAAGCTAGAATGCAAGAAGATATCCAAAGCTCAAAAGTCACCAAGAAATCCTGCAACATAAGATTAGTATTCAAAAGTTGGGATCCTAGAATGAGAAAAGAGCTCTCCTTTTAAACAAATTGAAAATGAATGGACCATGGAGATCAAGAGGCAAAAGATTTAATCAAGGGTGGAGCTTGAAAGAGGAGCAATCCATGTGCACAAATATCCTCCAATGAGAAAATAAGAGTTGACTTTTGTGTCCCATATGAGACAAAAAGGCCTTTTCTTCTTTTTATAAAATAGGAATAATGCTTTATTTGTGCAACTTAGGATAAGAGGAAAAGTGGGGGCTTTTTATTTAATAAAAGGGGAAAGAATTCCTTTTAATTAAATAAAGACTTAGGATAAAATGGTTAGCCCATAGAAAATAATTGAATAAATGATAAAAATAGGATTTGATCAAGGAAATTGATATAATTTGAAAATATTGATTTTTGAAAATATTGATTCAGGGATTTGATAAATTGCTGAATGGGGGCCCAAAGTCTAGGCGACCATTTTAGGGTGCATACATTTTCCCCTCTTTGACTAATGTGAGATCAATTTGGGATCACATGTGGTCAAAGAATGGAATTGAAATGTGAGATCAATTTGGGATCACAAAACAACCCAAACGTGTGTTCGATAGATGGGAACACATTAGGAAAAAGATAAGTTGATAAAGATAAGTTGAAAGACAAGACCAACATGCCTATAAATAGGAAATTGTCAAGTCTCAAATAAGAGATAAGAATCTCAAGCAAGGTTTGATTGATAATGCTGAATCAAGGATTGAAGTTGATAGGTATTGCCCCCTTGGAATCGAAATCAAAATCAGATAGAGGAGAAATAGTAAATTGATAAATTTGATCAAATCACTAGAAACCATAATCGAAGGTGAAAAAATGATAGGATAACCATCAAGCAGTGAAGATATGCTCCAGTTTGACTAGGGTTGACTAAGAAAGATATAGGATAAAAATGAAGTCAAACCTCAGAAAGATGAAGTGAATGAAAATGAATGAAAGACTAGAAGGTTGAAAGAGATGGGGATGAAGAAATCAAGATGCCCCAACGAAGATCGAAGGATCAGGCCTCAAAAGGTTAGCCAACTACATAGAAGGAGGATTTTTTAAACATGATTTTGACTATCAAGATGAACTTAGATTTTAGTTTTGATCCCGAAAATGGATCCAAGATGTCGAAATTAGCCAGGGGTGTAATTTTCATGAAATTCTGAGATGTTTTGAAAATTGGTCAAAAAGTCAAAATGCTATAAAAGGGGGTAAAAAGGTCATTTTCAAATTCATTCATCTTTTGTGATTTGACAACTTTTAGAGCTTAGAGAGATAAAATGGCCTAGCAAGCAGTGATTCTAGTCCACACACATCGATTCAAGCACAGTCGGTTGCACAACTGACCTCCTCAGTATGGTGCCCCAGTAAGTTTTCAAAAAAACTCACCCAGTCATAATGAGCCATTTATTGCATTTTAAAACATGTTTTTAATTATTTTTAAATATTTCAAATTTCACTTGTGCGAAAGTTCATATGATACTTATAAAGTATCACACCCCTTTGATACTATTTATCATGCCATAGTTCACGGGTCCACAAAGTATCGCACAGGTATTTAATCCAGTATCACACGATACCAGATGAAACATCATGTGATCCTATGCAAACTATCATACTAAAAAATATTATCACACTGTTATTGAAGAAAGTATTGTGCGATACTTTATCAAAAAATAGTATCACACTAGTTTAATAGGAAATATGACATGTGTTAAATTTTGAGCAATATGACATGGGTCTAGACAATTTTTGCATTTAAGATTATTTATACTAATTTTAGACATCCATCATGATATGTTCTAACATTTGGTTTAGGGTTATGGCTTGCAGGAGAACTTTCCAGTGCTCCTCATTAGAGTGCTGAGAGTGACTGGGCTATGGTGTGTCAAAGATCTCGATACCCCTGGCAGAGATGACCTCAGCAGTATGGGATTTGGGTTCTTGCTAGATATGCCCCATATTCAGGTAGATCATAGGTTGCTGATAGCATTGGATGAGAGGTGGCATAGTGAGCACAACACCTTTCATTTGCCTACTAGAGAGGTGACGATCACCCTAGAGGACGTCTATCAGATCGTCTGGGTATCTAGCCATGGCAATCCAGTGAGTATAATCATGTTGTTAAATGTGCATAGATGTAAAGTTTCCATATGATAGAAAATGACATGATTTTTCTACTGACATAGGTATACTATGATCAAGATCTGACCAAGGGGTGACGGGCCATCCAGGACATGTTCCAAGATGTCACTATTATTGATAGACACCTCAATTGGGATCGACTAATGGAGGAGTTTGGTTGAGATTTCCCAGTTCCATGCATAGTGTGCTCGATAGTAGCAGATGCACTTATCACAGATAGAAGCCAAAGAGGGTTTCCATTGGGCTAGGGTAGATTAGTTGCTGACTTGATAGCACACCCG
Source organism: Chamaecyparis obtusa (assembly GCA_027943335.1). Lineage (NCBI taxonomy): Eukaryota > Viridiplantae > Streptophyta > Pinopsida > Cupressales > Cupressaceae > Chamaecyparis > Chamaecyparis obtusa. Next base: position 3,298,223 of record BSBK01000589.1, read on the forward strand.
TGATGGATGGCATGGGTCCTAGCCATCGTAGAAGACATGTACCATGAGCTCCATGAGATCATCTATAGGGAGAGTAGGACATGGGCATGTGGTGCGGTCTTAGCATAGGTATGGGCATGGGAGCACATCACCGTTGTGCACCCACATGTGTAGCCTAGGGAGTAGAGACACCCCTATATCTATAGGTACATAGGTTTCATTTCATAGCCCCATAGCGAAGATTTGACATACTATAGGAGGCTGCTGGACAAGCTCACATCATTTGAGTGGAGACCATATAGGGCCTGTGAGCTGTGGAGTGATTAAGAGTGGGAGCTGGGATACATGCTATGTAGCCAACCACTATTAGGCCACCACTTTGAGATTTTGGAGAGGTTTGTGATAACTTGGGTCTGGAGATAGTTTGGATGACAGTAGAGGGTGCCCACAGAGACCACTACATACACTCGGGATAGGGATGAGGAGGGATAGGGATGGCTGCCAATGCTGGACTACAAGAAGGAAGCACAAGAGACTACTGAGATATGTAGGGAGCCATGGGATTACCTATATGATATGGTAGATGCAGGTGCAAATGTAGCTTACAGGGCAGAGCGTAGGAGAAAACCCTTTCCTAGATTTATAGTTCTTGATGCATAGCCATTGGCATAGGGTGGTGATGGGAGTGATGGGGATGGGGGAGATAGGGGAGATGGAGGGAGGCTGAGGGAGAGAGGATAGGGATCTTGATCTAGTGGCCAAAAATGGTCACAGAGATAGATTTTTGATGATGAGGGAGATGATGCGGCGAGATTAGTTCACTGATAGGTAAACACAGGACATGACCAACCTACAAGGGGAGGAGGGGAGGATCTCAAGGCTAGGGTGTAGGTTTTGGAGATTGAGATCCAATAGCTTAGGATCATGGTTGCTATGCAAGATCAACAACTAGCAGATGCACGAGCTGAGATAGATCAACGGGAGAGGGCAGCATAGGCTGACACTACCGAGATCCAGAGAGAGGTAGTGTGAGTGGCCTATTATCATGGATTATACATATAGACCATACCCATAGTAGGGAGAGCACCACTCTACTCCGAGAGGGCTTGGAGATTTGACATAGTACCAGACAGAGCAGAAGCATCACCTCCACCACCACCACATGATGGGGAGAGTCAGACTTAGGTCTAGGGTGTTAGATGTATAGAGACATATCCTAGGACATTATCCTAATTTTGGATCCCACATTGTATTTTGTATCATGACATTCATATATATATGAGATTTACTAGATTTGTGATGTATCTTGTGTATGTGTCCCACTTGTGATGGATGTTTTAGTTTTATTGTCTTATTATATTGCTCAAATGTATGATGTATGCTCATAAATGCTCATGTATAATCCCTCTCATAGATGTATGTTTAGTTCTCATGTTATGATATAGACTCATGTTTCTAAAAATGATCTCTTTATGATATAGATATGATGATAAGATTAACCCCTTGTGATGACAGGAAAATGATGTGATGTGAAAGACAAGGAGTGATAGACATGATCAAGAAGGATTGAAAGGTGAGCGCTGTTGACAAGTCCATGAAAGATGAAAAGAGAGCTCTCTCCATATGTAGAATGAAAAACTAAACTAACATGAACCTAAAAATGCAAGCTACTATGAAAAAGTGGTTTACTTGCAAGGTCACAAAGCCATTGGACTCTAATATTCATCATCAAGCTTTATTGGTAGCGTCGTAAGATCATACAATACACACTAGTATAACTATGTGAATCTGAATATGATCTATATCAGATAGGTATGTGGGAATCCCACCTAAGCATCAAAGACATATAAGTCAAGATGACTAGTGCAATGAGGTTCCCTAAGTTTAATATGGCAAGATTATACTCGCATTGAGACACAAGGAAAATCAAGATGGCTATAAGTATGCACTTGCAAAAATAGTCAAGGATAAAACATTGTAGATCCTAATGTCAAGTGGAACAAGCATAAATGCTAATGACAGTTAGGACCAACAAAATATACCCACATGTATAAAAAGAAATAAAACATGTCCTCATGCCTCCAGTCCTCTAGCTCAGCATCATCAAAAACTATTAGGGAGAGAAAACTCATCAAAGAAATCATCATAGACATCACACAAAGAAATAAAGTCAAACAAGTCTCAGCGAGTTGAGTGTTTAAGTGTGTGTGTGTAGGTCATAGAGTCAAACTTTGAGTTTCACATCTGCTAGTGGAAAATATCATATCATGCTAGACTACAGGTAAGATATCTGATAAGTGTTGAGAAACACTTGATGCTAGGGTAGTGTTCAAAAACACAGTTGGGGTGGTGTTAAAAAAACATTGTTTGCAAGATGTCTTAAAGACCAACGCATCCTAGAGACCAAAGCTAACATAGTTATGCCCCCTAGACAAAGACAAAAACCAATTCCAAACCAAGGCAACAAGGTCAAGGTATGATGGAGAAAGGCTAAGTGTCGAGGACACATGCTAAGAAATAAGGGTGCAAAGGCCTCAAGTAGCCCCTGTTTCCAGGTTTTCACCACTTGGATATTTTTTGATTTTTTGATTTTTTTGTATTTTTGCTACCAAGGCGCCTGTTTCTAGGTTTTCACCAAGGCACTTTTTCTATTTTTTTTGAATTTTTTGCAATTTTTTTGATTTTTTAATATTTTTTTAGGACTTTATATGCTTTTAAAGATTTTTTCAGCATCATATATGAATTTGTTTTTGGAATTTTTTCAGGATCAATAAATATGTACAAAGGATGCCCCCAGATAGAATAGGCATCATGGATAGAACTTCTTCAGGCACTAGTGCATTTGACCACAAATTTTGACCAAAATTTTTGACCAAAGTGCAAAATGGTTTTACTTGGTCACATTATAAAGGATAAATTTTGTTTTTTTTAAATTTTATGCCCGTGTTGGTCAAAATTTTGACCATGGGTTGGTCAAAATTTCGACCAACACGGGCATAAAATTTTAAAAAAAGAAAATGCATCTCCATTTCATTTTATGTTGTGCGCGCACGAAGATCATATACGAACGGAGTGAAGCTGGGAGGGAAGATTGCAATTTACTACCTTTCTACCACTGCTCTTCACTATCAACAATTCCGAGTATGTTCTCTACTTTTTGTTTTCCTATGAATTGTAATGACAATGATCTCCACATTGTGAAACATTAGCAGTTCATGTTGCCACTGGTGTTTCATTTTGCTTTGTCAACTAGATAACAGTAACCTTTGGTGTTTTGTTTTGCTTTGTGAAAAATTAGTAGTTTGTGTTGCCACTGGTGATGGCCCTTCTAACCTTATGGCCCTTCTAACCTTTACTTTAGCCATCCCTAGGCTTCACCAGGAGATTATCGATGATGCTAGCCGAAGGTTCTATAAATCATGCTAGAACTATATAGTTCTAGCGCGATTTATAGAACCTTCGGCTAGCATTGAATGAACCAAATGGGTGGGTGAATCAGTAATTTATAGAACATGGTTCAAAACATTGAATGAATCAAATGGTTTATGCAGATTATGGGAAAATGTTGTGATCACAGTGAAGAGCAGTGGTAGAAAGGTAGTGTTAATGGTGGCTCGGTATAACAGTGGGTGAACCGACCACATAAGTCATATATTTTATGCTGGGAAACATTCTAATATGTTGAGTCGATGGTGTTCCAATGATGAATTTGACATAGAAGTGTCAATGAGGACACAAAGATTGATAAAGCCCTAAGTTTTAAGGGTTTGGGGTCCCAATTTGGGGGTTTGGAATCTGCAGAGCACTGGAGTCTAATTGCTTCAAGATTTGGGAAATTTAGGACATAAATAGGCACTATCTAGGAGTTGAGGTGTATAAGAGGTCATTAGTTTGCACTTCCTTTGTTATTTGAGCATTTTCATGTGTTAAAAATAGGGTATCAGTCATACTTACTAGTGTTTATCCAAAATAACAATATAGAAGCTTTTGGTATGTTGTAGAGTCTTGTAAAAGGTAACTATAAATGTGGTTATCTCATTAAGTGCTTTGAGAAAAGAAAGAGTTATTTTCATTTCAAATTTGCAGCATGGCCAATAGGCAGGGTATTGGGCTTTGGGGTCCAATTTGTGAAAACTTTGTGAAGTGGGATCATAGGTTGTGTTGGGATATTGTAACCAAGCAAAGTGAAGACAATAAACTCAATTCCATCTTTTAGGGACCCTTTGAGATTGCCTTGAGAAGTCAGGCTCTTGAGCATTATAGGTTTGGGTAGGCTACAGTGCCTATAACTCTAAAATTTCTAAAACTTATTGTGAATTGCAGTCATAGACTCCCTAGATCATCATGGAATTCTGTAATTCAGACAGTTCATTGCCTTGTCTATGTTATTTCTTTCTATCATTTGTAATTAGGATTGCCTCATCTTTTATTGGTGAAAACTTATCAAATAGTTATATTCCTTGTATATTCTATTGCTTTCTATTAATGCTTCAATATATATTTTCCTAGAAACTTTATCTTTTTCAAAAGAACCCATTTTAGGCTTTTGTAGACATGCATAAAAAATGTGGTAATATAGATGGGTAGTGAACTGTTTGAAAAATTACCTCAATGAAATGTGGTCTCATGTTTCTTAATTTGTCCCGAGAGCATTTCAGAAAGATACTACTCATAGTTCATAGAATTAACTTATCTCGAAGAGAAATATCAATACTAGAAGTATACCTATTTTTTTTAATCAATATAATTTCATGAATTAATGACTATGAATGAAATTCATGAACTTTATAAAGTACTTATCTCTTTATGTTAATTCTAATGGAGACACTTTATATTTCCTAGAAATCTCTCCAAAGATGCACTCGAGTCTAAACTATTCGTTGCTCCAAAGAATGATGTCAAATTGTACCATAAAAGCCAAGAACATTCATGAACATCTCTCCAGTCCACTAGAAGAAATTACCTCCACATTGAAGAACCAAATCACAATCTACATAGACTCTTTCTCTTTGAGAGATGTCTTAGTTTTTCTCTATAAATCCTAGATGCTACAATCACTTTCACAAATTCCTTGAAAAATTTTCTAATGCATTGTTCAGTTAAGAAGAATGAGCCTTGAGAATATCGGTAGCCTCTGCATGAACTAATGCTTTATTTCCACCAAAGAACACTAAGGGGATTTTTAACAAAGGTTATAGTTGTATGTGCCTTTCTCAATATGTACAAAAATGAAGAGAAAAACCAAGCACGTGAGCTGCTTCACACATGGTTATGGGTTTTTCTATGATTGACATCTTCTTCAAATGGAACCTTCTCCCCTTTATAACATCCAATACGAAGGAGAAGTTACTCCTCTTCCTCATGTCTATTAAGAGTCACAACCCTTCACAATTACCACTTTTTGAAACAACACAACCCTTCATAATTTTCATTTTTTGAGAAGGTCACAAGCTTTCTTCTTTTTATTTCTTTCTTCTTTCATTAATCCTCTCTTGATTTATATCCTCCATTCCCTCTTCTCCATAAATATGGATCCCTCTCTGAATTAAGTACTGTGTCATATTCTTATTGCCTGATAATTCAAACTAAATCTCCTTTTTCTGCTATTACCCTATTTCCACATCTGATTTCATCTCAAATATTATAATTCTTATTTTATCTACTTTTATTTCTGCCATAATTGTGTTGTGGACCCGCTCTAACTTGAGAATGCATTTTCCCTTGTATTCCTCTTCCATTGAACACCTATTTGTGCTTGCATATTTTGAGGAGACACATCTCTTTGGAAAGATGCACCCATTTAAAGGGGTCATATCTCATCATTGCTGTCTTGTTGATTAGATCTGCACTTCTCATTCTTGATAAAAAAAATTGCCCCCTTTCAAATGAAGCTGCCTTCTCCCTTTTATACCTCATAGTTTGAGGGAGTCACAAATTTTCCTCTCATGCCTTTTGACCATTCATTAACTTAATTTTAATTAAATTTATGTTAAATTTTATTTTTATTTTTTGTATTTTAATTTTGTTAATATTATTATTTAATATTAAATCCTATTTCAGAAAGGGGACATTACAATTAGTGAGACCATGTATCAAACATTTCGTTATCCTTAAATTATGTAGATAGTCTGAGTATTCTTACCAAACGAAAACAAGTCTTCCCCAATCCAACTTGAAACAATTTTTGGAAGCTACATCATATTTTGTGAAATGTTCAGTGCATTCAATATGCTTCTTTCCTCCATGAATATGAACATAGGTGTTTGAGAAGTGATTTGTGAACCTCTGACACAAAAAATTTGAATTTAAAGGCCCCATAGGATTCTGGATCACCTAATTGAAATTTTTCCGTGTTTAGCAATTGTGGAGAGCATAGGATTTATCAATGTAATAGAGAATAATTATAATCTAACTTTATATTTACATATTTATCAATGTATATAGTAATATCAATCATTGATATTGATATGTATGTATATATATAATAAATTATTTCTCATAATAATCATATAGTCAATATTATTTATCTAATCGATGTTACAAACATCAACACTCCAATATTATTTACTTGCAAATATGGACCTCAAAAATATCAAAATATAATATGAGAATGGGAAAATTTGATTTGATTGAATTTCAAAATCTTCACGTAGTTTGATCTGAAAATAGATTTAATTTACTAAACTATTCAAAACTTTCATCAAATTCAAAATTTTCTGTGTTGTGAAATGTGCTAACTTTTTAGTTTGAGTTTTTTCCCTTCATTTTAATTAATCAATTTAACTTAATTATTCTTTAAGCAATGATAGAGGTAAAAATGGTGTGATTTCTAATAAAAGTTAGTCATAATTTAGATAATGTGTGGTTCTATTTATACAAATTTATACATTGGGTTTGTAAGTTTTTGAATAAACTGTAAACCCTTGTTTGCATAGTCATGGCCAATATAGAAAATTTTGTTTTGACCAAAACCCAAAAACTGACAGGATCTTCCTTCTCAAATGAGGAAAGCCTCAATTCATTGATTCCCTCAACTAATATAATTGTCTCTTTATCCGCTCCCTATAGTCCTAAAGAAATGAAAGCTATGAATTAAGCTTCTCAATTTAAGCTCTAGTTTCTGCATCCTTATCCTTTGAAATATTATATATATTATTGCCAATTGTGTGATCTATGACTCAATGGAGTCAATCTCATCCTTTATGCTTTTTTGAAAAACTAGGTCATTTCAAGAAAAATTGATAGAACACATACTTAACTTCATTAGCACATTCCTTAAATAATTTCAAGTGATGCTAAAATATATCAATTGTGTGCATTTTCATACTGATTAAAGGATTCTACCTTTCTCTTATCTTTTATCTTACTTAAGGCATCCCACTCTTCTTTAGTCTCAATGAGAGAGGAATGATCCTTGAAGGAACCTATTGAAAGCTTCAATTTTTGTTTTAGAAGCAATGAGGAATCAATGTTTACCACTTAAATTCATCACTTGTCTTAGTAGTGTCTTGAACCTTCTTAGTATTTTCCTCTTCCTCTTTCTCATTAAGCACTATAGTTTTCTCTAAAGGAACAATGTCCTATTCTTTGTTTCTAGTTGTGTTCCTTGAAGGAGGGACACCTATTTCACTTTCATCTTCTGCACCACTACTCTTTGGATGAGCAGTTTTCTTATCCTTCTTATCACTCTTCTTTGTTGTATCCCTCTCAATCATAGGAGCATCAAAGGAAAATATATATATGTCTTGTGTGGATGCATAAGGTATATCCTAAAAATTAATATCATCTATAAGTGCTTATTACATAGGAACAACTTCAACCTTCTTCATCTCCTCTACTATTTTAGTAGTCATCTTTTTAGTTTGTTTCTTTTTCCTCTCTTTCTCTTCTTTGTCCATTCCCATGATGGTATTCACCCATTTTTTGGGGCTGGAACTCTTATGCCTACATTTGAGACAATTGGATTCTTTCCTCATTTGAGAAGGAAGACCCAAAAAATGAGGACCCCCTCTTTTCACTTGGCAGTATTGTGAGGCTTTCACACCATCACCCCCATTTCAAATGGGGACCCCCTCTTTTTGCTTTGGCAGTATGAGTAGTGGTCTTAGTTGGTACCAATTTTCAAGTCTCCAAGTTTGAGAGATGAGTTTGAGCAACTTTGCCTCATTTACGAGTCAAGAGCCGGACCTTGAAATGTGAAGAGGAGAGAAAGATCTAGTGTTTGAGACTTGAGAGGTAAAGAGAAAGTAGGATGCACCATCAATGGTGATGGTGCATGAAAGTTGTTATGAGAAACAAATCCAAATGGCATTGATATGGGTGTGAATTCAAGTCTGAATTAGATTGTGAACAAGGTATGAAATTGAGGTGAGAATGAGTAAGATCCAAGAATGATAAATGGACAAGTATGAATGTCAACATTCAGTTCAGGAATGAATCCCACTGAAAATGGAGGCAAAGAGAGTTATCACGGACCTAATTTCAATGAGGAATGACCAAGTAGAGTTTAGCTTTGGATGAGCTATGCCAATAAAGTAACTCCCATTACAACCACTTTGTAGCTCATTCAATAATAAATAGAGACCACATACATTTCTTTTTAAATAGTGGCTATTAAATATATCATGCTGGTAGACCTGATGTTAAAATACATTTTGTATACAGGCATTTATTGCTTATGTTAATGATGTAATAAGACCCCATTAGTTATGCCAATAAAGAAACTCCCATTAAAACCACTTTATAGCTCATTCAATAATAAATAGAGACCACATACCTTGAAGTGTGTGCCATCCAATTCTCTCAAACTTGATGAATCTGTTCTTTCAACATTTGTAGCAAAGCAAGGAATCCATAGGAAGTGTATGTTGATTTAGAGAGAGGAAACCCAAAGAAATAAAGTTGGTATCTAAAAGGGAAGAAATATGTTGTGGACCTACCGTCTGAGGAACAATTGTAGCACAGATGAATTGTGGTAGAAGGCATGGGTAAAACGTGATTGGGTATGGATAAACAATACCAATAGTTTACTATCCAGATGAAGAATTATCTGATACATCTAAAAAATAAATTGGATTATGGAAGCTCTGAAGATTGCTTTATGGAGATTTAGAATTTAGCAAGCATTTTTCTAGCATCTCTTTTGTGCATTTTCATCATGAAGGTAACAATGCAAATAATGCCTTAGCTAACATGAGGATTCTCCAAGACCATCTCTTTTTTCTTCAATGATGATGTGGAATCATGAACTTTGTTAGGAAGCATTCTACTAGATGATAAGTCACCTTGATTACTTTAAAGAGTATCAACTTGTCATTCCCAATGGTAGTTGTCTCTTAATCATTGGTTTGTTATATTTTGATGTGACCCTTTGTTCTATCCTTGGTGTATGTTGGTATTGAAGGCATTTGTATTGATGAGAGCTATTTATTTTGGTTGCTGCTATGTTCTCACACATGTCATTGCTCTATTTCTCATGGTATTCTATGTTTTGAGTTATCTTGCTTATTTGATGCTTTAGTATGTTTCCTAGTGTCTACATTTTGGTTGTGTATAAGGAAATTTAGTTATTCCCTTGTGTTCCATTTATGGGTACTAAGGGCTTCCCTTTGGTAACAAGAGACTTGCTCATGTTTATCTGCAGGTTGCAAACAAATCATCCTTCTTCCACCAATGAGTCATTCCATTCAAGAAAGACCATGTCTGACGATATCAACACACAAAAAAATAGGGAGACAATTGCTAGACTATGGTCTAACTTAAAAAGAAAGGGTGATGGAAAATGTTATTGTCCTTGCAAAATTTGTAAGGGCTTAAAGACTCAAAGATATCTAATCAAAACAACTGAGGAACATTGTAGGCAACATGGTCACATTGAAGGGGGAAACAAATTTCATCCATTGGTATGTATTTTAATATTTTATAAAATACATAAGACATGATTTGATGATGACAACATGGTCATGGTTAATATAAGGTCATCATTTTCATATAGGTCAACGTCCTTCAGTTTCATGTTATGGACCATCACAATCTGGAGAATGTGGATTTCCAAATGAGGGAACATGGAGGTGTGAATATAGAAGTAGAAGGTAATGATATCATGGAAGAAGACCACAATGATGAAGAAGATCAAGATGATCATGATGATCAAGATGATGATGATGTTGATGCAGAGCTTGATGTACCTATACTTGAGAAGGCACATGAGCCCCTATATGAAGGCTCTGAAACAACTCTTCTTGCCACTGTATTGTTGTTGGTGAACTTGAAGGTTATGAATGGTTTATCCAACATAGCAATGACACATATGTTAAGGTATGTCATCTTTTTTCATTATTTTAGTCATAATTTCCTTACAATTAATATTGGGTGAATCGTGTAGCAATTAATATTCTTTAAATTAACAAATTAGATTTTTGGTCGTAGGTTGATAGGTGAGTGTTTGTTACCACCATCAAAAATTCTACCTCACTCATACCGAGAATTATCTTCCATTATGAAAGATATTGGAATGGAATATCAAAAAATACATGCATGTCTGAATGATCATATTATATATTATAAACAGCATTAATTTGCAACAGAATGCCCTATTTGTCATATTAGTAGATATCAATCAGATCAAATAACTAAAAAGGTGCCTCGCAAGGTTCTTCGACATATTCCCATTATTCCACGTTTGCAACGATTATTCAAGTACAATAGCTTGGCACAATTTATGGATTACCATGCACGCAATAGAAGTTAGGAGGGCATTATGCAAATGTCTGCAGATGGCTCGACATTTAAGGAAATAGAAGAAAAATGGCCACACTTTAAAGAAGAACCTCGTAATCTCAAGCTTTCATTGGCAGTGGATGGTGTCAATCCATTTGGAGAGATGAGATCTACTTACTCGGTGTGGCCTGTTTTTGTTATCAACAATAACATTCCTCCTTGGTTGTCCATAAAGAGGGAGCACATAATGTTGTCACTAATTGTTCTAGGTATTTTTTGATTTAATGGTCATCTAAATTAATTTATTATTAATAATCCATCAAAATGGTCATAATAATTATGTAATATTTTTGTTCATTCAACTAGGCAAGTACCAAGTTAAAGATATCAATGTATATATTGAGCCCCTTATCGACGAGTTGATGGTGTTATGGAATGGGGTCACTATGTATGACATCTCTAGACCAATAGGACAAAGATAATTTTAATTCCATGCAATGCTTGTATGGACAATACATGATGCCCCTAGGCTAACACATCTTTGTGGTATGTTCTCTTCTTAACGCCTCTTTTTTGGTATGTTATAGTGCTAACACAAAGTTAACACATTTAATCCAATTATATAGGATCTTGTAGGTCTTTAGACAAAGGGAAAATTTGCATGTCTAGTTTGTGGTCCAAAGACAAAATCTCGTCATTCAAAAAGTTTGAGAAAGTAGGTGTTCGATGAGAATAGACACTTTCTCCATAGAAATCATAAGTACCGAATTACTGAAAAACATCTTTTCAATGGGAAAGAAGAGACTACATCAAAGCCATGGAGAATGAAACCTCACCTATGGAAGTTGGCATACAATAAAATAAATCATCAAGGTAATGTCATTCCATCTAATGGGTTTTGTTTCAAATTTATATTTTGATATTGTGTTTTGTTTACTAATGATGTAATTGATACTTATGAAGGTCATCAAGGCATCAATAACCAACTTCCAAAAGGACTAAAAAGATATCCTACACAATTTAATAGGTTGCCTTACTACAAGAAACTTCCAATCGTGCATTTGTTTGATCCTATGCATATTGGAAAGAATGTAACAAAGACATTATGGAAAATATTGGATGGAAGGCGTGACAAAGACCAAATTATCAAAATTTGTAGTGACATTGAAGAATCCAACCATGCAATGAAAATTTTTATTCGATCAAATAAAAATGGAGACCAAATTGATACAAGTGCCCTTCCATGGTTATTGTCACAGCAGCAGAGCAATGCTATAAAAGAAATTATAAAAAAAATACTATTTCCCATAGGATTTGCTGCGAACATAAATGATCTCATATCAAAGAAAAGTGAATTTGGGCCAGGGATGAAAACACATGATTGGCATATATTTATTAAGGTAATTCATATTATTTTGTATTCACTATATATTTGTATACTGCATGTGGTTTTCATTGCATTCTTTTATAAAATATTGACAAGATCATTTTACAAATATTGCAGTACGTTCTACCTCTATCTCTCCCACACCACTTTGCCAACGATGTCAAACAAGTTATATATGATCTTGGAAAATACATGAGGTGGTTGTCATCTAAAGAAATCAATAAAGAAGATATAAAATACTGGAAGAGAAAAATTCCTCTTCTTATGTGTGAAATGCAAAAGTGTCTACCTTCAACTTTTTTCAATGCACAAGAACATTACCTCATACATCAAGTTGAGGAGATTGAATTGTGTGGACCTGTACCAACTAGGTCAATGTGGATGGTTGAGAGGCACTTAAAATTTTTGAAAGGCTTGGTTTGATAGAGAGCACATCCTTAGGGTTCTATGGTGGAGGGATTTATGGTATACCAGACCATGGTGTATATTAGTGAATATCTTCCTAAGTTTGTAGCAAAGATCCATGTAGATCGTATTTGGGATCCCAACTCTATTAAAAAATTTGAAGGGGAGTACTTGATGGGCAAAGGTAGACTGAGGAAAGTGAGAGGTAAATCTAAGATGTTATTGTAGTTAATTAATTCTTATAAATCTGGTCAAGAGTGGGATGCAATAAATCTAAGATGTTTTTGATACAGCTGGTCGAAAGTGGGATGCAATACATTTGTATATTGCAAACAATCTTGATTGGATGACGGTATGGATTGAACGATGTCAACAAAATGGTTGCTCATTAACATGGGAAGGTGTTGCTTCATTGGTTAGAGAAGCTCATCGTAATGGAGATTCCAATGTTACTCCAATGGTAATTGATCTAGCACATGGTTTAAGAGGTGGACAGGTACGTACAAATTTATTAATGATCATGACTCGTATGTTTCATATCAAAACATTATGCAAATAATTTACACACTTGAAAAATTGTAGGTCAAGCACCACAAAGCTATGTACTATCATGGCCACAAATTTCGCATAAAAAAGTTGGATGACACAAAGAAAACTTGTGATTCTGGGATAAGTGCAGTTTTTGAGGTCACCAATATATCATCTAGAAATGACATACATCGTCAACAATCTCAAAATCAATACTATGGCATCTTAGATGATATAATTGAGTGCGACTTTAACTCCTTCAAAGTAGTTCTATTTGTCATCAAATGGTACAGGCTACGACTGAATCAAAATGATCCAGATAGAACTGTTATTCAACATGATACTGGATTTACAATGATTAATACAAGGTCATTTGAGCCAGTTGGAGATGAGCCCTATGTTCTTCCAAGCTAGTGTGAGCAAGTGTTTTACTCAGAAGTTCCACATAAACAGGGTTGGTCATTTGTTGTTAGACATGATCCAAGAGGAAGGCCGATAAAGTATAATGTTATGGAAGAAGAAGATACTGAAGATGATGAAGAAGCAAATGATGATGATGATTATGATGATGATGGTGATGGTGATGGTGATGGTGATGGTGATGATGATGATGATGATGATGATGGTGATGACGATGGTGATGGTGATCATGGCAATGATGATGATGGTGATGCTATTGATGGAGATGATGATGGTGATGATGGCGATGATGATGATGATAATGATGATCAATGACATAATTGAAATGGTTACATATTTATTGTGTTCAATTCTAATGATTACATATTTATGTTTTGCTTTAAATTGTAATGATTACATATTTATTGTGTTCAATTCTAATGATTACGACATATGTGATTTATAATTACCAATTTTTTGTTTACGATGCTCAATTAATTGCTGTTGATACATGTATATTTGTGTTTGATTATCACCCTTTTTGCAAATAGGCAATTGACTATAGAAATTGTCACCCCGACCTTCTGTTGATGATCTTGCATTCCATACATAAGGTAAATTTGTTCATGTTTACGATGTTGCATATTGTTCATGTTATCTTCTAAGTTATTTGTAGCATACGTATCATGTAATATTTAGCTAACTTAAGATAAATGATTAACATATGTAGGAAATTTGACCCCTTTGGCATGGATCGTGCACAGTGACATGGATCGACAGGTATAAGTCAATAAATAGACATAATTTTCTTATATTCTTCTTGTTTATCACTGAGCACATATGTTATAAATAGACATATTATATAATCATATAATATATATATAGACAAAGAAGAACCGTACGTATGGGTCATGACTTGATTATTCTATATTTATTGACATGGCTATATCTCATTTGATGGATTACAGCACCCACCAAATAGGTACTTGTCAGATCTATCTACATCGAATGAGGGAAATGAGGGAATGCTAGATGAAAGTTCTACATGTAGTGCAACTAAAATAGGGAGATCAACTAGAGGTCAAAAGATTAGAAAAAAAATTGATAAACGCATGGAATATTTCCTTTCTAATGGGGGGTCATGTTCTTATGATGATGAGACCAAAGGCGGGATCAAGGTGCCCTTTCGGTACACACACATTGAGAAAGAATGGGTACCTAATGAGCTACCTCCAATTAATACTGATTTTTGTGTTAATGAGAGGATATATCACATTGCTCCATCCTCATTACATGGTTTGGGCCTATTTTCCATGGATGGGATAAAGGTATATTACAACAGAGTTGTTTAATTATTCAAGTATGTCAGTCTGTGTTACAATTACAATGATTGGATACGGATTGTTCAATATAAAAAAAGTATGCGTAGGTATGCACTGTCAGCTAATTATATACAAAGGAAAGAAAATGATGAAAGTAAAAGATTTGCAATGTACATTGATGGGAGACCAAAAGCAACAGGTAATATTGCGGGTTTTATAAATAGTACTCGACCTTTGTCAACTAATAAGCAACCCAATTGCATATTTGAGGTGTGTGAGGGGAATCAAGTTTTTGTATGTGCAATAAAATCAATAAGTGCAGGGGAAGAACTACTAATAGATTATCATTTAAATCACATAGATACAAACAAAGTTACTATCATGAGGGTGGTAAGTACTATATACCATTTTATTAATAAGTTTTTTTTTGCTAAGTCTATTGCTTTTAGTTCGCTAAAGTTTTTATATTTAATCTTTATCACAGGACGATATGGATCCCGCACATGATAGAGGCCATGAGGATGCTCCTCCCACCTGTTCTTCAGCAAAGGTAAACCTTATTAAAAATGTACAAATTAGATAGTTGAAAAATGTTATATTATTACGTTATTTTATTTATGGTTTTGGAGTTTTTATGATAGTTTTACTGATATTCCTGTCACAATTTGATGTTTAGGATGAGGGAAAAGCACCCTCAATAGTAGAGGCAATAGCTACCCCCGAGGATGATGATCTTTTTGCAGATTCACCTAATGTTATAATCATGTTGAAGAAAAAAATGAAACAAATCAATAAAGATATAATTAATATTTTGTATGAAACAAATCCAATTGAGGAGATGCTCATGAGGCTAACTGAACTGAAAGCACTCTCACGTCGGTATCAAGTAAGCAGTAATGAATCTTTAGTTATAACAAAATTTTAATAAAGGTTAATATTTTATACTCTTTTATGTTGTGAAGTAAAATATATGTAATATGTGTTCTTGTTGCAAGATTTTATGGAATCTCTAGTACCTGGTCAAGGACAATGTGCGGATGAGGCCGGTACTAGTAGACGTCTGGCCGCCTCAGGTAAAATAATCCTTTAGTTGACAAGTTACAAGGAATTTTTTTTTTGGAACATTCAGAAACTTCTCAAGTTAACTCTTACTTTTATTATTTCAAAATGTCTTTGCTAACAATGTATTGTTCAGGTCATCAATTGCAGGAGACTCCTCCTAGCCAGGTTGTCCATAGAAGATTGCTGAGTGCAATGTCAGCCACAAGGGCCATGCAAACATCAACGCCTTCAAGGGCTATGGTAACTGGTAAATCATTGTTTTACTATATTTGGTTTTGTGCTAATTATGATTTCATAATTTGTACTTTAATCTTGGGTGCATCACATAGTTGATTATTTTTTTGGATCAGGAGATACCCCGGTGGCACCGCTTGGTACACTAGATACTGATCAATCTACATGTATTGGTGATAATTCACCACCATTTCCTGGATCTACCCATGTTACTAGCACAGGAGCTACGCAGATGTCATTATTGATTGACAATAATGAATCAATGCCTATAAAATGTCCTCAAATTCTAGGTACTTTAAATAATTATTTTTTATATTATAATATGCATTTACCTATTCATAACAAGTTTTGGATTGATTATCCCATGACATTTTTTGCAGGAAATGATACGTTTTATAAGAAGCTTTATGACCTCACATTGCATATATTCGGGCCCACCATAGGTACAAGGTGGAACATCATAAGCGAACTAAGTTTATCCTACTATTTTTTTTTCATATCATTAATTGGTACAGTATTTTTCCTTTCATTCCGGTCTTTTCTTTTAGTTGCTATATCTAACAATTTTGTGTTTTTCCTTAAAAGGTGGAATTTGCAAGAAAAAAGTTTAAAAGATCAGCTCGTCAAAGATTTACAACATGAGTTTGGTAATAATATTTTTGATGAGAAGAAAATTTTAGAAAGAGCTTGCAAACATCTTAAGACCGTGAGGGACGCATATAGAAAGAGTCTCATCCAGAACCCAAAGTACGAGCGTCCTCCCTTTATTTCAGTGAGGGATTGGAATGAATTTATTTTAGATGCAAAGGAGAAAGCGGATGCTCAAAAAGGAGTTTCACCAACAAATGCGAGAAGGTATGCAATAGTATTAACTACTAGTGATAAGGTGTTTGGCATGGACTTTTGAGATGATAATTAAATTTTGAATGCAATCATCATTTTTCAATATAATATCTTGGTATGATGTTTTAGACATTTTCACCATTGAATGCAATGTGTTCAGCATTTCAAAGTTTCATTTGTTATTCCATATACATGTTTTTATAACCATTTTTTCAAACTTTTCATAGGTTGTAGGACACTTCAAAGGCAACAAACGCCAGGCTGCAAAAGATTGGGCAACACAGACTTGGCGCTGGAGGATATTCAAAAATTAAAGCTCGCATTGTAAGTAGCAGTAAATGAATTGCAGAGAAAAATTATTTATAAAATGAAAATAATTTTTTTTAATAAAAAAATGTAGGGCTTTGATTTTAATGTAGAGGCCACGGAAGAACACAAAAAAATTTCCTTCAAGGAAGGCTATCAAGCCGTGGCTCAACGCCTACGGAAAGCTTCCACTAGCCCAACCGAAGAGTCTCCTACATCATGTGCACAGGTAAACATGCCAAAAAATATATTAGAAATTGAATACTTGAGCAACAATCAATTTGATAATAATGTCCATTACATTGCAATGCAACCTCTTAATCGTGACACAGATCATACGCCGCATCATGAAGCCCCTGATGTGCATCATACTGTCCAAGGAGGTGCTCATTTGCTATTTAAAACTAATTATGTAATTATTAATACAATTTAACATCTTAAATTGAACTCGGTGTAACATTTTTGTGTATATTTTAGAGGATACAGAATCAGGTCATGCTGAACGAGTGCCAGAGGATGTTTAGACTGATCACCATGTAGATCATGTGGCACATTCAGGTAAAGAAAATCTATGTTTTGTTCTTTTAAATTAATTTTTTGATTTATAGTTCTTTTACTTACATAAATACTTGTAATTCAATAATATAAAATAGTGTGAATTTAACTCATGAAGTAGTTATTGCAGCAGACCCCCCTTCAGCGCAGCGGCCTCCTGTTCCTGAACAGATGAGGAGGAGACACACATTGGGATTAGAATCAATAGAGGAGGGGAATGATGAGGACATTGATCTTCCTCTTAGAAATTATATGATTAAAAAAAATAGCAAGAAACGCAAAAAGAAATGATTGTAATTAACATTTATTGCTAATGAAAGAACATTGTCTTAATGGATGTAATTTTGTACTAGTAATGTTGATGAATGATGTGTGTTAATACGTGTTAATGAATTATTCATGAATGTTGTGTGTTAATGAATTATGTGTTCATGAATTATTTATGAATGTTGTGTGTTAATGAATTTTATGTGTTAATGAATGTTATCATGTGATTATAATGATTGAATGTTATATTTCAAAAATGGATGAATGAATGAATGAATGAATAAATGAATGAATGTTATTAAATGTTAATGGGGAATTTAGATTGATGTTAGGAGGGGGGAGGGGCCAAATGAGCTTCCACCTTCACGTGGTTGGCCTTGTTTAGTAAAGAATATTAAACTATTCTTGAAACCAAGTGAAGCTCAAACTTTAAAGACAAGCTTAGAGTTTTTGATGCAGAGCCTTCTAATATCCCCTTAAGGAACCCTGTTCAACTTGAGGATTCAACAACATCTTGGAATCCACTCAAGGAACTAGAGTTCAACTCGAGGATCAATAAGAAGTCCCTGACTTTAGGATATCAACCAAACACTCCTCTGTAACAGGTTCACTGCCTTGATTCATTTTAGACAACTTATCAATTCACCTTGTCCATGTTGCACTTTTCTCTAAAATTCCTCAAACACCATGGTGACTTCTTCACCTTTCTAGATACCCTTTATGGAGTTCTTCAAACCTTGCTAATACCAATCCTTCAACTTGTGACTGTTGCACACTTCTATGACTATCCCTATCAGCAATTAGGCCTAATTAGCCCTCCTCTTCCAAAGCAAATCCTATTTACACTTAATCTCAACCTTCCAACCTTTATACAGTCTCAAGGCATCTAATAAACATCAGAATTCCTCAATTAGTTTGACCCTCCAAGCTTTCCTAGATACTTTTTCATCAAACCCTCCCTTTAAGGGTTTCTATCCTAGGGCTTCCTAGAAAAGACCCTAAATCAACTCACAAAACCTTTCTAATGGCTCAAACACCTTCAAACAAACTCTCTCAATTGTTTCCAACACTCATTTACCAATTCCACCCTCAACTTGTTCATATTCACCACGTGGTGCTTCCCAAATGCACCCTTCACTGCCTGTTCAACAGTCACCTACTGTTCCTTTCTCCTTTCACTAACACCTGCATCCAGATCATGATAAAAACATAATATTTACAAGCCTTAGTACCTCTCCCATAGGCGATTATTAGAACACAAACAATTACAGGTACTTTCCCCTTTTTAATCACAACAAAAGTTGACAGTTCTGATTTACATGGAGATCCAATTAGAATCAACTCTAACATACTTCACATATTAAAAGCCAATTGTTTAAGCTTTACATAGCTTGTTGCCTATAGATTGTAATTTGTAGTATGTACTTCATTCTATATATGAATAAGCCAGCTAGTTTATTAATTAATGGCCCAATTTCTTTGAGAATTTGCTAGCCTTTTCAGAAGTATTTTTGTTTAGGATGTCAAAGAGATATGAAGAAGAAGAAGAGAACTTTTGTGAATTGAAGTGTCAAGAGGGTGGTATTTATCTTTTGACATTTGGAGGGCGTGACAAGCATGTGTAAGCTGCTTCACTTGCATTTTGAATTTTATAATTCTATCAAATTTATCTTGCTCATTTGGTTTCGCTTGTGTAGGTTTGGGCCTGGGGCAATCCAAAATATCAATGAAGCTTTGAATAAGGTATGAAAAGATATTCATAAATTCACAAGGTATGTGATATTTTTTGGGTCATTGTATTTCATTATATCAATGGTTCTAAGGATAATTTGGCAGGTCGAGGGGGTAGAGATGCAACAGTTCTTGTCACAACGAATGAGGTAATTTACACCATTTTTACAGGTTGGGTTGGATCATGAGAATAGTTATATAATTTGATAAGTAGGAAATATTTTTTTACAGTAAGTTAAATTATGATAATATTATCAGAATTTAACTATGTAGTTTTATAATTAGTTTACTGACAAATGTTTCATGAATAGTAGTTCATAATAAGCTTTCTTTTATGAGAATGAATGGAACACTTAGTACTCATTACATCTAGATGATTCTCATAGAGGTGAAACGCTACTTCCCAGTAGGTCACTCATCCCAATATTATTCTAGTTCAACTGCTCTTTACTGCGAAGGTTCCTCCAATGTTAAGCCCACTTTGCTTGCAACCCCATTTGTAAAACATTCAGCAAGTTTTGTGCCTTGTGAACCATTCATTAAAAAGCCTCTTAAGCTCATCAATTGATAATTAAGAGATATTTTCCACAAGTTGTCAAATTGTGATATTGCAATCAGCATTCAACCGTGTAGCTTTATGGTTAGCTTATTGACAAATATTTCATGAGTAGTGATTCACATGAATCCATCTCTCATGAGAATGAATGAAACACTTAGTGCTCATTTCATCTAGGTGATGCTCACAGAGGTGAAGTGATGTAGGGGCATCCATCATGCAACCAAGGAATTCCATGGTACCAGGTGAAGACAAGAAGGACAAGGCATCTAGCCATGTCAACTGGAATATTCTAAAGCCAATCATGGCATATTTTCATGGCCAAAGTACTTTAATGGTCAAAGGTCCTGATAAAGCCTATGGGCAAAATGATGTAACAAATGGCATATGAGCCATGAAAGGGTAGTAGGATGTAGTTTCATGTTTTAAGATATTCAATAAGGTCATTGGACCAATTATGAGTCATTAGCATAGGTCTAGATATTAGAAAAAGCATAAAAAGCATATCTTATAATTTGAATTCAAACTCAAATGGTCACTAAGTAGTTCTGGAGGGAAACTTAAGATTTAGTATTTGTCTTGTTTAAATAAACATTCCAACTACCTTGGCTGGTTGGGCAGTTAGTTAGAGGTCTATTTAAGATGTCACAGCCTTAGGCAAGGAGAAGGCATGGTTTTGTACGAAGTACACAAAAAAACTGTATGGACAGGCAATGAATCAATGAGATTTTGAAGTTTTCTTGCTAATTTGAAGCCCTCTTTGATGTAGAAATCTTCCACAAATGTTGGTAAGGCATACTTAAGTTGTTTTGAGTTGAATTTGGTGAATTTAATAACACATTTCAAAACTTATTACTGCTGTCACGCCAAACATACAGTTTTGCATTGTTTTTTTCAAATGAATAAGTGAGGGTTCCATCCTATGAATGTATATCTGACCACGGGATGGACCCTGATGGTTCTAACATGTTTAACTAACCATGAAAATGCAAGGAAAGTGAATATTTTCAGGATAGGGTGAAGCATATGCAAATTTGAGTGGTGTAGGGATTGATTTGGGTACCCAAATGATGCTAACAGTCACACAGCCGTACATCTAGCTTAAGGAGGTGTATTTTTTGTTGGAGAATATTTTAAAACATGTTGAATACATGGTGAAACCTGAAGTTTGGGTCTTGGAAGTGCCAGATTGACCTAGTTCAATGATGCCCTAGGAAATGAGGGTTCTAATGCATGTAATTGGGGTTTTTGTACCAAAACACTTCATAGTCTGAAATTGATCAGTGATTTCTTTAATTGGGCATAAATAATGATGATCTTATGAATTTCATGGAGTTTGGATGCATTCAAAGCATGGTTACTTTGTAAACCCACCTAATTAGCCCTCTAAAAATAGTCTCAATCATGTTTTCTGGTAATATTTTCCATAGTAACAATATTTAAGTTTTGGATATGTTTTAGTACAATAAAAAGGGTATTCATAAATATAATTACCTTATCAAGTGTTTTGGAAAAAAATTGAGTTATTTGGGTTTTAGTACTATTGGAGGGCTACTAGCCTGTCAACTAGACCTAATAGTCAGTTTTGGGGATTTGATGATTGGAGTTGCATAAAAGGTTGAAACTGATTGATTCTTGTCTAAAAAATCTAGTTTATACCATTTGTGTCCACCCTAGGCATTTGGAGGCAAGATTGAGTGTTTTGTGGGTATTTGACCTTTGGAGTACCTTAAAGGCTTGTGGGATCCTTGTAGAATTGAACAAGTTTTGTGTGAAACCACCACTTCTGCTAACCACTCTACATCATGAAGCACTAGGACTATTTTTTTAATTTTTGATGATTTTGGAATGCTAATGAAAACTATGAATGAATGTTGTCTAAGGTGCATGTAGTATACCCTAAGATAGATAAATGCAAACCTTCTAAGGAAATACCTAAATGATGTTGGGAACTATCTTGAATTCAATTTTGAGGAAAACAAAATTATAATTATGACAAGGTGTTTATGAATAAGACAAATTTAGACAAGAATGACAAGCATCCAAGAAAAGGTGGACATGAAAAGAAGATAACTATATTTAAAGGAAGTCAAGATAATGTGCAAAGCCACTATAGGAATGTCCTCAAAAGATGTACCCTCTAATTTGGAAAATGACTCTATAAAGTGTAATTCTTGACCCTAGGATGTGCAAGCTATGTTTTTAGATTTTTAGATTTTTTGAATCTAAGATGAGGACTATTCACTATGAAAATGACTAAGAAAGGTTATAAACTCTCAATATAAGAATGCCACTAAAATGCAAGGTATGAACTTATAATTTGCAAGGGTTTCCAATCAAAATATTCTAGATAAAGGAAAAATGATATATTTATGACCCATGCTATTTTTTTCTCTATGTGGGACATTTTTTAGGACAAGTTTTGATGATTCATAAATACAAAAATCACACAATCACTTATGGCTGTAGGTATGACTAGTATTGATCATGGAATCGTGAGTTGATCTCCAACAATTTTGGTAGGCTTAACAAATGCAATAAATGAGAATGATAAATAAAGGCTTTCTATTTATCCTATTTAGCAAAACCTCAATTGTTGAGTATATATCGTTCTAAAGTTCAGTCCTTGATGGCTGTTGACATTTATTGGTGATTTCTGAAGAGGAATATTGAAGTTAGTCATATACATCTTGGTGGCAAACTAGAAATAAATGTTCTTGAAATAGATATATGAAACAACAAGTGAACACTCTGGGTACTTGCAGTTGATTTCTCAATATTATTTTGTTATTTTCTTTTTGATGTTATTAATTAATGCCTTTTAAAAAATTTGAAGTTCAAATATGTAAACATATATTATTGAGGCATGTGAACTGAGGGGACTTGCACCTTGCTTTTTCTGTTGGAACATGTCACGTCAGCAAGATGGATGTCATATTATTTGACCTAGTTTCATTGTGTTATTGTATCTCTTAAATAGTTTGACCCGGCTTGTCCATACGAATTCCTTTATGCTTTTTCACATGAGCTCACTACATTAAACAATTTACTGCTATGATTTTGCATGTACAAAAACCATCCCAATTTAACGTTTCTAGGTTATACCATCCCAATATCATGTGTTTGATTAAATATTTTATCATGTGTTTTATATAACCATATTATCTCCAATCTTCATCGCTGTGCTATTTTGGTCAATTTTTACTTTTCATTTCCTATGATAACCATTGAGAAAATAAACACACTTTCCTTGAAGGATGGAATAAGGTCTTGAAAATATAATCATAACTATTTAAAATGTTGTAGACAACAAGCCATGCATAACATACGATTACCCTTTATTGCTGGTATTTTTCTTCCAGAGAAATCTTTAATGGGTAGTTATTATAAAAAATACAATTGAACATATCATTATGGCTTTATTTAATTTAATATTTTCCTTTTAGGTCCTTGCATGATCTTTACTCTCCCATCGCTCATTCCCTTCTCATGGGTGATTGAACCTATGTATTGAATCATTTATATATACATCAGGGGATTAAAAAAATTGCATGTACATGTTCACATTTTCTTTGAGTCAGAATATGAAGAACAGTAGGAAGCTGTGGTCCCTTTAATGAGTTTAGATGGTAGAGTCAAAGATTAAATGGTATATTTGCTCTAATTGTTGAAATATTTATTTTGCATGATTTTGTAGATTGAAGAAGTTGTCGAGCTCAATATTTCTATGGTTCAGGAAAAGTTAGAAATGACATCATTGGACTGGTGAATTGAAGGTGAAGAGAATGATATGCATGAGCCATCTAAGAGAAACAAAATAATGAATGAAGAATTTATTGTGGAATTAGCACCTATGGAAATCAGAACCATTCAACTTGAGTTTGATGATTGAGGACTATGTGAGTCCTATATGAAATTTTTTACAACAATTAAAAGAACCCATGATTGTCAAATTTTTATGACTCGGGAACCCCACTAGCCCTTCAGGCTCACCAAAGGCTACATACCCACAATTGAATCAACTATGCCTCCAAACACCTAAGATGGACCAAAATGGTGTAAAAAAGGTGGTTTCAACAAGAATCAATCATTTTTGATAGCCTTTACAACACCTATTGACCACAACCTTCAAATCTGCCTTCTAGCCCTATGAGCCCCAATTAGCCCTGCTGGACCAGTTTTCTCCCTTTTTCTCTGACTTTTTCCAAACAACTTGAGAAAAAAATTATAGTTTCAGACACCCTTTCTAGGGTCATTTAACATATGTAAACTTCAATGGTGACTCCTTTAGACCAGTCTTAACTTCCTTCACAAGGTACCCTCCTAATGGCATCAAAATCAAGCAAATAAAAAAGAAACTATATCATTCTCTTATCCTCATCACTCCAGACTTTCATCATAGTTATAATATGGAAAAATATGACTAAATCCAAGAGATTTTAGTCCTATTCCACAAGGAACGCCCAAAATAGTCATTCAATGCCTTCAAACCCTTGTTGCATAGGGTTTCACCAAACACCTATCTCCACTAACCTTGGAGACCAAATAATGGTTCATACACCTTCTCTTTGATGCCCTAGGACATCTCAAATCATTAGATAACCTTCTTGTATAGCTCAATATGCTGCTGTCATACTATTCCCACCAATCCACCATGGGACATTTCCATTATTTTCTCCAAACTTGCTGTCTTCGCACTAGTGCTACATCAAAAATTATTAGATTTCTATTGTACATGTTAGTAACATGCCTCCCATGAAGTCTGGCCCTTGGAATTCATGGGAGGTTCATCTATTTAAGGAAAAATTTTGTCTGTCACAGGAAAAACTCAAGAAAACAAGCTGAAATGAACCAACAGTCATATATGCTGCTTCAAAACAAAGTGTTATTCATTCAATAATGAGTGAAATGTGTTTAAATACCCTTATAATTCATGTATTTGATAGTCCCAAACAAAAAGAAGTTCAATACATTGAATGGAACAGCACCAAAATGAAATTTTATTGCTTGCTTTCACAACAGTCCGTACAACAAGCTTTTTTTCTCCCTGTCCCCCTCCATACAATGGATCCTTTAGACATTTAATGAACCCTATCTACCTACCTCAACCAAATTTAGACAGTTGGGAGGTTTAATTAATCCTAAAACCTATTAAAACTAATTTCCCTCCAAAAAGGTAATATGACCATTTACATTCAAATTTAAATTAATAAACTTTATTTTATGCATTTTATGACTATTCTGACTTCCCAACTTACTCCATTGACCTACACATGGTCCAATGTATTTATTGAATGCTTCTAAACATGAAAACTACTCAAATCTAATCCTATTGGAATCTTTCACCTATTACATTTCTTTGATCACTTATTACATTGTATTGGTCCTTAGACCTCTATCACGACGTTTACATAGTTTATTGAATCCAACACTATCATAAGCCATTATAGGCTTCAAAACTTTCCAATCAACTTGTCTTGATACCATCTTATCCTTCTTAGTTACTGGAGTCCTCCTTTGCTCAGATGCTCTTCTAGATGCCCCTGCATCAAATATGCTTTAAAAAAGTCTTTCTTCTTGGTTGGGATGAGTCTATTATTGGCCTATCCATGGAAGCCTCATTTTTAACCTGTTCAGGGCATTTTGTCCCTGCAACATATCTAGTTTATACTTCCCGAGTCACCACTAGAGTCTTTAAATCTAGATATTTTGCACAAGGTTAGGGCACCATTGCCAGTGATTTAAAACATGGTTTTTTTTTTAACAGATGTTTTTTATCATTAATATTTGTGTGCTTATAGACCCTAATGTTGTTGCTCCAAGAACCCTAAATTGGAAATCTATAGATGGGGTTTGGTGTTAAGAAATAATACAAGATTCATGTGATAAGTAAGAGATATTTTCCATAGCAAGCCAAATTGTGATATTGCTATCAGGATTCAACTGTGTAGTTTTTTGAGTCAAACTCATTGACCTATGATTCATGAGTAGTGGTTTACATGAACCCATCTCTCATGAGAATGAATGGAACACTTAGCACTCATTGGCTCTAGGTGATGCTTACGGAGGTGAAGCACTGGGACTTCCCGGGAGGTCATCCATCCTAGTACCACTCCAGCTCAAGCACGCTTAACTATGAAGTTTCCTCCATGGTTAAACCCACTCTACTTGCATCCTCATTTGCAAAACCTTCACCAAGTGTTTTTCCTTATGAACCATTCATTAGAAAGCCCCTTAAGCTCATCAATTAATAAGTAGGAGATATTTTCCACAGCAAGTCAAATTGTGATATTGCTATCAAGATTCAACTGTGTAGCTTTTTGAGTCAAATTCATTGACCCATGATTCATGAGTAGTAGTTCACACAAACCCATCTCTCATGAGAATGAATGGAACACTTAGCACTCATTGGCTCTAGGTGATGCTCACAGAGGTGAAGCACTGGGACTTCCTGAGAGGTCACCCATCCCAGTACTACTCCAACTTGAGCACACTTAACTATGGAGTTTCCTCCATGGTTAAACCCACTCTACTTGCATCCTCATTAAATGAACTCTGCTTGCATCCAGAGTGGGTTTAACCATGGAGGAAACTCCGTAGTTAAGTGCGCTCGAGTTGGAGTAGTACTAAGATGGGTGACCTCTCGGGAAGTCCTAGTGCTTCACCTCTGTAAGCATCACCTAGAGCCAATGAGTGCTAAGTGTTCCATTCATTCTCATGAGAGATGGGTTTGTGTGAACCACTACTCATGAATCACGGGTCAATGAGTTTGACTCAAAAAACTACACAGTTGAATCTTGATAGAAATATCACAATTTGACTTGCTATGGAAAATATCTCCTACTTATTAATTGATGAGCTTAAGGGGCTTTCTAATGAATGGTTCATAAGGCACAACACTTGGTGAAGTTTTGCAAATGAGGATGCAAGCAGAGTGGGTTTAACCATGGAGGAAACTTCGTAGTTAAGCATGCTCGAGCTGGAGTGGTACTGGGATGGATGACCTCCCGGGAAGTCCCGGTGCTTCACCTCTGTAAGCATCACCTGGAGCCAATGAATGCTAAGTGTTCCATTCATTCTCATGAGAGATGGGTTCATGTAAACCACTACTCATGAATCACAGGTCAATGAAAAGAAATCGGTCTATAACATTTTGTTTTATAAAAAAAAATTCGCATTGGTCAAAATTTTGACCAACGCTAGAACCAATTTTGACCAATGATTGGTTGAAAGTTTGACCAATGGACCAAAAAATTGATGACAAATCCATACTTTTGACCAATCCAATGGTTGAAATTTTGACCATTTGATTGGTGGAAAGTATGGATTCATCGTCTATGGTTTGGTCCATTGGTCGTAATTTCGACCAATCGTTGGGGCAATCAGTGGTCAAAATTTTGACCATTAGAAAAAATGACGGCGATTTTTGAGCCTGGGATATCATCAAAATTTTGACCAAAACACAGGTCAAAATTTTGACAAATAGTAGACATGTAAAAAATTCAAGGAAAAAAGAACGATGACAGTTTTGGTCGTAAATTCGACCAATTACTGTCAAAATTTTGACCAATTTTCATGAAAATTTGAAGTCAAATTTACTAGTGAGGTGCAGACATTGATAGGATCAAGGAGTGGTTCTCCCTCTTTAGTAGATAAAAAATAAGCACCTCTCCCAAAAGAAATAGTAATGATGTATGGTCCAACCCAATTAGGTTCAAATTTGCCCTTTTTCTCTCTATGTTGTTGGTTCTTAGGGTTTTCTCAAAGGACAAGATCTCCCACTTGGAATTCTCTAGGGAAAACCTTCTTGTTGAATGCTTTGGACGTACACTTTTGGTAAACCCTCATGTGATCAAATGATGCTTTAAACTTTTCATCTAGAAGTTCTAATTCTCGGAGTCTCATGGCTTAGTAGTCTTTATCTATAACTAGACCTTTGAGGGAAACTCTAAGGGAAGGAATCTCCACCTCTAAAGGTAGCACTACTTCAACACCATAAGTAAGGGAAAAAGGAGTAGCCCCTGTTGGAGTATGAATACTCATTCTATAGGCCCATAAGGCCGGATTTATCTATAGATACCAATCTCTACCATTCTTGTGAACTGTTCTATGGAGAATTTTGAGAATGGTTTTATTCGAAGCCTCTGCTTGACCATTTCCTTGCAGGAAGTAAATGGAGGACCAATGTTGTTTTATCTTGAACTTCTTGTAGAGTTGTTTAAGGTCCTTGTTTTTGAATTAACATCCATTGTCAGTGATTATTTTAGAAGGCACTCCATACCAATAGATGATATGGTTTAAAATGAATAGAGAAACTATCTTGCCTGAGGCAACAGAAAGTGAACAACTTCTACCCATTTGGTAAAGTAGTCAGTAGCAGTGATAATAAATTTGTGTCCACCTGATGAATTGGGATGAATCTTCCCAACAAGGTCAAATGCCTAGTGCTGAAATGGCCAATGAGAAATAGAAGGAATAAGCTCCCTGCCTGGAGCATGTATCAGGTTACCATGTTTCTGACACTTTTCACATGGTTTAGCAAAAGCTACTGCATCTGTCTGCATGGTAGGCCAATAGTACCCAACCCTAAGCAACCTTTAGGCCATGGAAAGACCATTGGGATGTACTCCATAAATGCCCTCTTGAATGTCAGCTAACGCTTGATCAAACTCATCCTTTTCAAAGCACCTAAGAAGTGTCCCATCTAAACCCCTCCTATATAGATCACCAGACATAAGGGTGTGGCGAGATGCATTTTGGGTAAGGTTTCTTCATTTAGAGTGGTTGAAGGTATCATGAATAATGTCATCATGGAGATATGAGTAAATGGCACCATAGCAGGATGACTCTGGGCCAACAAGGGTACAAACAACTTGGCTTTCTTGGGAGTCATAAATAGGATAGTGTAGCTCTTCCACCAGGAATTTGAGTTTGGACTCATGTTGTTATAGCTAAAGAAGTGAAGCCAATGTATCCATAGCATCAGCTACTTTATTCTCTACTCTAGGGATTTGTTGAAATGTAACAAAGGTGAAATATCATCTCAATGAATCAACTATTTTCTTGCAGGGTACCAATTTTTCATCCTTTGTTTGGTATTCTTCATTAACTTGGTTGATTATTAATTGCAAATCCCCATAGATATGAAGCTCTATAATTCTCCATTCTATTGCCATTTTTAGTCCATAATTCAAAGCCTCATACTCAGCAATGTTATTTGTACATGGGAACAATAGTTTGTAGGACTTAGGAATTGTGTACCCATGAGGAGAAACAAATAACACTCCAGCTCCTGAACCATTTTGCATAAAAGAGCCATCAAAGAACATCTTCCATGTTCTTGCAGTCATGTACATTATGTGCTCATCTAGAAACTCAACTTGGATAGGCATGCTATCTTGAATTGGGAAATCAGCTAATTGGTCTGCAATGGCTTGTCCTTTTATAGCTTTATGCTCAACATACTCTATGTCAAATTCTGATAAGATCATCATCCACTTAGCAAGTCTACCTATGAGAGCAGCCTTACCAAGCAAATATTTGAGAGGATCAATCTTTTCAATTAGGTGTATTGTATGCGCAAGCATGTAATGTCATAATATTTGGGAAGAAAACACCACCACAAGGCAAGATTTTTCAATACTAGTGTAATTAACCTCATATGAAATGAGAGCATGACTGATGTAGTCTATAGCTCTTTCTTTTACAGTGTCATCAAGTTGAGCTAATAATGCCCCCAAAGAAGATTCCATTTTTGAAACATACAATATGAGTGGTTTTCCTGGGATAAGAGGCATTAAGATTGGAGGATTGGCCAAGTACTGCTTGATTTGGTCCATGCTTTTCTGACAATCTTCATTCTAGACACATTTAACCCCCTTATACAAAGTATTATTGAAGGGTTGAGCTCTATTTGCTAGTTGTGAAATGAACCTCCGTATAGATTGAAGGCATCCTTGAAGACTCCTCATTTGGCTAATGTTTTTGGGAGGCAACATATCCAAGATTGCTAGAACTTTCTTTGGGTCCACCTCTATTCCTTTGGCTAAAATGATAAACCCTAGAAGTTTTCCAGAGGTGACTCCAAATGCATACTTTTTTGGATTTAATCTTAGTTGAAACTACTCCATGTGATCTAGAATGACTTCCAAATCACCTAAGTGTGTTTCTCTTTTTTTAGATTTAGCCAAGGTGTCATCCACATAATCTTCCATATTCTTATGCATCATGTCATGAAAGATAGTTGTCATAGCTCTTTGATAAGTAGCTCCTACATTTTTTAATCCAAATGGCATAACGTTCCAGCAATAGGTACCCCATGCACAAGTGAATTCCATCTTTTCTTGGTCTTCAGGAGCTATTTTAATCTAATTATACTTAGAAAAACCATCCATTAATGAATAGATCTCATAACCCATAGTCATGTCCACTATCATGTCTATGTTTGGCAGTGGAAAATCATCCTTTGGGCATTCTTTATTAAGATCCCTAATATCTATGCAGACACAAATGGACTTGTCATGTTTTGAAATTGGTATAATATTGGATATCCATTCAGCATAATCAATGGCTCTTATAAATCATGCACTGAGGAGTTTTTCTAGTTCAGCCTTGACAAGAAGAGCTATGTGAGGATGCATTTTCCTCAGTTTTTGTTTCACTGGTTTTATACCTGGAGCTATGGACACGTGATGCATAATGAGATTAGTGTCCAACCCTGGCATGTCTGAGTAAGTCCAAGAAAAATTAATCTTCTTTCTTTGTAGGAGCTTGGTATATGCTTCTTTTTCTTGTGTTGATAGAGATTGAGCCAAATGCACTATTTGTGGCACTTCTTCTGTACCCAAATTAACTGGCTATGTAGGCTCAACAAGCACTGAAGATCTATCTTGAAATTAACTTGGGAGATGATCAAGTACCTCATCCTTAGGCACCTTAAAGAGGTTTTCACCCTTGGATACATCCTTTAGTTTTACTTTTTTAGGTTTTGACACCGACACACAGTGGTTTTCACCATCAGAACTCTTCTTCTTTTTTTCTTTTCTTTTCATTTTGTGACTAAGGTACTTGATATCTGGTTCTGTCATGCTTGTAGTTGGTTCATTGGTGGAAGAGACTATGGGCTCAAGGACATTTAGGTAACATGCTATCTCATAGTCATTCTAGAAAGTTAAGAGCTGAGGCTCTTGATAGTGTTGAGACCAATCAATTAGGTGGGGGTGAGAAAGGGGTAGGTCAATGATGGGTTCAATATTATGGATATGAATGGCATCATCTTTGGTGATTACAGAGTTAGGGTCTGTCAAGTATCCCTCTAAGGTACCCAAATCAAGATTTATCCTACCAAGTGAAGCATCGTTCACTAAAGTGAATTGCAGATTCGAATCCTCTAATCCTACACTAGACTTGTTAGCTACCTCAGGTTGGGAATTATAAGTATGGACAACATCAACATCCATGTCAACTGTACAAGAATCAGAGAGAGATTCCCATTCATACTCATGTGAATCTGTATCTGAATCTTGACTGGGATGTTTACACAGAGAATATTTATGATGTCTAGAGGTGGAAGCTCTAATGTTACCAAGGGTAAAACCTTCTTGAATTCCATTCATGTATTGATGTTCTTGAATAGGATCTTCAATAATAGATTCCTCTTGTTCTAAACCTGAAACTATTGTATGGGTAATTGGAGTATCTGAATCTCCCCAAAGGAGATTGGTGGAAGGGACCCAATCTTCACACATGTCTTGCTGGTTTGTCAAATTGGACATATAATTTGTTTTATCCTCACTATCCATCTCACCATAGATAGGAACAAGGTTCTTGTTCTAATTTTCAAAACCTAGGCCAACCATTTTTTTAGACCTGCAGCCAAAAAGAGCATGATCAAGAGGTTCAGCTCTAGCATCTAATCTATGACTGAGAGGACCATGACCTGGATAGCCCATACTTTTGACAAGATTTTAACCTCTTCCATATGCCTTAGGAGAAGGAGAGAAGTTCTCATTATGCATGTATTTGTCTTCTCTATAGATCCAATCCTTGACAACCACCTCTTCTTTTTCATCCTAGATAGGTACTGAGGACTCCACAAATGTACCAAACAAGGTCATGGTTGAAGATGAAGGTTGCATCTCTTGTGAAGGTTTTCCACAAGACCTAGGTGAGACTCACAATTTTGTAAAGGAGTCAAGTTGATACCCCCCCATACCAAGGTCTATGGACTTGAACTTATTCTTGCACTGTGCTAGAGTTGCATCAAAATCCTCTGCTTCTCTATTGAGAGGAACATGAGTCCTTGCTGAAATCACATTTATAGATAATGTGCTATCCCTAGGAATACAAACTTCTACTCCATTATAGGGAAACTTAACACATTGGTGGTAGGTGGATGGCACTGCTTGCATGTCATGGATCCATGGTCTACCAAGTAGGATATTATATGCTAGAGGACTAGGATCAACAATTTGGAACAAAATGTCCTTTTCAATAGGGCCAATCCTAATAGGAAGGATGACCAACCCTTTAGAACTTCTCTTTGCCTCATCATAGGCTTTAATGGTAATTTTCTTCTGGGTATCAATAAATTGCATAGAATAACCCAGTATCTTCAACAAACTCAAAGAACAAATGTTGAGCCCATTACCTCCATTAATCAACACATACCTGACACGGGTCTTGTGAATCATGACTTCGATATGAAGGGAAAGATTATGGAGATGGCTCAAAGATTTGTCATCTTCTTCTAAGAATGTTAGGTAATGAGGGCTGGCAAGGTGGTTAACCATGTTCTGGAATTGGTCAACATCTATGTTGTCAGGAACATTTTCTATACGCAAAGCATCCTCAAGGATTTGTTTATGTCTTGGAGACAATTCTAAAAGATGAAAGATTGAAATTTGAGCTAGCATTCTTTGTAGCTGATCAACAAGGTTATAATTCAGCTGAGGACTGGCAACTAATTTGGTGGTGACATTTTTGGATGTCACTTGCTTGGGTTTACTAGACTGATTGGAACTAGGACCTCTAATAACCACAGGACCTTGGCTTTGACTTCTTGTTATAGCGTTAAGAGCTTGGGATGATCTTTGAGAGTGAGGACCCCTAATTACTACCACTGGTACTTCATAAAATATAGGAGGAGAGCCCACATCATAACTATAAGGATCTTTTTCCCTCATCATATTGACACTTTCCTCCACAACCTCAAGCATATTGACCATGTTTTCTGCTACTGTGTAGGTATAGTTGATTTTACCTTTTCCATTCTTGGGTTTAGAGGTTTCCCCCTTCTCATATTTAGGCAAAGGCTCCTTGAATGTCTTATGGTGTGCATTGGTGTTCAACCCATCAATCTGAAGTTTTCCACTCTCAATAAGATCCTGAATAATGTGCTTAAGTTTCTAGTAATGTTCGATGTCATGTCCAATGCCATTGTGGAATTTGTAGAAAGATTTTTCATCCCACCAATGTGGTTTTACATCAGGAATATGGTGCTTCGTAGGATCTTGTAGTTGTGCAAGGTTATTGGAAATGAGTGCCTTGAAAACATCCTCATACAAGTCACCAAGTTTAGAAAATTGTCGCCTCTCCTTTTTAGGCTTATCTTGATACTTTGGTTTATGCTCTTGTGGGTTGGAGGATGTGTTGAGCTTCATAGCTTGAACTTTACTAGACAAATGAAGGACTCCTTGATCCTTGGGTTGAGAAGATTCCACAACTCCATCGTTGACTACTTGCTTGTTCTTGTTCCAGTGCGAGTTCTTTTTTTTGTCCTTGTTAGAGTTGTTAGTATTTTGACCATTGTTGTTATTATTATGTTTGGTCAAAATCCCTTGCTCTTTCAAGACATCCTCAATTTGACATGTGGTTTCGACCATAGTGTCGAAGGAATCAAAGACCATCTTTCAAACCTCATACTGCATTTCATGCACCAAGTTGCTAACAATGATATCAATCCTTTCATGCTCAGGAATAGTCCTAGAATAGCGAGAGAAAAATCATCTCCATCTTTGTAAGAAGGTAACAAAGGATTCCCCTTGGTTTTGTTTCAAATTGCACAAGTCTAACATAGTGACTGATCTTGACAAGTTGTATGCAAAATGTTAAACAAATCTATGGACAAGTTCTTTGAAAGTTTGGACGGGAGGGGTTATGTTGGTAAACCACTCCATGGCTTGGCTCTTGAGACTCCTCAGAAATAGTATCATAAGATAGGAGTCATCTTGGTGAAACTCAAAA
Source organism: Chamaecyparis obtusa (assembly GCA_027943335.1). Taxonomy (NCBI): domain Eukaryota; kingdom Viridiplantae; phylum Streptophyta; class Pinopsida; order Cupressales; family Cupressaceae; genus Chamaecyparis; species Chamaecyparis obtusa. The sequence goes on from BSBK01000589.1 coordinate 3,332,760, forward strand.
CTCATGATGTAGAACTGATGCACATGGTCATGTGGGTCACCATTGTTGTCATACTTGTCATACTGAGGAATTTCAACTTTTCTAGGAAAATACTTCATACTCACACTTTTGTCAAAAGGATTGGGAGAAAAAGAGTCAAGTGAAAAGAAATTTTTAGGTGCCAACACCTTTTCCATCATACGCTTGAGTTTTTTGATCTCCTCTTCTTGGGATGGACCTTGTTTCTTGATTTTCTATCCACATCAAAGTTGTAAGGGACTCTGGCACCCTTGTTAATCAAGATCTCTAGGAACTTATCCTTTTTTTTGATCTAGATACTTCTCCACATATTGTTGGAATAGTGGTTCTTGTTGCATCCTCGTAAAGTCTTGATCATCAAAACTTGCACTACTTCCTCCATGTTGGGAGCCATGATGAGCTCATTGGGAGGGTTGTGTTGAGTTCCTAGGAGGTGTTGATCTCCTATGTTGTGAAATCCTTCTTCCTCTAGGACTAGGAGATCTTCAAGGGGTTCTTGACCACCTTCTGCTTCGTGGGGTTCTTGAGGGAGTAGATGTTGGAGAGTTGTTTCCATTGTTGGTACCCCTGTTATTGAATTGGCCATTGAGTTGTTGGGCCAAAAGCCTATCTTGTTCTTCTTGAAATGATTTTCTTTTCAATTGTAAAAAGGCTTGTTGCTCTACCTCTAGGAGTCTAAACCTTTCTTCTTTAGCGGCTTGTTCATCCAAAAATGCTTTCTTCTCACATTCAACTCTTTTAAGCCTTTCATTCACATACCTTGAGGTTGTTTTGAGTGAAGAGTTGGGCCTTGAATGTTTGAACAAGTTGTTAGTAAATGCGGCAATCACATGAGCATCACAAGATTTGTTGTTTTGGTCTTCATGTTGTGACCATGCATCTTGGTGAGCTTGTCCATAATGCCTTTCAGCTCTCTGATGGGAATCTAAGTATCTTGTGTTGATAGGGGGTGATTCTGGTTGATGGTCATCACCAAATAGCATGTTATCCCTACGTCTCTGAAAAATGTCATCAAGATTTTGATCCATCACTTCTCTCTCCTTTCTAGTCATGGTGTAACTCATGTCCATATTTGATTGAGAAGGTGATAAAGAGGTACTCAACTCACTAGGATTTCTCTTTGGGTCAATCCAAGCTTTAGACTCGCTCCTAGGTGATTGATCAAAGAGGGGCTCTTTTCCCTTTTGCTTTTGATGAGTTTGGACTAAGGGTAACTGATCAAAGACAACTTGAGGTTATTTTCCTTGATTGACTTGGTACCTTTTTGTAACCGACATGAAAGAAAAAGACCCTTGGTGATAAGATGACCCTACAAAATGTTGATACCAAACTAGGATAGTAAAAGTGTTCAATTGTCCAAAAAGAGATGGTAAGATATAAAATTGCAAAAGGTGTAAACCAACACTTCCACAGAGGTGTATAATAAAAGGATAAGTATCCTAACACATATGGATTAGGAGGATGATTTTAACCAAATATAATTGAGATTGAAATTGATTTTTTATGGAAGTGAATTGGACAAGAGACTACTAGGACTCTCCAAGTGTGTTATCAAAGAGTCTAAAGGTTGAATTTTTCAACAAGGATGATTCCTAACTTACTGATTTCAACCAAGATCACTTGTGAAATCAAAGAATACTATCTAAAGGGGTCAAAACATAGGAACCCAAGGTACAAACAGGCTTCCAACTGCAAGGTAAGAGACCTACTAAAATCTAGATCAACCAAAGAAAGATTGAAAATGGCATAAATTGGATAGATAGTAGAAATACTCTATGTGATAGTTTCCAGGATAACAAATTGATACAGTCTTCCAAAATGATATTTCACATGAAGTAGTGCGATAGTTTCCAGGCAATAGGTATGATACTTTCCAAGCAAGCTATGCGATAGTTGTTTAGCAATGAACTATCACACGATAAATCTTAGTACAGTGTACGATGATATTTCAAGATCGTACAAATCTTGACCAGTGAATGTAAAATCTTAGTTTTAAAGGCAATTTGGTCAAAGTTGCAATCTGATGATTGGATTTTTCAATTTCAAACATAGTACTAGTAGTAATCAGAAAAGTTTGCAAATAGTAGGTGATCAAACATGTCATAAAACAATTGTACAAGGGCAAAAGTAACCTTTCCAAGACAAGCAATTGTGATATCAAAGCAAGAAAATCCTATGAATGCTACCGTGATGTTTGATGTTTGAGAACGTTTGCATGGGTAGATCACAGTGAGAACACTTCAAGCACTTACTAGCCTAAAAAGACAAAGGCTCAATACTTAACAACTTGGCCCACACTTGATGTCCCATTGCCTCACACAAAGTGGTTGCCCACAATAGATATTGGCTTTGTCGTGGAAGTGCCAATGAAACAACCAAAGGAACACAGATGGTGAGTAATCTTGTGGTGATTCAGGTTAGTCCACTAGAATCAATCCTTGTACCAAGAAGCTAAGCGGAAAAATAGGGTGGCTTCTATCTATGGTTCTTAGTAAGGGCTTCCATTCGTAATACCCCTCTTGCTCCCCAAAGGGACTCCTTACCTTGCGGCAAGTAATAGACCTCGTGGCCACAAGAGTACCTTAAGTATTCTTGCCTAGCATTTTCCTCATGGTCACAATCCCACAAGTACTCACACCAAGCAAAGACAAGTACTATGTCTACCAAAGTTTTGTATCCTTGATAGCCTTGAGTTTATAGTGGGTTGGAATAGCTGGCTATAAGCTTGTCCCCACTTGGGTCATTCCTCTTGATTGGTCAAGAGCAGGCCCACTAAAGGATTCTAAAACTAAACAAAGAGTGGATCAACCTTTGAGTTTCAAGATTTCTGGTTCACCTCAAGGGTGAAGAGCATACTCTCCTAGCTCAAAAATTTCTCCCAAACACTCCAAGAAAAGGTTCAATTACCCTCTTGCTTTCAAAATCCAAAGATGGGTCAAGATTTCTATTTCACAACAAGGGTGAAGAGCATACTCTCCTACCACCAAAAGATTCCTACAACAAGATATTAAGTGCCTATGAAAAGAAACAACTAGTATATGCCGCACTTAAAATGAAAGCAATTAAGCAAGCACTTGATTGGTTTTTATGCATTGGGTAGCCCTGCAAAAACAATTAGTAGCCCTTGTGCATTTGGAGCTTTGACATGCATTCTTTTGAGAAAATATTTCAAGCAATGAGAGCACCTACAAGCACAACTTGTTAGCCCCACAATAGTTAGCACATGAAAACCAAATAAAATCTGCAAATCAAACTCTGTTCTACCACAACAAACCAGAAATCCAAAGCAAACCAATCAAATCTTGCAAAGAAATGTCCAAAATTACTCACTACCAGGCATGTGGGACATTTATGTCAGAGAAAGAATCATACGATACTTCTTAGTATACTAGTGCAATACTTTCTCTCTATACGATACTCATGCTACCTGCATGCGATAGAGTATAAAACACTGGTGTGACAGAGTCTTGTATAACCGAATGATACTTTTACTAGAAAAGTATCACATGGGTATGTAATAAAATATTGCATGATACTGGAAAACTATCACATGATAATCTGTTAGAAAAATAGAGAGCTGAAAAAACAAGCAAAAATGATGACAAAAAATTGACGGAAATGCATAAAAAGAAGGACAAAACAAGAGTGTTCTGCCCCACGGTGGGCGCAAAAAATGTACACTCAAATTGTGCACTTCTCTAAGTCATTACTTCCAAGAGAATCCATGAATGGGAAACCTTGAGAAAGTGACCTAAAGCTCCCTAGGCATGGAGTCACAAGGATGTTTGATTGTGCTCTCAGTTAGAGCTATTGAGGCATGCAACCTTGCTAGTAAACCACACAATGAGAGATTCAAAGAGACAAGGGCAAGAATGCCAATATCTTCAAGAATCAATAATGGAAATGCAATGCAACTATGGTAAGAATGAAGTATGCAAGTAAGCTATGGAAATGAAAGTATTACAAGCCTTACTAATTAAGCTATGTGAGCTAATCTAGAACTTGAAAGGAAATCTAAGCTAAGAATGCATAAACATGAAGCTATGATGCAAGAATGAAAGCTAGAATGCAAGAAGATCTCCAAAGCTCCAAAGTCACCAAGAAATCCTGCAGCATAAGATTAGTATTCAAAAGTTGGGATCCTAGAATGAGAAAAGAGCTCTCCTTTTAAAGGAATTGAAAAGGAATGGACCATGGGGATTAAGAGGCAAAAGATTTAATCAAGGGTGGAGCTTAAAAGAGGAGAAATCCATGTGCACAAATCTCCTCCAATGAAAAAATAAGAGTTGAATTTTGTGTCCCATATGAGACAAAAAGGCTTTTTCTTCTTTTTATAAAATAGGAATAATGTTTTATTTGTGCAACTTACGATAAGAGGAAAAGTGGGTGCTTTTTATTTAATAAAAGGGGAGTGAATTCCTTTTAATTAAATAAAGACTTAGGATAAAATGGTTAGCCCATAGAAAATAATCAAATAAATGATAAAAATAGGATTTGATCAAGGAAATTGATATAAGTTGAAAATATTAATTTTTGAAAATATTGATTTAGGGATTTGATAAATTGCTGAATGGGGGCTCAAAGTCTAGGTGACCATTTTAGGGTGCATACAGTGCAAACCTAAATTGGGGAAAAACCATGGTGGGGATTAGTATCCACTAAATGTTGTACTTTTCTAAAGAACGCCATGTTATGAGCTTAACCCTATTAGTAGTTTACAAGAGAACTATTAGGTGCTACCCAGTTAAGGTATTTACCTTTAGGCCTATTAGAACTTTTACCCTATTAGTAGTAGCTTTGTTAGAGAACTTTAAACACAAACTAATGTGCAACCTTTTTAGAGGATTTACAATAAGGACCTGTTAGAAATAGGAAATACCGAGAGGGGGGGGTGAATCAATATTTCACAAACTTTTACTTTTGCGCACTTATGGATATAACAAATTACTTTAGTGCATACACAGATTATCAAGCTGATTAACAAACATAGTTTTAAATAGAAAGAACTCATAACACATGATATGTTCTTGAGGAAACCCTGGCCAAGGGAAAACCCAGGTGGGGATGGTACCCACAAAGATCACTAATCAAAAGTATCCTGTTAGGGATATTGGACCCTGTTAAGAGTCAATTTACAATATATAGTAGATCTATCCTGGTTAAAGGACTTTAGGCCTTGTTAGAAGCCTTAACCCTGTTTGGAGTTAGATTACAAAACCTAATCACCAGCTGAGCTCACTACCCAAATAGGTATTACAAAATGTTTATGACTATAGTATGGTACTGCTTACAACTTCACATCAATAGCCTTTGCTGCTATCACAATATACAACTACCACAAGTTATCCTTTTCTTTCTTTTCACACATCACATCATTATCATTACATTTCAAGTATGCCTAATATATGAATTATTAGAGCTAATAACTTTATATGGTCAGCTTCTAAAATATTTATCCAAGAGTAAACATCTAGGATGTTGTCCCTTCATAATGTTAAGTCATTATTTTGACAAGCAAAAATAATCCCTTAAATCTTTCGCTAATACTGTCTCCAAAACTGTTCTGTTTGCAAAAACTATCTTCGGTAAACTTCAAATAACTTTGTCCGTGCTACTCCAAACTTTATGTGCACTAAGATGAGGTATCCTCATACTCTGTAGAAGCTTCAGCTAAATGCGCAAACAAAAATATTACTCCAGTGGACGTCGCCAACTAAATCTTCATCGGGTGCTCTATCAGGATCATTGTATCCATACTTAGACAATTTCTTCCTTCAACTTGCCATACTTACATTCCAGATTCTGTGCGCTTAGTAGAGATCATATGTTGCCATAATGACAACATCTATGCATCCACATTAGCCAAATTGCCAACATGACCTGCTAGGATCCACCTGATTAAGGGATTTTGACTGTTGTAACTATTAGGAAACAACATAAAAAATGATCTATAGAATAGAACTACTTCTTCTTGATTAGATTCACTAAAGGACATAATCACTTCTTAACACACTTATGTTTTCTTTGGCTTGATCACAATTCATAATTCACACCGCACTTTCCCAATACATGATCAACACTAAAAACTATCAACTTCATTCAATATATTATTCATCAAGCTTTTAAGTTTTTAACCACCTTAGGATTTCCCTAAATGGCTTACAGTTTAACTTTTAGTCTTTGCACTTGAATCCAACTCATCAAACAACAAAAATTAATGTGCAGTATAAAGTTTCAACACCATGTCATCCATTACAATGATTTACATAGAGATATGTGCTTAGGGGTCATACACGTTTCACACATCAAGAATATTTTCCAAACGCTAGCATCGAACAACATCATGCTAGATCACCAGCTCCAATATTTAAGATACATCAGTAGATCATGCTTGGCTTAATTTAAATCACTACAATATCTTCACTGATCACTAATCAAAGATTTAACAACTTTTTCTCAAGAACATAAACACTTCAACCTGTTAACAGTTTTGACTCTTATCACCGGTCATCTAACCTTCACTTTGGTCATCCAAATTTGTTGCATTTGCAACCATAGCATCCAATAATTATTAGAAACCATGTCCTATAACCACATTATATGACAAAAAAAGGATTTGACAAACAAATAAAATCTCCTATTGCTTGTTACTAGTTGTTCTTAGCAGTTGCACTGTTATACTTCATCCGATCATAGATTTCATACTAGTCAATCTCAATAGTAGTGGTCATGCATTTAACATTATGAGACATTCTTGAGTTTACCATATGAATTGCTACAACTAAGAATTACCACAATACTTTGATCATCAACCTTATACTCAACAACATACTAGCAGTACTAGGTCAATACTTGACATCAGTTACAACTCAATAAGTGATCATCATGCAATTAAATATATACCATGACAACTTCATAAATCACTTACCATCACATCATAAGTTATCATCGGTTATGCGAATAGGTACCTATGTGGCATCCACATAGGAGCCACATAGAAGATACATTGGCTAAAGGGGATGACAATGCAAAAGGTCCACTTGAGACAAGATAGGCATTTAAGGTTTGAGGGGCTCAAGGTTTCTCACACATGTGTGAGAAATATTGAAGAAAGGAGTGGGGGAAAAAGTTGTAAGAAGGGAGCTGGAGAATTTAAGGAAGCTGGGTGGCTTGTTTGGGAAGAGTTTCTCACACACGTGTGAGAAAATCGTTAGCACTAATGAGGTAAGAAATTACTTTTTAAGTGGGATTAGTGAGTTATTAGAAAAAATGGTAGGTTTAGCAAGTGAGGTGATGGGTGTAGGATAGGTTTCTAGGTTGGGATTAGGATTAAGTTTAAATTAAATTTTAATTAAACAAGGTTTATAAGATTTTTAGAATGCGTGGAATTAAATAAATATGAATTTATTTAAAAGGAGATTTATGGGGAAATAGATTAAATTAAATTTAACACATGAGAGAGAGAGAGAGAGAGAGAGAGAGAGAGAGTATTTAAATAAAATTTAAATAATTTAGAAAATAAAATTAATTTAATCAAATAAGTAGATGAATATAACAAGAATAATTATTTAATCAAAATTAACTACAATGTTATGGGAATTATTAATTAAGATAAATTCAATTCATAAGGACAAGTTTGGATGTCTACAGGTAGAAACATGATGGATCCATCCATGTAGTTATTTCATAACCAATACTAAGAGGTATGTATACCCCAACTCCCTTTCTTAGTAGTTTCTACCTTTTTTTCCCAATCATATCTTGTCTTTGTAAGAATTTCTTTAATGCAATGAAAGAATTTGCCTAAGGCAATATGTGAAGATTTAGAAGCCCAGTGAATAGCAAAGAAGAAAGAAATAATATGAAAAGAATAAGTTTTATTCTCACTAATATTATTGAATGAATAAATAATGAATGAGATAACTAAAGTGAAATCCATTACAATGTATATGTGTATACTTATATAGGCAAGGCATGATAACTAGAAGGTAATTAAGAGATAAACTATCACCCACATTAGGTGGATTCACATGTCAACCAAATTTGGACCATCCCCCATTGTGCAATGAGATATGTGAAAACATGTGCAATAATGTGAGGATGATAATGTGTTAAGTGCACTAAAAGTTGATCTCACTCATAAAGTGGAATTTGATAACAACTAGATCACCACCTAAAGTGGAGTTTCTTCTAAACTATGTCCAAGAATAAGATGCAAAATCCTAGGTGTCTCATATGAAAACTAATATACAATGCATTATCCTAAGTAAGCTTAAGTATAATGTAATTAATACTATTTAACTAAACCAACACCATGCCTTAAAGCTCACACTTCTAGATGACAATGCAAGATGGGTCCTAGGTACTAGACCATATTAGGTACCCGCACTACAACATTTGAGGTCAAATTTCAATGCCAATTTGCGATGCCACTACAATTTGTGTTTGTTTTTTATATTTTTTTTATAAGTGCCCCCGATGGTGTCATAATAGTGATGATGACATCATAATTGTGACACCCATTTGGTTATAAATAAAAAAAAGAAAAAGAAAGTGTCATTTGTAATTTGTGAATTCGAAGAGCTGTCGCGAACATGACACTGCACTTTTGCATGGTGCAAAGAGGGAATTCAAGTTTGGCATGCATGAAGAGGCTAACACCATGTGGGAAGAGGGCACTAGCACTTGAGGTAGGCATTTGAGCTTTGTCTTCTCATTAACTCAATTTCATTTTGATGGCATTTGTTGATTTAATGGCAAAATATGAATGTTAATACTGGCATTATTTACATCTTTGCATTTGGAATGCTCAATGACCCATGAGATTTGAGAGCTAGGGCATCATTGCTATTACCTTCAAGGCATTGTGTGAAGTGTTTGATATCTCTTTATTTGTTTTTCTATTTATATTCAGTATGTGGTACTCCCTGTTTATGATCATTTCATGACGAAATGTCTTGATGGCTCACGGGCTAGAAGCTAGGGCATCATACATTGTTTATGAGCTCACTATTGAATACTGGCATTGTTGACATCTTTTCATTTGGAATGCTTAATGACCCGCAAAGCTAGGGCATCATTGGTATTACCTTCAAGGCATTGTGTGAAGTGTTTGATCTCTCTTTATTTGTTTTGCTATTGATATTCACTATGTGGTACTCCCCATTTATGATCATTTCATGAGGAAATGTCTTGATAGCTCACAGGCTGCAAGCTAGGGTATCATACATTGTTCATGAGCTCATTGTTTAATACTGGCATTGTTTACATCTTTTCATATGGAATGCTTGATGACCTGTGAGCTTTGAGAGCTAGGGCATCATTTTTATTACCTTCAAGGCATTGTGTAAAGTGTTTGATCTCTCTTTATTGGTTTTGCTATTGATATTCACTATGTGGTACTCCCCATTTATGATCATTTCATTAGGAAATGTCTTGATGGCTCGCAGGCTGCAAGCTAGTGCATCATACATTATTCATGAGCTCACTGTTTAATATCTAGCCAAACCATGTAAATGGTACTTGGCCAACCCAATCAGCCCAACAAAATGTGTCATGTTTATCTTTGTCAAATACACACGTTCACCATTTTGTTCTTGTTCTTCACACAAATATTGCATCAAAAGTAATTATATAAATATTGTATAATCAAGCCTCAAACAAAAAAAGTGCAAACCTATAAACTTACAAGCTATATACACCACCCTGATCCGCTGAAAAGGTCTTAGCCTTCTTCTCCCCTGAAATCATAATAGGAATAAATAAAATTCAATACTCTTAGTTTTTATTCAAATCTATTCGGAACTCCTATCAACTCATTGTCCAATAGTTAAAATAACCTATGACTTCAAAGGAGGAATTATGAAATATAGTTGTAGGTAGTTATCTCTTTTATAATGATGGAGGAGTCAAAGGTAATGATCAATGAGGTTGCTATTATTAGATCATACATTAATACACTTACTATTTTGAATTTGAGCTTGGGCATCATGCAATGTTATTGCTGTCATTGCATGCTTGCTGTTGTTGTGCACCATATATTATTTTATACACTGTTTATTTCATTGAGACCGTGAGCTTGGCATTTGTAATGTATTTTCTGTTATTGGATCAATGCTACCATGTTGTTGAGTCTTTGTATGGCTTAACTATGCACATGCATAATGGTAGATGAGGATCAGTAATAGGGTGCCATGCATTGCTTAGATCCTTTGGATCTAACCCCATCTTTTCCTTCCTTGTAGGTTTTGGATCATACAAGAGCATACTGGATTAAACCTCGGGTCAACACTTCATTACTTTAGGCAATGTCTGGTACCTTCATTATTTATGTTCATCCACTTATGTATGTTTTCATTCATTCATATTCTTCTGAAAGTTGGCTATTAGCGACCATATATGATGATTCTTGATGTTTTTGGGTCATTTGATGAAAAGATGTAAAAGTTTCATATAAGTTTATATTTTTTATTTCAATTTTTAAAATCATAAAATGAATAAAATTTAAAGATAACAAATTAAGATAATCTTTGTCTTCACTTAAAAAAAAACATAAAGCTCATAAAGCATGGTAAAAGAGGGCCCTAACTATGGTAAAATGGGAAAGTTGCCACCTTGCACTGCTCTTCATATGGCAGCTACTAAGGAACTATGTTATAAAATTTCCAAGCATGAAATTTTATACTTTTTTCTCCTTAGCATTGAGTTTACAATGTGGGGGAGTCGAAAAAAATATATGTACAGTTATAAAATTTCATGTCTTGAAATTTGGCATGAAATTTTATAACATAGTTCCTTAGCATTTGATCTTTATATGGCAGCCATGAATTGAGGTAGGCATTCGAGCTTTGTCTTCTCATTAACTCAATTTCATTTTGATGACATTTGTTGATTTAATGGCAAAATATGAATGTTAATATTGGCATTGTTTACATCTTTGCATTTGGAATGCTCGATGACCCGCAAGCTTTGAGAGCTAGGGCATCGTTGCTATTACCTTCAAGGCATTGTGTGAAGTGTTTGATCTCTTTTTATTTGTTTTGTTGTTGATATTCACTATGTGGCACTCCTTGTTTATGATCATTTCATGAGGAAATGTCTTGATGGCTCACAGACTGCAAGCTAGGGCATCATGCATTGTTTATGAGCTCACTGTTTGAACACCTCATGTCCCTATTTGATTGGTTGGTGCTCTATTTTTTATATTGATACTATTAGATCAAATAGGGACATCAGTAATAAAATAATACACTTACTATTTTGAATTTGAACTTTGACATCATGCAATGTTATTGCTGTCAAAACAGTAAGTGTATTAATGTATGATCTAATAGAAACAACCTCATTGATCATTACCTTTGACTCCTCCATCATTATAGAAGAGATAACTACCTACAACTATATTTCATAATTCCTCCTTTGAAGTCATATGTTAGTTTAAAATGGAGAGGGATCTTGAAATATCGTAAGTAAAAACATTACACAGTGGCATTCAGATTAAGTACAATATGAATTCACATGCCTTTAATTATGATACACTTTTGAAATTATCACTCATTGGTCATTTGATAATTCAAGATATAAGTATCAGAATCAGGGGATAACTTTAAGAAACCCCCTTTTAGGAAAAAGTGTAAAATCCTGGCGAATCGTACATTATTTCAGGGGGGAATTTTTTTTAATGTAGGCGAATTTTCTTTTCAAATCCATGATTTTTCATAGTTTTTGTTGGCGATTTTATCCTCGCTGAATGAAAATTTCATAAGTTGCTGGCAAATAATTTTCTTTTGAAGTAAAAAATTATAATATATGAGGCAAATAATTTTCTTTTCAAGTAAAAAATAATAATATATGAGGTGAATGATTTTCTTTTTAAGGGTAAATAAAATATTTGTATTGGTGAATTTTATGTACCATTTGAAAATTTATTTATTTTATTGGCTAATCGTTCGTTAATTATGGCAAAAAAAAATATTTTGTTGGTGATTTTCAAAAGATGGAAAATATTTTGTTATAATACCTTAGACTAACATGCCTAACATACATACATTATTTTATAATGTTAAATATATTATTTGATACCGTTTGATGATCCAAGATCAATGGCTGAAGTTTAATTTCGGCCCCAATTTCTTGAAGGAAACAAAGTTGTGGAGGAAGTCACCAGAATGTTGACACGTATCAAATAAGGGTTACTTGTCTGCAGAATACAGTGTACACATGTTGGTATCGATATTCACGGTTCTATTACTATAGTGCAACTTGTAACCTCTTAAATCAGTAAGCAATAAATGCCTTGTCAGTGATGAGACATTCTTTAACTTGTCACGCAGAGTAGACATGCACCACTTCCAAATTCGTATAGACGCTATAACTGATATCTGACATCTTTTACATTTATGGGAAATATTTACTGCGAGATATGAAAGATTAAGTCCAAAATTTTAATTTCTCACATGCATGCATTTAGGGGAAAGATTTACATGAAAGATTTAGAGGCATGTTAAGGACAATGGATTTAATACCATTAAAGATAGAATAATTTATTGCTAAGTAACGATCCAAAATTCAAGAGCTATTTATAGATGATCTATCTTCATTATTCATTGATTCATCTTTGGCATTTGCTAGATAATTTATTTGTTTAGGGTCTGCAGTCTGCAGTCTGCAAATAATTTGTTTTTAAGTTTTTTGTAGTTTTACTATTTCAGATGGACACTCCAATTAGGCTTATATGCACATCTGAGGAGGCCCAGAAGGCCTTTCTGGGTTCCTTTACTAATGAATCCTTAGAATCTATTTGTAAGGAGGGTGGGCCTTTCGTTATAGAGGTTGTGAAAATGGTGTTGGGCCAAGAGTTTCAGAACAATGAAGATAGGCACCGGGTCAACATAGACATTACGTCCCATTTTTTGGCATCTCTTCTCGACCTCGGAGGAGAGAAGGTGGAGATGTTAATGTTGCTAAGGAGGGTTTTTAAGGAAGAATACCTGGGGGACAATGTTAATGTTGTCGTGTTTGCAAAAATAGGGGTGGGGATCCCTTGGGAAAGTGAAATACCCAAGCTTCTCCTCCTAGGCTAGAATGTGGCCATGTAACCTTTTCTTTTGGGTGTCAATGCTGGGTAGTATAAGCACCATAGGAAATAGGCCCTGATTGCTAGGGATTTCCTCCGAAAGTGGTTTTCCCTTGACGAAGAGGAGGTTGAGGTGGGGCAATTCGGGTGGCTCGATGAATTCACATAGATAATCATCTCTTGTGAATTCTACTTAGATGGAGCTGAAGGCTAAAATCAGTAGTGGACTACTACTAGTTTTTTTTGATAAAAAGTTTATAGTTTTTTTTTGTTTACAGTATGTTTCTTTTTGTAGTATTTACTATTGTACTGGAAGTAGACACTGGACTACTAGTTTTTTGGTTTTTTTGTTTATAGTAGGTTCCTCTTTGTTCTGGAAGTGGAACTGGACAATGTTTATGTAATTATAATTTTATGAAAAGAAAATAATGAAAATTTCGCTCATTTCAATTTGTACAAAAAATGGTTCTTAGACTTCTCTGTCACTATGATGACAATATTTTAATTAGTTTCTTTATGATTTATCTATGTATTAGATATGTATGATGTATCATAGTTGTACAATGTAGATAATTATAGTTAATAAAAGAAATTTCTTATCAGTTCTCACTAAGTACTGACATTAAGTTTGGGTAATGTTACCTGTCAAAATTTACACACTCGTACATTTAATATGAAAGATTTATAGAATTTTGAAGGACAAATGAATTAATAAGGTTAGAGAAAGAATTTATGGTATTCTAATTATAATGTATGAGAATTATATGTGAATTTGTGATTATAATTATCAACGTTAAAGTTATAATCTAAATCAATAAAAAATATCATTTTAACTTTAAAAATACTATATAATCAATTTGATAGACAAATGAATTAATAAGGTTAGAGAAAGAATTTATTGTTTTCTAATTATAAGGTATGATAATTATATGTGATTATAATTATCAATGTTAAAGTTATAATCAATAAAAAATATCATTTTAACATTAAGGATACTATTTAATCAATAAAAAATTTCACAAGCTTTAGCTCATTTCAATTTGTACAAAAAATGGTTCTTAGACTTCTCTGTCACTGTGATTGCAATATTTTAATTAGTTTCTTTATGATTTATTTGCGTATTAGATATATATGATGTATCACAGTTGTACAATGTAGACAGTTATAGTTAATAGAAGAAATGTCTTATCAGTTATCACCGAGTACCGACATTAAGTTTGGGTAATGATACCTGTCAAAATTCACACACTCATACATTTAATATGAAACATTTATAGAATTTTGAAGGACAAATGAATTAATAAGTTTAGAGAAAGAATTTATGATATTCTAATTATAATGTATGAGAATTATTTGCGAATCTGTGATTATAATTATCAACGTTAAAGTTATAATCTAAATCAATAAAAAATATCATTTTAACTTTAAGAATACTATATAATCAATTTGACAGACAAATGAATTAATAAGGTTAGAGAAAGAATTTATTATTTTCTAATTTTAAGGTATGATAATTATATGTGATTATAATTATCAATGTTAAAGTTATAATCAATAAAAAATATCATTTTAACATTAAGTATACTATTTAATCAATAAAAAATATTACTTTAACTCATGTTTGGGAGACCTAGTGAGTTAGTGACCACAGAAATCTCGTTATCTCTAAACACTAACCTTAACTCTGGCCTCTGAAATTTATTAGAATTTAATATTATTAAAAAAATAGTGCATTTTGAATTTGATTGGCTAAAATTGTTACTATTCAATTAAATAACTTTAAATGTTATTAACTTATTATCCATTATTAATTAATATTTATAAAGGAAAAAATAACATTATAACATTTAACAATGTCCGTTGCAAATAACTACTGTTGGATGAGCACAGATCGACAATGTACGATGGACTTCGAGATGAAAGGGAAAAGCAACCCCATCTTTTGAAACCCATTCCGAAATCATGTTATGTGTCGGCCGTCAGGTGAGTGGTGACTAGGTGAGTTAATGGGACCCACGGGGGCTCGGGGCCACCAGTACCATAGGCACAAAATGCCATTATGACCATTGGATTATTGTTGATCAATGATCAAAGTTGTATTTCGGGATGAAAGGGAAAAAGAAACCCCATCTTTTGAAACCCATTCCAGAATCATGACATGTGTCACTAAACACATAAGATGTTCCACTCGTAGTCTTGCATGGTCCTACCAATAATTCTATTTGATGATGACGTGACATGTCTAAATCATAGTCGTGAGGTGAGTCAGTCGTCAGGTGAGTGGTGAATAGGTGAGTTTGTTGGCAATTTGGCTGAAGTGAGTACATAGATGTTGTCATTATGGCAACATATGATCCAAATTAAGAGCACATAGGTTAGAGAGCAAGTATGGCAGATTGCAATGCAAATTTGTCTAAGTGTGAGATAATGTTTTCACAGTGTACTAGGATATAGTTTTGGTTTGCGACATTGACTAGAGTAAGTTCAGTGCTTGCGCACTTGACCATAGATGCTATGATGGCTACTGATGACCCATCTCAAAGTGCAAGTTAGTACAACATGTACAGGATTAGTTATGACAGTTTTATCGAAGACAGTGTAAAGCTGACAGGACATAATATGAAAGCAAAATTGATAAAGAGTTAAGGGATTATTTTTTTTATCAAAATAATGACTTAACAATATAAAGGGATGACATCCTAGATGTTAACCCTTAGATAAAGATATATGGAAGCCAACCATGTAAAGTTATTAGCCTTAATAACCTGTATATATGTAATTGTAATTGTAAAGAAAAGGAGCGATGAAAAAGTGATGTAATGAATGTAATTGTAAAGCGAATGTAATAGTGATGATGTGAAGATAAGAGTAGAAAAGGAATATTGATACAAGTAGAATAAGGTTATGTACCTTGACCTACATTGTATATTACTTGTTTGGGCAGTGGGCTCATCTTGTAATCAAATTTTTGTATCTACAACTCCTAACAGGGTTGAGGCTTCTAACAAGGCCTATAGTCCCTTAATCAGGACTGATACACTATACATATGTAATAGACTCCTAACAGGGTCAACATCCTTAATAGGATACTTTTGATTAGTGGATCTTTGTGGGTACCATCCCCATCAGGGTTTTCCCTTGGCTAGGGTTTCCTCGAGAACATATCATGTGTTATGAGTTCTTTATTGTTATGCATATTCTATAGTTTCTTATGTTATGCATGTATAAACATAATCTGTTATATCCATAATTGAGAAAAAGATAAAGTTTGTAGAATACTGATTCACCCCCCCACTCTCAGTATTCCCTATTTCTAACAATTGGTATCAGAGCATAGTTACTCAGAGAAGAATCATTCAAGGAAAGCCTAGCAGCTTGAGTAAGATCTCTATGGATATGGATCAACTACAGAAGAATCTTGATGAAGCTCTTGAGCAGATTGATATGCTTATTGATGAAAGAAACACTCTGAAAAGGAAATATGATGATGCAAAGAACCTTATTGAGAAATTGAAAAACAAGTTAGAAGATCTAAGATCTGAAAAGGAATCCAAAATTCTTATTGAAGATTGTGATAACAACTTGGAAAAAGAAAATGAGATCCTTAAGCATGAATTGAAGATAGTGAATTTGAAGCTTAGTTTGAAAAATGGAAATAGCAAAAATGAAGTAAATCTGAAATCTGAGAATGAAAGTCTAAAGACTGAAAATGAAGAACTGAAATCTAAACTTGAAAAAGTGACATTCGAATTTGAGAAAGTAAATGTGCAATATATAGAACTTGAGAAGTACAATAAGATTGTGAAAGGTGAACTGACTCAATCCAAACAACAACTTGAAAGGCTATATTCAAATAGTGAGAAGATCAATGAACAAGTTTCTTTTGGGAAACCATCCTATGATAAGAGTGGACTTGGATTTAATATATTCAGAACAAATGATGAAAGCAAGAAACTAGATCTGAAGACATCTGAAAGTGTAGATGAGAAGAAGCCTAATGAGATCAACAAATCTAAAGATGCACATAAAGAAGAAGGAAAATCATCAAAGCAAGAGGAATCACCCAAAGGTATGCAAAGAGAATTCAAAGGTAGATGTTTTGCTTGTAATGCTATTGGTCATATGAAAAGAGATTGCATAGGTAAATAGTTTAAACCACTAAATGGTTATTGTTATAATGGTCATGGTTTTGAACATACAGCTATTGAATGTAGAAGACCTAAAGTTATTGAGAATAATTATGATAATAGAATGTTTAGGAATACTAACAATGTAGATAAGAGACCTACTGAAGACATGAACAAAAGAAATGATGTAGTGTGTTATAGATGCAACAAAGTTGGACACATTGCTAGAAATTGCAGGTCACAGATTAATCAGCAAGGACAGAGATATGGGAACAATGGAATTGTTTGTCAGATATGCAATAGGATTGGACATACAACAAGGTTTTGCAGAATGAACAATAGAACTTATCATCTAAACCCTAACCCTAGAAACAATGCAAAAAGAAATGAAAGTACAGGAAACAGTCAGAAAGGTTGCTGCAGTACTGAAGATGAAGTAAAGTTTGTT
Organism: Chamaecyparis obtusa; assembly: GCA_027943335.1. Taxonomy (NCBI): domain Eukaryota; kingdom Viridiplantae; phylum Streptophyta; class Pinopsida; order Cupressales; family Cupressaceae; genus Chamaecyparis; species Chamaecyparis obtusa. The sequence goes on from BSBK01000589.1 coordinate 3,350,428, forward strand.
AAAAGAATAGATCAAGAAGGCATAATAAACATGGAAGGTAATTAGATAGGTGAAGTATTAAGTGGTAAGAATGAATCCTTACCTAACCTATCTTTAAGCACTTAAATTATGTAAATTGTAGTAGTTTAGGAACTTAGAATTAGTATAGAAGTAGATTTATGATGAACTAAGTCTTGCATAGTTAATAGAAGGTATAATATGATGTGATAATGCTATGGTTAAGAGTGCAAAAGAAAATATTATGTTTTATGATATTACAAGAAGTTTTAAGTTTTGCAGGATAACAGAAATAGATTTTTGGAAAGAAGCAACAAAAGAATTGAATGCGATGTCAGAATTAAGTGAGATTCAAGTGATAAAAGGTTGTGATTGATGTTATTTGTCTATCAAAGTGAATTGAAGTGTTTAAAAGAGCAGAAAGGAGAGATTGGAAGCATTTTGTAGAGATTTTGTGAAGGATTGAAGTGCCAAATCTTCGCAAACCCTAGAATCATGAATTTGAGGTATTTATCTTCACAAATCTTTGAATCAGTATAAAGAATTGGAAAGGAACATGGATAAATTTGATTCACAACATTAGAGACAAGACTAGACCTAAATTGAAGAAAGAACCAGTAGAAGCTTTAGAAGTAGACCCTAAGTTTTCTTTATCATCCGTACCAAACGGAGTTTTGCATTTGGAAAATGTAAAGAGTTATCTTGGATGTAAACTGGACATAGTAAATGAAAATGATTTTTCAAGTGAGTATCAGTATATATATAACCAGGATATGTCATTGAAGCAAGGTTATGAACATTTGAAAAATAATGAAATCATCACATATGGTTTACAGTATGAATTTGATAATGAAGAGTGCACAAAGATCATTTTAAGTAGAATTCACAATGGAAAATTTTGGTTAGAAGATAGAGTGATTGACATCACAACTGACCTAATTCATGAAGTCACCAATTTATCCAAAGTTGGTGCTATCCCTTTAAATGAGAAAAACATGAGGAAGATTGTCATTGACAACACTGGATCATCCTATAATGGTAGAGGTATTGTTATCTGCAAGATTAGACAACATGATGTAAGATATCTATGTAAGATTTTGACTACAAAGTTTTGTGCTAATTCCAGAGAAGATGACATGGTAGCTGGCATGGTTCACATTGCCTATTTGATGTGTGTAGACAAAGTTTCTATTGATATGTGTGAGATTTTGAGAATTCAATTGTTTGAGAATTTAGAGAAGATTAAAAAGTCTAACTATGCACAATTGTCATCTTTGATTACATATATTTTTTTCCACCTTTTGAGAAGATTTCCTTACACAATTGGAAATAATTGGAATGATGGACAGTCTACGATGGAAAGAATAAAGAAAGTTTATAGAAGTCATGTTATTGATCAAGTTAACAAGAGTGTTGTGTTAGTTTTGAAGACATTTCAGAGATTGGTATCTAGTAGATCAAGGATTCCACAGTCACTTATGGAGAAATATAAGAATGATATTTGTTTCATGGTTGACACTGACTTTACCTATATTGAAGCAGTGGAACCTAGAGTTGAATTCATAGACCCTCTTGGCTATGAGATTTATGAGATTGAAACAAAAGAGTATGTTGGAAGATTGCTAAGAAGTAAATTGGACACCTAATGCAGTAGGTTTGGAACTTATGAAGACAACTTTAATTTTGTTAAGGCTAAAATTGAAGAGAAACAGTCCAAGAAAAGAGTTGATAGTACCATAAAGAGAATATTGAAAGACACAGGGATGATAGAAAGAGAATTTTTGGTAGCTAAATAGACAAGAGTAGCATTGAGAGATGTTGGATAGGGAGAAGTCTTGAGTGTACCACCTTTATCCAGTATAGTACGTAAAGAGCCTACACCAATTAAAGTGAAAGTAGAACCAGAAAAGGAGCAAGTAACACTAAGAAAGAGAAAGAAAGAAATTGCTACTGGACCAGGAAAGAGACAGAAGACTATAGTTCAACTAGTACCAAGAAAGTTTGTAGAAGTTAAAGATGATACTAAGAAGAAAGCTTGGAAACCAAAAGTTGAAAAGCTGAATGAGCAGATTATTGAGAATGGAGATTTTGCAAGGATGAATAAATATTATGATCTTTATGATTATACTGATAAAATTAATTTGGAGAATGCTATTGTGAAGCATATGATTTTGACAGATAAGAAATTTGACTCTATTCAAGGTCAAATACCTGATGAATTGTTTACTAAACTTAGTAATAGAAAATAGAGAGCATTTGAGGAAGAAAAAACTATAAGAGAGAATCTTGTGAGAAAGCTGTGTGAAGTGAAAGATGATGATCATTTGAAGCAGATTTTGAAGCCCCTTGACACTCTTTTGAGGACTAAGAGGAGAACCATTCAGATCATGGCAGGACAATATGAGCAAGTGAGAACAGAAACAGAGCAAGCAATAATTAAAGTAATGACATAAATTGTTGGAGAAACTTCAGTTGTAGTAGGACATGTAGTTGATGCTGAACCAAAGGATATTCCCTCTCCTTCAGCTGTTAACATTGAAGATGATACAATGGACATTGAAGGCACTAAGGTGACCTTGGACACTGAAGATAATGTATTTAAGAATTTAGATAACATTGTTGACAATTCGACTCTTGATGAATCGAATAGGACTGAAGAAGCAATGCGTATTGAATTGGTGAGTGATGAACCTAAAGACATAGAAATTCATGCACCCACTCTTGAGGCAAAGAAGAAAGAAATTGGAAATTTGTTTGAAGACTTAGGTAAAGAAGTTGATGATGATGATCAATTAGAGATGATTAGTTCTTTGAATAAGATTATTGGTAAAAATAAGAAGGTAAAGAATCTAGAAGGAAGTTTGAAGGAACTAATAGAGAAGTTGCAAAGTATTATAACTACACATATTTTAGAAGCAGATCCTTTGGAGAGAGCCAAAAAGGTACTAAGTACTTTTGATGATGAGTTTACCAACTTATGATACATTTCTAAATTAAGAGCTCAAGCAACTTATGAAGCTGAAATGCTTTTAAGCATAAGTCAAAATACCAGAAATGATATTATTAATCTTGATGTTTGTATCAAGAACTTGAGGAAACATTTGGAGATTGGAAAAGCTTTGTACATGCAGTGTACAAAACTTGAGATTTTGACAGCAGCAGAGGAGCAGAAAATCAAGGTGAAGGAAGCTGAGATTTAGAATGAATCTAATCTTCTTTCTAGACCCAATGTAAAAGTAAGTGATGTTGAGAAGAAAGTTAGGAAGTGTTATGATGAAATAAGAACATTGCAAGATGAAAAGAATAGGAAATTAAGAAGATTTTAACTTTTGAGAGAGCATACGTGTATGAAGTTGAGAATTATTGAGGAACAATTAGAAGAATGTCTTACTACTAAGACATCATTTCAGAAATTTAATTTTGAGAACCTTCAAGCTTATCAGATAGCAGCTTATGGATTAAGCACACTTCTGAATGTGGCAGATTCTATCAGAAAGTCATGGGAGAAGGAGTTTGAAGCCATGAAAGTAAATTTTTTCAGATTGTATTGCAAGCCTACCAGCTCTGCAATAAGTAAATGGAGGTATAATCCTTTTTTGGAGTTACAATTTTGTAATCCTCCCTACTTTATTTTGTCATTGTTGTCAAAGGGGGAGTGATTGTAGTAAAGTAGACAATTGTTATGTATATGAGGATTGGTACTCTTAGGGGGAGTATTGTATGAATTTTTGTATCAAAAAGTATATTTTGAGGAGTTATAAGGATAGTATACATATTCTATACTATGGCCAAAATTTTGTTATAAATTTTTGAGATTTTGACTTGTACACTTAGCCAATTTTCTCATATGTTGCCACCAATAACAAAGGGGGAGATTGTTGGAAATTTGGCTGAAGTGAGTACATAGATGTTGTCATTATGGCAACATATGATCCACATTAAGAGTGCACAGGTCAGAGAGAAAGTATGGCAGATTGCAATGCAAATTTGTCTAAGTGTGAGACAGTGTTTTCACAGTGTACTAGGATATAGTTTTGGTTTGCGACATTGACTGGAGAAAGTTCAATGCTTGTGCACTTGAACACAGATGCTATGATGGCTATTGATGACCCATCTAAGAGTGCAAGTTAGTATGACATGTATGGAATTAGTTATGACAATTTTACCAAAGACAGTGTGAAGCCGACATGACATAATATGAAAGCATAATTGATAAAGAGTTAAGGGATTATTTTGTTTATCAAAATAATGACTTAACAATATAAAGGGATGAAATCCTAGATGTTAACCCTTAGATAAAGATATATGGAAGCCGACCATGTAAAGTTATTAGCCTTAATAACTTGTATATATGTAATTGTAATTGTAAAGAAAAGGAGCGATGAAAAAGTGATGTAATGAATGTAATTGTAAAGCGAATGTAATAGTGATGATGCAAATATAAGAGTGGAAAAGGAATATTGATACAAGTAGAATAAGGTTATGTACCTTGACCTACATTGTATATTACTTGTTTGGGTAGTGGGCTCATCTTGTAATCAGATTTTTGTATCTACAACTCCTAACAGGGTTGAGGCTTCTAACAAGGCCTATAGTCCCTTAATCAGGACTGATACACTATACATATGTAATAGACTCCTAACAGGGTCAACATCCTTAACAAGATAATTTTTATTAGTGGATCTTTGTGGGTACCATCCCCACCGGGGTTTTCCTTTGGCCAGGGTTTCCTTGAGAACATATCATGTGTTATGAGTTCTTTATTATTATGCATATTATTTAGTTTCTTATATTATGCATGTATAAAGATAATCTGTTATATCCATAATTGGGCAAAAGATAAAGTTTGTAGAATACTGATTCATCCCCCCCCTCTTAGTATTCCCTATTTCTAATAGAGTTAATGGGACCCACGACCATGGGGGCCTGGGGCCACCAGTACCACAGGAAAACAACACCATTATGATCATTGGATTATTGTAGATCAATGACCGAAGTTGTATTTCAGGATGAAAGGGAAAATCAATGCCATCTTTTCAAACCCGTTCTAGAATCATGACATGTATCACTGAACACGTAAGACGTTCCACTCGCAGTGTCGCATGGTCCTACCAACAATGCCATTTGATGATGATGTGACACATCTGACTCATAGTCATGAGGTGAGTTAGCCATTTGATGAGTGGTGATGACTCTAGATTGTACAATTTTGGTGCTTTAAGTTTCACTTTCCAGAAGTCTGTGGATTTAGAAAGGGTTTACAAATTCTAAATTTCTATGTTGAAGAAAGCAATTGCAACAAAGTCTCTCAGCTAAAGTTCTGTAACCTGTTCCCAGTCAAAGTCTACAAAAATTAAAACTAAGGGTAATGGGTAACTACTAAAATCCTAAACACCTAGGTCCCACATTTTAAATTTTTCAAATATCTTGATTTACAACTTTACTATTTATATTATAGGAAAAAAATATCCTGTTACTTGTTAGGGTTTAATTTTGATTCTTGAATCACCCCTGTAAATTGTAGGCTTGTAGGCTGTAGCTGTGTATAAATATTTGAATTTTCCTATGAGTAAATAGTGATACCGGTTTAGGTTACCACTTACCAGCTTACCACGATGGGCAAAAAAATTATCAAGAATAAGAATATGAGTAAAAAGACAAGTCAAATAATAGAATTCCACAATCTTCTTAAAACACCAGGTTTCATAGATTTATTCCATGATATTTATGATCATGTTATTCATGGAAATAAGAGAATAATGGAAATTAGATTTGCAATTGAAAATAAGTGGAATGATCCAAATAAGGGTTCAAAATTTTCTTCATTTAACCCAAAGGTAAATGCAACGACAAATAAAATTGCATCATGGAATGATGGGTCAGCAAGCATGGCGTTACCTCAAGTATTCCCTTGCCCTTAAATTGTCATCGTCTGCACCAAAAATTATGATGAAAATAAAAAAGCAATTGTGAATAAAAATACTTAGGAGGAAATTTTATCCATAATCGAGGGTGAATTTTCTAGTCTGTTGAACCTAGGGTTTGAACAACAAAACTCAAACATGCAAATTGACTTGAGAAAGTTGGCAGAGGATTATGAAAAAATAGATGCAACACAAAGAGATTCTTATATTAGAGGAATAACAAATGGTTCAAGCCTGAGTCCAGATCATAGGCCTCCTTATGATTATGAAATTTTTGTGCCATGGGTTTAGGACAATATTTCCTTGCTAGCATTTTTTTTGGGATTGGATAGTAACAAAGAAGTGGGTGCCAGCATTCTTAAAATGCTTTTTCATATTCATTTTGAAAAAGAACCAGAAAAATATTATTTTATTGAGCACATTGTTTGTTGCATGCAAGAACAATTACTAATGGTTAAAATAGGTTCATAGAAGACATTTAGATTCACAACCTACTTGTGCTATCTTCTCTTAGCAAAGCATCATGTAATATTTCAAACAAACAAGCTTTGCATTCAGGGCAAAAATCCAATATATGAGTTGACACCTCAGATAAGGATGATTGATAACAGAAGGAACTACAACAATTTTGTAGACTTTTTTTTGGCACCAATGTACAATAAAATTATAGGCACTCCAATGCCTGGATTACCTGCTACTTGTAGAGATTTAATTCAACTTGGAAGTAAAATACAATTGGATGACTGGTACTTCATGGAAGAGTACACAATGTTAAGGTTTTACGGTTCAGTAGTAGAACCCTACAAACTTCCAATACATGTCACAGAGAGGCTATTTGCATTGGAATATGTATGGCAGATGGAGAGCACAAATGTACTCTTTAGTGGTTAGCAAAAGAAAATGATATTTCCTTCCTTGCCTTTCTCATTTGGAGGGTTCACATTTGAGAGAAGAGGATTCAAAGTGGCATAAGCCTTTTTTACAATTTTTCATTTTGATGTTGACAGTCACTGGCAGTATGATCCACTCAACATAATTGGAAAAAAGCTTAGAGAGAATGGGAACTCTGCAAGCAAATGTCAACATGAAAGTATGCCATTGATTGAAAAATTTAAAAACATGGATTCTTGGGAGGAGTTCAAAAAAGAGATGGAGAAATATGCTGCTGAAAATAATATGTCAATACAGAAATTGTCATCACAAATTATGGAATTGCACAAACAAAAAGGAAAAGTGCAGGCCATGAGTATGACATTGTCCATTTTCTACCAGAAAGCTGCTCAACCATCTACAAATTCTATTCCAAAAAAGCTAATGAATGAATGTATTGATGATAATTGGACTCGAACCAGAATTTCTAATTTTTGGGAAATGAGGAAGAATCTTGGTGATCCAAAGACCTTTGCAGATCTTTATGAGATGGAAGAGGATACAATGTTTAACGAATTGTGGAATAAGGAGGATCCAGTTGAAGCATATCTAGATGACAATGACCAAGACCAAGATTTTTTGAATCCCACATCTAGCATGAATCCCACATCCAGTACAATATATTCAATTAGTAGAGGAGTCAATGCATCCAAAAAAGATCAATATACCAAAGGGGAAGATATTATAGAAAAAATGGGCTGCCAAGGTTTTGGTGGTTTGGGTCCTACTGGATAAGGGGTTTGGTCTTTACCTGACCCAACAGCTCCACCAAAACATGATAAGAAACCAGCCTTGGGCTCGGAGTTCAATTATCAAAATCATCAACTCAGTCAATTCCATTTCCTTGAAGCACTCAGATTCAATCTGAATCAATTGCCACTCCCACAACTATGGATATCATGGGTACAACTACAACTAGTGGTTTGAAAAGGACATTACATGTAGACACAAAAACAATTGTTCCCAGAGATAAAGGTATTGTAAAGAAGCAAAAGGTTTTGACAAGTATTGGTACAACAATGCCAATGGTGACTGGGACTCCAAGAATTGCCCAACCTTTAGGACAAAACCCTCAGGCTCAGAACAGTCTGAAAACTCCACTTGTAATGGGTTAGGGTGTTTTTAATCCTCATGGTGTAATTAGCAGCACCATAGGAAACATAGGTGGAAGCTCCTACATCAGTGCAAGTGCTATTTCACCATTAAAACATTCAATTGTGTCACAAAACCTTGATTTTCATTACAATGATTTTGTAACTAACTATGAACAATAAAAAAATAGGAATAGAAAACATAGTAAGACAATGAAGATGGAAGCAGTTGTTGCTGCTCGTGATGTAGAACTTGCAACAAATAGGCTATTTCCCACATATGACCCAAATAAAGATATGATGGAATTTATGGTTGTTATGCCCCCAGCTAGAGATAACAATCCACCAGAGAATCAGTTAGATCCATCTCAATTTCAAGTTAGCACCTCCAAATGGATTTATCCAAAATTAAAAATGTGGACAAGATAAATGTGTCCAAAATGACCAACCAAGTGGTCTACAGTTTAGTGATGAAGTTGGAGAGAGAGAAAGGAAAGCTTTAGGGAACAATAGATAAGTTAAAGGTAGACTTGGAAAATGTAAAGGCAAATGAGAAAGCAATAGAAAATAGGTACAAAGAATTAGAGAGAAGGATAAAAAATTCATCCTCTAAAGAAGCAATTGGAGTTGGACAGCAAGAACATATTGACGCAGAACTAAAATCTCTGAGGGAAAAATTGGAATAGAGTGAACAAAAACTTGAGAATGAAAAAGCCTCTTCATTAAGTTTTTACAAAAACTTGGAGAGTGCGGGAAAGGAAACCAATAAATTAAAGAAAGAATTGGAGAATGAGAGGGTAAAAACAAAACAATGGGAAGAGAAAGAAAAAGAGTGGGAAGAGAAAGCAGAGAAAATCAGAAAAGATAGTGAACACAAGTTCTCAGAAATGAGAGAAGACCTAAATAAGGTAAATAATACAATTAAAAATTATGAAAACAACTTGAATGACCATGTAAATAATGCAATCAAGCAAATAAAAAATTCTTCTGGGGCCAAATAGAGATGTCTTCTGATAGGTTGTGTGATTGGTTTGAACTGAATGAAACTCTTACAGATGTTTTTGGGAAGCTGAAAGAGCACATTGAGAAGAACAAAAGTTTTTTGTCAGAGATAGAAAACTATAAAGCAGATTATGCAAGAAATCAAGAGAAGCAGTGACAGGCATTTGGTAAGCAAGGGAACTCATGACCGCATTGCTGCAACAATAAAGGCAAACTTTGTCTTTCAAAAATGTTAGAAACTAATAGAAGCAGAAGAAAATGTTTCCTTATTCAAGCCAAAGCTCACCAAGATGACTAGTAAAACAAGCAAATTGATATGTCTTGGTTTGTCGAGTCCTGGTCCTGATTACTCATCAACGAGTTTCATTGGAAGAGAAGCTTACAAAAAAAAGTTGGAGGAAATAGTGATGTTTGATTTAGGCAACCTTCCTCAGGATAGAACTTATGAAGGCATTGAAAAGTGCATCAAAACATTCACAAATTTGAATGCAGTAATGGAAGGAACATTGCTTTCAACTCACTCTTCCAAGTATGGATGGCTGACGAGGTTACAGGTCATGTACTATAACATGACAAATTTTTCCCTTGCAACTGACGAAGAATGGAGCATACTAAAGAAATTGGCAGAATCATCTTGATCTCATCAATCATAGTATGTGATTTAGTACTTTCAATTTCAATCATCTCTATATCTTTAGTATATATCTTTGATATTATCCTAAATACTAGAGTCTAGAATTGAGTTTAAAGTAACAAGTTTGAACTTTGTTTTTTAAACAGGATGAATGCTGCAATCTTGCAAATGCTATTGCCAATGCTAATTTACTAAACTAACCTGTCAAATGTAGAAATGTGCAACTAAAGTTGTAGAGATGTTGTAGACTTGTTGTTGTCTTACTGATTTAGATTTTGATACTTCTTACTTCACATTAGGCAAATCGACCTAAAGCTGTTGTTGCTCCCTTGTTTCTATAAAAGGGAATTCAGGGTCATTGGCTTAGGATAATGAAATTGAAATTGGGCAATGTGCCAAATTGCCAATGGGTATTGAGTCATTGAGTTTTGTAAACAGAATCACAGAGTTGTGTTCTTACTAGTATTAATGAATGAATTGTTACATTGTATCATATTTGTAATTAAATTAATGAGAATGAGTATTTCTAACTCTAAGAATTCTAACATATGAATTGCTATGTTGTCAAAACAAATAATGAAAAATCTACAAGAATTATACCATATGAGCTGAATAATGCAAATGAAAACCATTATTAATTATGCAATTGAATCTTGATGACATTATCAACCACATTCATGTTTTTGACATTGGAATATGCTATTATGCATGATTGATGATGAGATACAGAAACTAACAGTAGACTTCAGGAAAAAGATTAATAAATAGCTAGGAGGCTAGGAACTGCTACTTCTACAATGGTTCAACTTCAAGCTACCACATCATATCATCATTGAGATCGTCAGATTCATCACCATCAACTTCATAGATTCCTTGGTTCTTTGATATGTTTTCTTCACTCTACATACCACTGCTTAACTGATGTTCACCACTAGCAGTACCAGTACTAGTAGTACATGAGTCAATGACATAATTGTCTCTGGCATTCCCACTCCTAGTCCCACTTTGGTTTGAAATGTTTCCCAACCCTCTTCTTTGACATTTCTTCCTCCACAATTTTAGTGCCCTTTCGTAAGGAAAAGTATTGACTTCATACCTGGATGTATAGACACTCAAGCAATTTTCCAAATTCTTGTCTAGTTTGTTTCTTAGCTTTGAATTTAGGAATCCCAAAGCACTAAAAACTCTCTCATCCTCCACTGACCCCAATATCATGGTTAGACATAAATCAGCAAGCTTGAAATATTCTGATATTGAATTAGTCAACAATTCACTCTCAGCTAGATTTTTCCAAAGCCTTGATACCGATCCATCTTTGTGAGGGTTCTGCATAATATTATATTGTTCCCTCATTGTTATTGAAAAATGACCTGATTTCTCTCTCAAATGATTTCCATCTAAAATTCCATTTAGAGTTACTCCATTTAACTCTTTGGTTTTGCAGAAATGATCTATCAAAGTTAGTAGCCTAGTTTTAAAATCTTTCAGATTGTTCATACTCCAATATCGAGGAAACACAATAGTCATGGATTCAAGTAGTTTGACTAGAGGGAATCTTTCTCTAATCTATGAGGAAAGATCATAGGCAATGTGCTTCACATAAGCTATTACAGACTCAACAATCTTGGTAAAGTCTTCCCTTTTAATACTTGATACTCGCCGAGTCCTGGTGTTCTTTCCTGGTTCCTCAGATTTGATCCTGGCAAAGTAGTGCATTGGTATCTCAACTCTGCGAACTTCTACACATAACTCCCCTTTTGAACCTATTTAAAAAAAGTTATCAAGATTGTCCAAATCTATGACTTTCAGCCATCTAGCAAATTTTACATCATCTTCACATAATTGATAGAGACTATTGAGCACCACGCATGTCAATTTACATAGTGAAGCATATTCTGCAATATACATAGCTCTTTTCTGGGCCTTTTTCATTAAATTTCTCATTTCCTCAAGCATGGGGAGAATACCTGCTAATGTTAACAATGTCTCTACATTAGTTAACATTGCTAGTAGCTCAGGAAATTTTGGTTGCCCTGCTTCGTCATGACTTGAGTTCATTGGACCAAGCAATGATTGATATTCTGAAAGATGTGCTAGTCCATCCAAAGAGATCCATCTAGTATCCTTATCCTTAAGAAGCTTGTTCCCATTAGTTAGTCCTTCGAAAAAGTGTTGAAATTCCCTAAATCATTTTAGAATTTGATAGAAGTATTGGTAGAGCTCTTTGATTAAAGCTTCAATTTTTTGTACTAGAGCATGCTTGCTGACAACTCCAAAAGCTAGATTCATTCTGTGGGCCATGCAGTGAATGGGAGTAACATAGGGTGCACAAGAAGATTGTATCTTTGTGCAAAGACCACCCCTGTGGCCTTGCATTACTGAAGCTCCATCCACTCCAACACACACCAACTTTTTGGCAATGGTCATGTCATTTATACCTCCATATTCAATTAGAGAACTCTTTGCTAGTTCAAATAAATTTTTTGCTATCACATTATCCCTCATTTTAGCAATAGTTAGTAGATGAGGTTGGTGAACAAAATTCTATGTAGTATAAACATGCATGCATACCCAGGAAGTATTGTCTATTGCTGTAACCTCATTTAATGACAATGAAATAAAATTTGAATCTTTAATTTTTGCCTTCAGATCCTCTTTTTCAACCTCGGCAAGACAACTTGCCCATTCCCATCCACTGTTTACTGACCAGTGACTGTTAGGATAGTTACAAACTTTCAGAAAGTGTAATAAAGCACTCAATGATGGGTAGTCTATCATAGGATGCCCTCTGCTCAAAATATCAAACACAATGCTTAACTAAATAGCTTTTCCCATTAGTTCTACTTCCAATGCTTTTCCAAAACAAGCTTCAATAGAGCCTTTAACTTCACCAGGCTTTGTCTTTATATTATGCTAAAATTCATATAATTCTACATTCCTAACATGCTTAGCTTCCTCCTTTTTTTCCATCTTATCACTATATTTGAACTCCATCTATGGTTTTCTTTTTGTAAACTTTACCCATATGCTTCTCTATGGTGTCAATTCTTAGCTACAACCTCTTTTCCTTCTTATTTATCTTGTTGCAAATCTTACATCTACATTCTACTGGAGGCTCCCCTTCAATTGGATTATCCACTGGTTCAATTAATGGATACTTTGACACCCATTCTATTTAAAAATTCCTCGACAGATCCCACATTATATCATTCTTTGATTTTTATTTTCTTTTCTTCCCTACACCATCATCTTCTCTGACATTCACAGTCTCATCCAAGTCGATTATATCATTATGGCTACTCTAGGTATTTAACTAAAAATCTTCTTCAAGTTCATCGTGATCTGAGATATCAGGTTCACTGACTTCTTCAATATGTCATGTAGGTTTAACCTTAGGTTGTGAATCTTGAAAATCTTCTTGTGATGAAGTAGCTTCCTGATTTTGGCTAGAAACATTTCCAACACCATGACCAAACTCAAAGTACGATGATAAGGTTCTACATTTTGTTGGCCTCTCTTGGCTTTCCCCATATGCGGGAGCCTTACCCTTATTCTTGTTTAACATCTCAATTCTTCAATGAAATAAAGGCTACCAACCTACCAATGAAAAAAAATGTAAAAAAAATGTTTACATGTTGAAGAAGTGACAAATGACAATAGAACTATAATATACAATGTTTACATGGTCACAGAATAATAATCACTTACCTTTGCCTCAAATTCAATCATAGTCGCAACTCGCCAAAGCAGTCAAGACTCAATAGTCTGAACTTCGCTATTGATGAAATTGAACTGATCCAAATTATGTACAATAACATTGATGTATGAATGTATTTATACAAATCTTTATTGGTGAATTGGGTGGGAGGTATTAGGTCGGTCTGCAAATATTTGGTGAAGCCCGTGTAATTATAACACATCTTGTGTTATATCCTAGGTGATTATGGGTCATCCAATACCATGGTAATATTAATAAAGTTGGAAAAAATCAATTGGTTTGAGACACACGTTCGTAAAATGGCTAACGAAGCTGGGTCTGCCTTATATATATATATATATATATATATATATATATATATATATATATATATATATTGGTGAATATAGGCCATCCATTTGGGGCCGCTTTGAAATTATAGGTGAATGTTAAAAAAATATTGTGTCCAAAAATTATATGCCATTGGCGATGACCTCGGGCATTGGACCCAATTTTCATAAACCAATTGGCAATGATTTCAGGCATTGGACCCAATTTTCATAAATGCAGGGCGATATGATCATTCCCATATGGCCAATATATTCACCAAATCCGGGGTCAATGACAAGCAACATTTTCCAATTGGTGAATAATTGTCACTAAAGTTTTAACAACAATCCTACAGACGTACAGTTGCTATTATAAAAACCATCCTCTAATCCCATGGTGTACTAGTATCAAGGTAAGAACAATTTAAGCCATCATATAAGTATCATCCTAAAGTTTAAATAGACATTGACTATGGATATACAACATTGAGCCACAGTAAATTATAGAGTTTCACTGCAATTTCTATGTCCACTTACAATCATCCTATTACTTACACTACAATTTCTATGTCCACTTACAATAATAAATTAAAGAGTTTCACTACAATTTCTATGTCCACTTCCATTAAAATATATCACTCCTCCTGTTATATATGCATCCTTCTCATTAAGTGTTTCCATTAAAATATATCACTCCTCCTGTTATATAATGTATATGCATACTTGTTTAAAATGACATACTTGTTACTCTTAAATATTATTACCATTTCACTCAAATTTTATATGACATTAAAGCCAAGCTCAAAATGTATACATACGTGTAAGTATAGGAGAAGCTGGATTCTACAACTATTGAAAAAAAAAACTATACCAATAGCAGCTTACAAGAAACTATACCTGTGCTTACCACACCATACCTCAGCATCATAATGCTTATCATTTTCAAGCTTCAGCGAGGCTTCATACCTCACACCATCCATAGATTTGTAGGCAACGCTGATTTAGGCTAGATGTAAACTACATGTGTCATGTAAACAACATGGTTGAATGCAATCTCTTTTGCACATTTTCAAGAGTTTTCCCACCACACCAATACAAGCATAAATAATGCATTGAATGTAATCTACAAACACTGCATGGTATGAAGACTCGCTGAAGCTTAAATATATCACTCATGTTATTGTCAAAATTAAATTCAAATATTTCTCAAAATATTTATTCTTGTAGAATTAAGATATCCCTATGTCAATAATAAAACAATCTTGCATAATAGCTTTTGAATCACATTAACACACACCCATGTTCTATAGCATAGTTCATTTTAGAAGTGTATGGCTTGACTGTGCACATGCAAAATTGTAGATGAGGATAATTAATAGGGTGCTGGGTATTGCTTAGATCCTTTGGATCTAACCCCATCTTTTCCTTCCTTGCAGGTTTTGGATCATACAAGAGCATACTAGATTGAACCCTGGGTCAACACTTCATTACTTTAGGCAATGTTTGGTACCTTCATTATTTATGTTCAGCTACTTATGTATGTTTGCATTCATTCATATTCTTCTGAAAGTTGGCTATTAGTGACCATATAGGACCATTCTTGATGTTTTTGGGTCATTTGATGAAAAGATGTAAATAAGGACATCAATAATAAAATAGGGATATCTTAATTTTAATGAGCTCAAATTCAAAATAGTAAGTGTATTATTTTAAAACTGATGTCCCTATTTGATCTAATAGCATCAATATAATAAACAAAACACTGACCAATTAAATAGGGACATGAGGTGCTCAAACAGTGAGCTCATAAAACAATATATTTAGTCTTAATAAAATCTTATAAAAAAATACATATTGTGTGAAGTGCTTGATCTCTCTTTATTTGTTTTGGTGTTGATATTCACTATGTGGTACTCCCCATTTATGATCATTTCATGAGGAAATATCTTGATGGCTTGTGGGCTGCAAGCTAGGGCATCATACATTGTTCATGAGCTCACTGTTTAATACTGACATTGTTTACATCTTTTCATTTGGAATGCTTGATGACCCGTGAGCTTTGAGAGCTAGGGCATCATTTCTATCACGTTCAAGGCATTGTGTGAAGTGTTTGATCTCTCTTTATTTATTTTGTTGTTGATAATCACTATTTGGTACTCCCCATTTATGATCATTTCATGAGGAAATATCTTGATGGATCGTGGGATGCAAGCTTGGGCATCATACATTATTCATGAGCTTACTGTTTAATAATGGCATTGTTCATGAGCTCACTATTTAATATCTTGCCAGGCCATGTAAATGGTACCAGGCCAACCCAATCAGCCCAACAAAATGTGTCATATTTATCTTTGTCAAATACACTCGTTCACCATTTTGTTTTTGTTCTTCACACAAATATTACATCAAAATTAATTGTAAACAATGATTCAAAGAAAAAAGAAACAACTACAATAGATCAAACCCCAAAAGAATACAGTCAACTACAATAGATCATGGTCTCAATGAAATAAATAATATATAAAACAATATATGGTGCATAACAACAGCAAGCATGCAATGACAACAATAACATTGCATGATGCCCGAGTTCAAATTCAAAATAATAAGTGTATTAATGTATGATCTAATAGAAGCAACCTCATTGATCATTACCTTTCACTCCTCCAGCATTATAGAAGAGATAACTACCTACAACTAGGGCATCATGCATTTTTTATGAGCTCACTATTTGAGCACCTCATGTCCTTATTTGATTGGCCGGTGCTCAAACAATGAGCTCCTAAATAATGCATGATGCCCTAGCTTGTAGCCCGCAAGCCATCAAGACATTTCCTCATGAAATGATCATAAATGAGGAGTGCCGCATAGTGAATATCAACAAAAAAATAAATAAAGAGAGATCAAACACTTCACACAATATATGTTATTTTATAAGATCTTATTAAGACTAAATATATTGTTTTATGAGCTCACTGTTTGAGCACCTCATGTCCCTATTTGATTGGTCGGTGCTTTTTTTGTTATATTGATGCTATTAGATCAAATAAGGACATCAAATAGGGACATCAATAATAAAATAATGCACTTACTATTTTGAATTTGAGCTCATAAAGATTAAGATATCTTACTATTTTGAATTTCTATGTGCTTTGAGCCAATGAAATTTTTATCATCATGATGAAGTAATAATGCATTAAATGTCTTACTTATGTCCCTATTTGATTGGAGGGTGCTCTCTTTGTTATATTGCTGGTATCAAAGTAGAATGGCAGTGGTGATTCAATGCATCTATAGCCTCAACAACATGGTAGCATTGATCCAATAACAAAAAATATATTACAGATGCCAAGTTCACGGTCTCAATGAAATAAATAGTGTATAAAACAATATATGGTGCATAAAAGAAGCAAGCATGAAATGCCAACAATAACATTACATGATGCTCAAGCTCAAATTCAAAATAGTAAGTGTATTAATGTATGATCTAATAGCAACAACCTCATTGATCATTACCTTTCACTCCTCCATCATTATAGAAGAGATAAATACCTACAACTAGGGCAACATGCATTGTTTATGAGCTCATTGTTTGAGCACCTGATGTCCCTATTTGATTGGCCGATGCTCAAATAGTGAGCTCATAAATAATGCATGATACCCTAGCTTGCAGCTCGCAAGCCATCAAGACATTGACTCATGAAATGATCATAAACAGGGAGTACCACATAGTGAATATCGAAACAACAAAACAAATAAAGAGAGATCAAACACTTCACACAATATATGTTTTATAAGATTTTATTAGGACTAAATATATTATTTTATGAGCTCACTGTTTGAGCACCTCATGTCCCTATTTATTGGTTGGTGCTTTGTTTGTTATATTGATGCTATTAGATCAATTAGGTACATTATTAATAAAATAATGTACTTACCATTTTGAATTTGAGCTCATAAAGATTAAGATATCCTACTATTTTGAATTTCTATGTGCTTTGAGCCAATGAAATTTTTATCATCATGATGAAGTAATAATGTATTAAATGTCTTACTTATGTCCCTATTTGATTAGAGGGTGCTCTATTTGTTATATTTCTTCTATCAAAGTAGAATGGCAATGGTGATTCAATGCATCTACAACCTCAAAAACATGATAGCATTGATCCAATAATAGAAAATACATTACAAATGCCAAGCTCATGGTCTCAATTAAATAAACAGTGTATAAAACAATATATGGTGCACAACAACAACAAGCATGCAATGAAAACAATAACATTGCATGATGTCTGAGCTCAAATTCAAAATAGTAAGTGTATTAATGTATGATCTAATAGCAGCAACCTCATTGATCATTACCTTTCACTCCTCCATCATTATAGAAGAGATAACTACCTACAACTAGGGCAACATGCATTGTTTATGAGCTCACTATTTGAGCACCTCATGTGCCTATTTGATTGGCTGATGCTCAAACAATGAGCTCATAAATAATGCATGATGCCCTAGCTTGCAGCCTGCAAGCCATCAAGACATTTCCTCATGAAATGATCATAAATGGGGAGTACCACATAGTGAATATTGAAACAACAAAACAAATAAAGAGAGAGCAAACACTTGACACAATATATGTTGTTTTATAAGATTTTATTAATACTAAATATATTGTTTTATGAGCTCACTGTTTGAGCACCTCATGTCCCTATTTGATTGGTCGGTGCTCTGTTTGTTATATTGATGCTATTACATCAAATAGGGACATAGAATTCTATATCAACCTATCATATATCCATTCCAAATGATATAACTCCATTTGAATAAACATACATGCCAACCATTTGACAAAATGTCCATATGAAATCTAGAGCAATACATTAATTTTATAGCGAATTCATGATTTATAATGCCCCTTGATTTATAGTGAATTAATTTTATAGTGAATTCATGATTTATAATTTAGTTGTAGCAGCTCAATGTGTTTTGTTAGGAATAAGGTGTCTCAACCTTGTATATTTCCTTACATTTGTTATTTTCCAAATGTCAACACTTTGGACAATGTGTAAGGTGATCATGACTGAAATGGTTATGATGGATTCCTATGACGGTCATTAATATTTTTAAGAGCTAATTGTGAAAGATTTGTTGATGGCTGAAGACATGCAAGACATGTGGTAACTGATAAAGTTGAGTACTATAACTTTTCGGGTTCCTATTTTCTAAGAGAATGGTAAAACCCTAATACGACTGTTCTTTGGAAGTTGCCCTAAAAAGTGAAGCGCATGATATAATCATTTTTTAGGGTTGTGAATTCTGATGAGAAGTGAGTGTATTTGTGGAACATTTTATGCTACCGGATTTGTCTACAGTGTTGAAAAACCTTTTGAAAGAACTTGCATTTCAAGTGTATTATAAACTGTAACAGTTTTGATAAATACATTGTGCAGGTTTTGGAGTGCTGGGGTTTTTACCAAAAGGTTTCCTTAGGGTATATCTTTGTGTCATTCTTTTTTCTATGTATACATGTTATTGTAGAAACATCTAAGATAATTGCATTATCATTCTATAATTGATAAGGGTTAAATCTGAATTTGCACTATCCTCTCCTTAGGAGTTTAGCGTAGGGAACTATTTTCCGCACACTTAGTTTCCTTTAAGTTGGTATTAGAGCCTGGCCAGTTTTGGTTCTATTTGTTAGGTTACAAGTTTTTTGAGCTAATCTTCAGTCCAGTGGGAGTATTATTGCAAAGTATTCATAACCTTATTGTAGGAAGAGATGGAAAGTTCTTCATACAGTAGAATGGAGGTGGAAAAGTTCAGCGGCACAAACTTTGAGTTGTGGAAACTCAAGATGGAAGACATGCTCATAGACCATGATGTATGGGAGGAAGTTGAAAATGATATCAAACCAGTAAACATATCTTAAGCAGATTGGGATTTCAACGATTGGAAAGCTAACAGTCTCATTAGACTCTATCTAGAAAATTTGGTTCTCTTTAATGTTCTCGATGAGATGACCACAAACAAATTGTGGACACGGCTTGGGTCTATGTATCAAGCCAAGTCCTTGGTGAATAGATTGTTCCTGAGAAAGAAGTTGTATTCTCTGAGAATGGAGGAAGGAGGATCCGTTGCAGATCACCTGAATGCATTTAACATGTTGATTGTACAATTGACATCAACTGGTGTCAAGTTGGAGGAGGAGGATTGATGCATGACCCTACTATGTTCCTTGCAAGATACATGGGACCATCTTGTGATGGCCCTTGGGAGTACTATTGTCACTTTCAAAATGGATGATGTGGTGTCTTTGCTGTTATCTAAGGAGATGTGAAGAAAGACCTCTAATTCCACCAAGGAAGCCCTTACTGTTCATGGTAGATCCAAAGACAAAGGAAAGAAAAATGACAAGAAGTCTGAAAAGGGTAGATCCAAATCTTGTGGGAAATCCAAGACTCCTGAAAAGTCTAAGGAAACATGTTGGAACTATGGAAATTCTGGGCACTTCTGTAAGGACTGCAAAGAGCCAAAGAAGAAGAAGAAAAGCCCAGATTCAGATTCTAAAAAATCTCAAGAAGATGGCGATGCTTTTGTCACAACCTTAGCCACCCATGCATCTAATGATGTGTGGCTGATTGACTTGGGTGCTTCTTTTCACATGACCTCTCATCGAAGTTGGTTCTTAAAGTACAAGGAGTTCAATGGTGGAAAGGTGTACCTAGGTGATGATTCTCACCTATAGATAGTTGGACAAGGAAGAGTCACTATCAGATTCCCCGATGGATGAGTAAAGGGGATCAATGGGGTAATGCACATCCTGGGTTTGGCACGAAACCTATTATCTATAAGTATGTTGAATGATGTAGGGGTGCAAGTTGTTTTTTTTGAAAGATGGATGCAAGATGATTAGAGGAGCTATGGTTCTTATGAAAGGTACTAGGAGAGGTACTTTGTTTTAGCTTGATGCTTGCACTTCATAGTGCAATAGTTCTTTTGTCTCAAGGAAGAGAGCAACAATCACTTCATCTCCACCATTTGAACCAGTAGTGAAGAAGTCTATGGTAATGGGTTTTGATGGTAGTGCAGCAAGTGTACCTAAGGGTGCTAACACTTTGGAAGGAAAACTTCCTACATAAAAGACAATGTTGTGGCATATAAGATTTGGCCACATTGGTGAGAAGGGTCTTAGAACCCTAAAAAATAAAAACCTCATTGAGGGGTTAAATGATTGTCATCTCAAGTTCAACTTCTATGAACACTATGTTTATGGTAAACAAAATCATGTTCAGTTTTACTCGAGTTCTCACAAGTCTTCTAGTATTTTGGATCTTATCCTTTCATATGTGTTTGGTCTTGTTAAAGTTCCTTCACTCTCAAAATCTATATACTTTGTATCTTTTATAGATGATTTTAGTAGAAGGACATGGATTTATTTCCTTAAAAGCAAGATGCAAGTTTTTAGTCGGTTCAAGGAATTTAAAGCTCTTGTAGAGAATCAGACTGGTAAAAGAATTAAGTGTGTGAGAACTGACAATGGTGGTGAGTTTTGTTCGGCAGAGTTTGAATAGTTTTGTAAAGAATGAGGGATTGAGAGGCATAAGACAACTCCTTATACTCCACAACAAAATGGAGTTGTAGAAAGAATGAACATGGCACTGATGGAGAAGGCTAGGAGTATGCTTAGTGGAGTTGGCCTCGAACAAAGGTTTTGGGTTGAAGATGTGGCCATTGCTTGCTATCTGGTTAACAAATCTCCTACATCAACTCTTGTTGGTAAGACACCCTTGGAGGTTTGGTCTGGTAAGAAGCCTTCAATTAGACATCTTCATGTTTTTGGTTGTGAAGCTTATGCACATGTGCCTAAGGAGAGAAGATCTAAGTTGGAAAATAAGGCTGTAAAATGCATCTTCATCGGCTGCAATTTTGGTGTGAAAGGATACAAGCTTTGGGATCCTATGATTGGTAAGGTGTTGTATAGCAGAAATGTTATTTTTAGAGAGCTAACACCTTCTACTATTGTGCTACAACTAGATGAAAAAGAAATTAAAGAAGATGTTGTTCAGTTGCCTCCTACCCCTGAGAAGACTAAACAGAGAGAATGTGATGGATCTAATGATGAGGAGAGCTCTAGCAGCTCTGAAAATTTAGAAGAAGAGGTAGAACAACCTCAACCTCAGCCCTTGAGGAGATCCATAAGAGAAAGAAATCAGCTAGAGAGGTTTGGATTTTCTATGCTAGATTCTAGTTGTTCTTATGCCTTGATTACAAACACTGATGAGCCTAGATCTGTGAAAGAGGCTGTGGGTATGGAAGATGTAGTTTCCTGGATTGAGGCCATGGATGATGAGATGGCTTCATTGGAGAAGAAAAAAATGTGGGATCTAGTACCCTTGCCTAAAGGATGGAAACCTGTTGGAAGAAAATGGGTGTTTAGAAGAAATTCTATGCAGATGGCAGTGTTGAGAGGTACAAGGCTAGATTGGTTGCAAAGGGGTATTCACAGGTGGAGGGAATTGATTATGGTGAAATATTCTCTTCTATTGCAAAGCGTACATCCATTAGATTTCTATTATCTCTAACATCATCATATGATTTAGAGGTAGAACAGATGGATGTGAAAACAAATTTCCTTCATGGTGATTTGAAGGAAGAGATCTATATGTCACAGCCTAAGCACTATATTTAGAAAGGTAAAGAGTCTTTGGTTTGTAGATTAAAGAAGTCTTTGTATGGTTTGAAACAATCTCCTAGGATGTGGTACCTTAAATTTGATGCCTTTGTGTTGTCAATTGGTTTTTTGAGATCGAAATCAGATTATTGTGTTTATTTCAAAGTTGACAATGATGACCTTCTTATTATTGCATTATATGTTGATGATATGTTGTTGATTGGGAAGGGTATGGATATGATTTCTGATTTGAAGTCTTAGTTGTCAACACAGTTTGAGATGAAAGATCTAGGGGCAGCCAGGTATATTTTGGGTATGGAAATCACCAGAGATAGATCTAACATAAAACTTTGGTTGAGTTAGAGTAAGTATGTGAAGTTTGTGTTGGACAGGTTCAACATGGTAGATTGCAGACCATTGTGTGTTCCTATTTCTATGGGAGCAAAGTTATCTATGGGTGATTGTCCAAAATCTCCTAGTGAGGTGGAGGACATGAGAAAAGTACCTTATGCAAATGCAGTTGGCAGCCTTATGTATGCTATGGTTTGTACTAGACTAGACATTGCCCATGCAGTGGGAGTCCTAAGTGATTTTATGGCTAAACTTGGACGGGTACATTGGGATGCAGTTAAGAGAGTGTTCAAATATTTGAAAGGTACATCAGAGTATTCCATATGCTATCATGCAAACTCTTATGGAGCTCTGCATTCAGTTTGTATTCGTGGGTTTGTGGATTCAGATTGGGTAGGTGACATTGAGAGCATGAGATCCACAAGTGCCTATGTGTTCACTATGTTTGGTGGTGCCATCAGTTGGATGAGTAAGAGATAACCTATGGTCACTTTGTCCATGACAGAAGTAGAGTACATGGTAACTACTCATGCTTTTAAGGAAGCCATTTGGCTTAGGAGACTGTGTTCAAATGTTGGTGCTGATGCAGGACATATTACAATTTATTGCGATAGTTAGAGTGGTATTTGCCTTGCAAAGAATCCAGATTTCCATGAGAGAACGAAGCACATTGATGTGCAATTTCACTTTGTGAGAGATATGGTAGAGGATGGAAAGGTAAGTTTGGAAAAGGTAGATACAGTAAAGAATGTTGCGGCTAGATTGACAAAACCTGTGGGCACATAGAAGTTTAGATGGTGTTCGGAGTCTATGGGGCTCTCGACCTATAGCAATTAAATCCTATTATTTACTTTGGCTCTTACAAGGTGTTCGACAAGTGGGAGAATGTTGGGAATAAGGTGTCTCAACATTGTATATTTCCTTACATTTGTTATTTTCCAAATGTCAGCACTTTGGACAATGTGTAAGGTGATCATGACTGAAACGGTTATGACAGATTCCTATGACGGTCATTAATATTTGTAAGAGCTAATTGTGAAAGATTCGTTAATGGATGAAGACATGTAAGACATGTGGCAATTGATAAAGTTGAGTACTATAGACCTTTATTTTAAATGCATTTAACACCAAAAAAAAATTATGAAACTGAACCAATGGCATGTTTACAACAAAGAAATAGAATGATAATAATATGTTGAAAATTTTATTCTTTTTAATACACGCCAAAGGACCAGTAGGGGGGAGAGAGAGAGAGAGAGAGGAATGATGAGGACATTGATGCTCTGCTTACTAGCTGTTACCTTAGAAAAATGAGCAAGAAACCAAAAAAGAAATGATTAGCAAAAAATGTTAATTACAATCATTTCTTTTTTGGTTTCTTGCTCATTTTTCTAAGATAACGGCTAAGCAGAGCATCAATATACTTGTCATTCCCCTCCTCTCTCTCTCTCTCTCTCTCTCTCCCCTACTGGTCGTTTGGTGTGTATTAAAAAGAATCAAATTTTCAGCATATTATTATCATTCTATTTCTTTGTTGTAAACATGCCATTGGTTCAGTTTCATAATTTTTTTTGTGTTAAATGAATTTAAAATAAAGGTCTAATTCTGTAGACTGCTGATGTAGAGCCCTCTACTATCACCTTAAATAGGCCAACTCAACTTTAGGATTCAACAAGAAACTTAAATGGAATACACCAAGAAGTACCAAATGATGAATGCTCAATTGTTGTAATGGCAAAGCAATATCAGAACCGTCCATTTCTAGAACTTGATTTTTCTATAGTCCTAATGATTTTTATTATTTCTCGAACATTATTGACATACTTAAATGGAATACACAATACCAAATGATGAATGCTCAATTGTTGTAATGGCAAAGCATCAGAACCGTCCATTTCTAAAATTTGATTTTGTATAGTCTTAATTATATTGCTATAGTCCTAATGATTTTGAAAATTGTTGACAAAGAGCGTTTCTTTTTTTTATTATAGTTGTAATGATTTTTCTTATTTCTTGTCTTTTGTCCCTTTTTGATTTCTTATGTCTGTGCTTCATGATAGGATTTTGTCACCTTCTTTTGATGGTATATTTCATTCACTCTATGCGGAATACTATTTTGTTCACTATTTTATTTCAACTTGATATTTCTTTCATTTTTCATATACATAGAGACTACACATGTTGATAAAAAAAATGAGCTATTTGATCTAGGTTACTTTTCATTATTGTAAATGGTTAATATTTATGATGGTACTCCTTGGTATATTCCATATAAAAATAATCATATAAAAATAATAAATGTAGTAATGATGGTGTGGTGCATTATTGATATAGGCTCGATGGCTCTTGTCATTGTGCCAAGCTGTCAATGTGGTGGTGGGTAGTGTGTGTTGAAGGTTTCACAAACACAGAGCAACCCTAGACTATAATTTTGGTGCTGCCCAAATAGAAAAAAGGTTGCTAATGTGTATATATTTAATGTTTCTAATGTAAATACTATTCATTATATTATAAGCACTAATGTAGATTGGGCATCATAGGGAAATAATGGCTGTAGATACTTTGGTTGGGTTGATGACAACTCATTTGCATCTATCTGCGCATCTCCACTTATCCGTGATGAAGGATTTGAGTGCAAAACTTGTCAGGCTAGGGAAAATTTTGAAATTATATTTTTACAATACCTTCTCTGTATTGTAATCACATATCTTTGTTGCGACCATATGCAGATATGAACTCAGGAATTAGTTAGTTTAGTATTTTCATATTGTAACTAATATTTTAATATGGATATGACATAACTTCTCTTTGCCTCAAGTGCACATATATATGGTTTACATTTTTTTAAGAATAATTCTTCATGTTTATGGCTTAGGTGAGCCTCAATCTACTATCAATCGCATGATTTAACATATAGTGTTTTATTGGTTATTCCATTTGTTCCTTGACCTTTGAAGGCCATTTGGTAATTTCAACTACACCTAAGGATCCATCAGTAGTTGTGGAAAATAGGATTCATGTTGCAATGCCCAAGCTGTGAGATGGGAAAGAGAGGAGAGAAGAGTGGAAAGAAGATGATATTCCTAAGATCATGGATGGACACAATGTTGCAGACTTTATTGATCTAGATATCTTGCAAAGGTTTGAGGAACTGGAGAGGGAAGGAGGGCTTTGGATGGTAGCTAAGGGTGACGAGGATGATGAGAGGGGCTTGCCAACATCTTTTGAATACAAGGTATCAGAATCATAGGCTATAAGTATAAGAATATAAACTGTTGTAAAAGGAAGAAACACATATGTATCATCATTTAATACAAAATATAAAAGTATCCCATAGACACAAAGTTGCTAGTATAACAACCATCCTCTAATCCCATGGTGTACTAGTCTCAAGGTAAGAACAATTTACTCAAGCCATCATATAAGTATCATCCTAAAGTTTAAATAGACATTGACTATGGATTGATTATCATTTTCAAGCTTGAGTGAGGCTTCATACCACGCACCATCCATATATTTGTACGCAATGCAAATTTAGTTTGGAGGTAAACTACATGTGTCATGTAAACAACATGGTTGAAAGCAATCTCTTTTGCATGTTTTCAAGAGTTTTCTAACCAATACAAGCGTAAATAATGCATTGAACGTAATCTATGAACATTGCGTGGTATGAAGTCTCACTGGAGTTTGAAATATATCACTCCTCATGTTATTGTCAAAATTAAATTCAAATATTTCTCAAAAAAATTATTCATTCATATTCTTCTAAAATGTCTATGTGGTGGTAGACAGATTTTCTAAAATGAGCCATTTTATTCCATGTAGAACTACCCATGATGCTAGTTACATTGCACATCTTTTATTTAAGGAGGTTGTAAGGATACATGGAATCCCACTAAGCATTGTATCAAACAGGGATAGTAAGTTCATGAGCCATTTTTGGAAAACCTTATGGAAAATACTTGGAACTAACCTATCATTTCGCTCGGCTTACCATCCACAAACATATGAAGAGTGGACATGCAGAGGATTTCACTCAAACTATGAAAGAATTACAAGAGTAGGTGACATGGATCCCCCACATGATAGAGGCTATGGGGATACTCCTCCCACCCATTCGTCAGCAATGGTAAACCTTATTGAAATTGTACAAATTAGATAGTTGAAAAATGTTATATTATTATGTTATTTTATTTAGGGTTTTTGAGTTATTATGATAGTTTTATTGATATTCCTGTCACAATTTGATGTTCAGGATAGGGGAAAAGCACTTGCAACAACATAGGCAATAGCTGTAAATATAGATGAGGATATCCCAGAAATCCCTAATCTAATAAATATGTTTAAGAAAAAACTAAAAAGAGTCAATACAGAAATTATTAGTAAAAGAAAATTTTAGAAAATTTTAGAAAAAGTTGCCAAACATCTTTAGACTGTGAGGGACTCATATAGAAGGAGTCTCACCCAGAACCCAAAGTAGGAGCATCCTCCCTTTATTCCAATGAGGGATTGGAATGAGTTCATTTTGGATGCAAAGGAGAAAGAGGATACTCAAAGAGGAATTACACCAGCAAATGAGAGAAGAAGATATGCAATAGTATTAACTACTAGTAGAATGTAATAATGCACTAATTAGTGATCTTTATATCTATATCATGTAACATATTTCAAACTTTTCATAGGTTGCTGGACACATCAAAGACAACAAAGGCCAGACTGCAAAAGATTTCACAATAGCTGACAAACATAATTGTAGGCATAATGGTCACAATTTTTTGGAGACAACATAATTGAGTTGTATACCTAGACGATGGAGAGCAACTTTTGCTCCTCCGATTCCAAGTTGACATTGCGGGATCCAAAGACCATAGATAAGGAATAAATTTAGAGAGCAGAGGAGGGCCATAATGACTAAAATAATACAGGATGAGCCTCAAGTTAAATAAGGCAACTGCAAACATTTTAATACATTTTTATTATTAACTAATGAAATTTGCATATACTAGTGTTCTAAGCCCCCTCTATGCAAATTTCATTATTTAATAATAAAATTCTATTAAATGTTTGCAACTACCTCATTTAACTTGAGGTTTGTCCTATATTATTTTTGTCATTATGGCCCTCCTTTGCTCTCTAAATTTATTCCTTATCTATGGTCTTGGGATCCCGCAGTGTCAACTTAGAACTAGAGGAGCAGAAGTTTCTCTTCATCATCTAGGTATACCACTCAATTACGTTGTCTCCAAAAAAATGTGACCATGATGCCTAAAATTATGTTTCACAGTTCTTGTGTCCCAGGACCCCTTATGACCCTTTATGACCTCTAAGAATACATCTTAGAGGTCTTAAAATGTCATAAAGGGTCATAAGAGGCTCCTAGGAGGGGCCAGATGAGCTTCCACCTTCACGTGGTTGGCCCTGTTAAGTAGAGAATGTTAATTAAACTATTCTTGAAACAAAGAGAAGCTCAATAATTTAAGGTCTCAGTCCATAGACAAATTAAATTAGACTTACTAAGCCTCTTATTGTAGTTTGTAATAAGATTGATTTGCAACCACTAGAGACTACTCTACAAGCTTGAAGAAGCGGTATATTTTGGAAAATGAAGAGTGGAAAGAAGATTATATTTCTAAGATCATGGATGGAGACAATGTTGCAGACTTTATTGATCCAGATATCTTGCAGAGGCTTGAAGAACTGGAGAGGGAAGAAGGGCTTAGGATGGCAGCTAAGGGTGATGAGGATTTCATAATAGCTGACAAACATAATTGTAGGCATCATGGTCACATTTTTTTGGTGACAACATAATTGAGTTGTATACCCAGACCGAGTGCAACTTCTGAACCTCTGATTCCAAGTTGACACTATGGGATGGAGAACAACTTGGAATCGGAGGTGCAGAAGTTTCTCTCCATCGTCTGGGTATACCACTCAATTACGTTGTCTCCAAAAAAATGTGACCATGATGCATAAAATTATGTTTCTCAGCTATTGTGTCCTAGGACCCCTTATGACCCTTTACAACCATTTAGGATCCCTAAGAATACATCTTAAAGGTCTTAAAATGTCATAAAGGGTCATAAGAGGCTCCTAGGAGGGGCTAGATGAGCTTCCACCTTCACGTGGTTGGCCCTATTAAGTAGAGAATGTTAAACTATTCTCAAAACAAAGAGAAGTTCAATAATTTAAGATCTCAGTACAAGCACTAGAATTGATTTTTTTGGCATGGGTTGGGAAATTTTTGTATATCAACATGCGATAGAGTTTGGGAAAAAAACTCTATCACATGTTGATGTACAAAAATTTCTCAGCCGTGTCAAAAAAATCAATTCTAGTGCTTGTACTACATGACTGGTGCCAAAATAGGGCTCTTCCAATCACTGATTGTGACCCGCTGGCAACAAGCAATAGAATGAGTGTGGAAACTTGACGATAAATATTAGATAGGGGAAAAGCACCTACAACAATAGAGGCAATAGTTGTAGATACAGATGAGGATATCCCAAATCCCTAATATAATAAATACGGTGAAGAAAAAGAGTAATGCAAAGATTATTACTATTTTGGAAGATGCAAATCCAACCAAGGAGATGTTGAAGAGGACAAATGAATTGATGGCACAAGAACGTCATTTTGAAGTAAGCAGTAATGAATCTTTAGTTATAACACAAGTTCAATAAAGGTTTATATTTTATACTCTTTTATGTCGTGAACTAAAATATGTATTTGTTCTTGTTATAGGATTTTTTGCTTGCTCAATTACCTAGTCATGGACATCGTGGTGAGGTCGGTAGTAGCATCATGCAAAATAGTAATAATTTATGCATTGATTATTTTTAGTTTTTTCTTCACCGCATTTATTATATTAGGTATTTCTGGGATATCATCATCTGTATCTACAACTATTGCCTCTGTTGTTGCATGTGCTTTTCCCCTATCCTGAACATCAAATTGTGACAAAAATATCAGTAAAACTATCATAATAACTCCATGAACATTGTTTTAAGTAATTATCTATGAATGTTGTGTATTAATATTGAATTATATGTCATGTTAATGAATATTGTTATGTGTTAATGGGGAATTTAGATTGATGTTAGGGGGAGGGGGGGTGAGGCCAGATGAACTTCCACCTTCACATGGTTGGCCTTGTTAAGTAGAGAATATTAAAATATTCTCAAAACCAAGTGAAGCTCAAACTAACATACCTTCATTATTTAATCAATTTAATTCATTCTAGGTCTTTTCTCATAAGTGCATTTTGAATGTGTCATTGTCAGGCAACTATCAAACAAAAAAATAGAAGGGCCAATAGTTAACTTCTTATTGTCATTGTCTGGCATGATTTGGCTTCATTTTGTGTAAGTATTCTCATATTGAATGCGTCAACCTCTCTTGGCCTAATGTGGATTATTTCATTGGTTTGTGTTTTTGAGTAGGTGCAGTGTTAAATCAATTCCTATCTTCTATTCTTAATTCGTTCAAACTGCAAGAGGGCCTGACAGATATACTCAACACAGAATTGACTGCTAGTCTGGGCAATTGAACACACTGAGTCTTTGACTTGAGAGAAAGAGTTGGGCAATGTTGTTTCTGGAGACCTATGTAATTGTCCTTAGTGGCCTCTTTTTTTTAAAATAGGTTATTTATATATATATGTAGTGTCCATGTTTTTTTAATACAGATTATTTTTGTGTATATGCTAGTGCTATGGAACCTAAATAAACAATTATAAATGTAATAGCTAATGTCTTCGATGAAGGAATTGATGTACCACATGTAAATAAAAATCCATGCTTAATGCCATTTTGTGCAAAATGAGTTTGTCTATTATCATATCAGATTTTGTTACACCCTTCATGACTGTAATGTTTAAGTTAAGTATTGATGCAATTTTCTAAAGTAGTAAGTTTTGTTGTCATTGTTTTTTTTCTAGTGGTTCTGAGGAGATTAAGAATTATCAAGGAAAGATATTTAAGTGGAAAGGAAAAGTTTTTGAGAGGTTACAAATATTGAGTCATCAATTAGGTATACTTTTTTTTAAGTAATCGCTATAGAAATGGTTAAGTTTTCCTAAATTTTTAAAATAAGTCATAATTATTCAATATCATATTCTTAGCTGCAAGTTGCAGGTCTTCATACCATAACTTTTAGAGTTCAAATCTTACATGGACAAAGTTGTAGGTTATATTGAACCATCTGTTATCTTTTTTGACTCTTTAGTTGTTAGAAAGATTAAATTCACATCCTAGTTGTCATTGTGTTTGGGACATAAAGCTTTATTTAACTAAATTAATTCTTTTAATATTGAGATAAAAAATTTACAAATAAAGCCTAGACTAGGGACTGCATCTAGAAAACTATCATATGAAGAACTGCTAAAATGGCAGTATCAAAGTTCCTTACAAGAAATCCACATATCAAAATCTAGTTGTAGGATTGAAAAAAAAGACGAGATAAAAAAGTTCATAGGCCCATACAAGACACCCACCAAAATATAGACCATTAATTTATAGAACCCTTGCAAGATATTCCAAGGAACGACAGGTAGTGAAAACCATATAGATAGAAAAAAGAACATAACCATATGCTGCCTCACCTGTTTGAGGTAAGCCAAAATCAGTCCAATTCTCTTAACAATGGTACATATCCGTCCAAGTGCAAAAACCTTCAAATAGTTGCATCGGTAAAGAGAATCCCCATATTTTATCAACCTAACATAGTCTTTGGCCACTTTGGCAATTAGATTGCGAGCAATATTGATCTAGCCAAGGGCCAACTTGTAGTGATCTTTATCATATAAAAAATTTAGCAAATCTCCATAAAATGGATGCACATCATCTTGGCGAGGGAAATCATCTTAGAAAATACATCCGAAGTAGTAGCAGAAACAACAAATACATCACTGACACTTTTTGAGCATATTTCATTGACTCCTCAAAATGAGCAGCCTTTATTTCAGCTACCTCATCAGTATCATCCTCATCCATTGCCTTGGGGTTCTCACTTCTTTTTCTTTTACGTTTAGTATCCTGTAAAAGTGCAGAAGAAAGAGAAAATGACAAATTGAAATAATAAGATACAAGTTGAGGAGAATTGAATCAAAAAATATAAAATTCTAACAAACCAGTTAAAAAAAAACCATTAAGAAATTCATAACCAAATCTAGTTTGCAAAAGCCTTCACAATTGAAACTCACCTGCTCAATATTTTCTCTAATATCATACTTGCAAGCCCATTGACAAATCTCTGTAATATCGGCTCCATTGAATCCTTGGGTATAATAGGCCAATGCCATTAGGTATAATGAAAACTATTTTCTTGGTTGTCATACCATCCATCTCTATCAACAATTGGTTAAGGACTCTGTCCGCAACACCACCAACATCCCTGAAACTGCTTCCACACTGCACACATGCAAACCAATTATGCATCACCATTCAGAGCCTATCTCTCAAATAGTTAAAAAAAAATGAAAAAACCCACAGTTTCACACAGAGCAAAGCAAATGGATTGCTAGAGCATGCTAATAAATCTCTGTAATATCTCATCAATAAATATAATGGATAGGGCATTCTTCTCAAACTCCTCAAAATCCTTTTGGAGATTTCTTTCACTTTCTCCAACCAACTTTGACATGATCTCAAGTCTATTGATATAGAAAAAGAAGGCATCGGTTTCATTTGCCACTGCCCTAGCAATTAAAGTTTTCCCAAAACCAAGAGGCCCATAGAGCACATTTGAAGAGTTGTGGGTGTCTAAGAGGAAGCTCTACCAATTCACGGATCACCAGTCAGAATTAGTTGAACTAGACTTTCTTTGTTGTAGAATTGATTTAGTATAGAATACTTTCCAACAAGAATTTTTTTTTAAAAGAAAGGTTTTTGTAGCATTATCTACCACTTGAGAAAAAGTTTCCATAGCTAAATTTCCTTGCCACAGTTAATATTGCTCTAAAGACTTACAAGTTAGTAAGTCCTCGGCTAAAGGGATGATAAACTAAATAAATTTTCAAACATATGAATAGATAAAACTCATACAAGAAAAAGTCAGAGCTAAATTGAATAACATTAGCTATTTGTCAGCAGAAGGTCCCTGCTAGAATAGACACATTTGTCACTTCATTAAGATGAAAATTGTGTACTAAGTTTTGTAACTGTATAAGTCATCATCCTCTTTATTATCTGCTATAGAAAATACATCTGAAGCACCAGGAAATTGAACTTCAGAACCAAAGCCTCGAGATTTCTGTAGTGTTTGTGCAAAGGCTTGATACTTCTGAATATTAGCATCACTAACACTTCTTTAGGCATATTTCATTGACTCCTCAAAATGAGCAGCCTTTATTTCAACTACCTCATCACTATCATCCTCATCCATTGCCTCGGGGTTCTCACTTCTTTTTCTTCCACGTTCAATATTATCTTGTAAAAGTATAGAGGAAAGAGAACATGACAAATTGAAATAATAAGATACAAGTTGAGGAAAATTGAATAAAAAAATGTAAAATTCTAACAAACTAGTTCAAAAAAACCATTAAGAAATTCATGACCAAATCTAGTTTGCAAAAGCCGCCACAATTGAAACTCACCTTCTCAATATTTTCTCTAATAGCATACTTGCAAGCCCGCTGAAAAATCTCAGTAATATCTCATTAATAAATATAATGGATGAGGCATTCTTCTCAGCCTCCTCAAAAGCCTTCTAGAGATTACTTTCACTTTCTCTAGCCAACTTTGACATGATCTTAGGTCCATTGATACATAAAAAGAAGGCACCAGTTTCATTTGCCACTACCCTAGCAATTAAAGTTTTCCCAGAACCAGGAGGCCCATAGAGTAGAATACCCTTTGGGGGCTTCACACCAGTAGATTTGAAGAGTTGTGGGCATCTAAGAGGAAGCTCTACCAATTCACGGATCACTAGTCAGAGCCTTTCTCTCAAATAGTTCAAACAAAATGAAAAAACCCACAATTTCAAGCAGAGCAGATGGATTGCTAGAGCCCAAAGTAGTCTGGAAAATAGAACGAGCAAGGATCCGCTGGCAACAAGCAACAGAATGAGTGTGGACTCCTGAAGATAAATATCTAGACTAATGACTGATCAGGATGCCGTTGGTGATTAGTTTGAATATTTATCTTCAATTTTTTTTTAAACACTCCATGTTTCATCAAAATTTTGACCCACATTCATCGAAAGTATGGTCTAAAATTGACCATTCTATGTCGAAATGTGGCATCATGGGTTTGGCATGCTGGTCAGAACCGCTAAATATTTTGACCAAATGTGGTTGAAATATGACCATCGTGAGTTTGGCATCCTGGTCGGAGTGACCAAAGTTTTTGACCAATATTATTTTATATTGGTCGAAAGATCAACCAATACACCAACACTTGCCAATGTTATTTTCGGCCTAGATTGCCCTCATTTTTGACCAATATTGGCTTCGATCATTCAACAGTTTCAGCAATGGGTCGATATTTTGACAGAGATAATAGTGATGAACTAGTTGGTCAAGTATTCATTTGTGTTGGGTAGAAACTTCGACCAATAGTGCATCGAAAAATGGTGCAAAATGTAATAGTGGCATATAACATGTTCCAAAGACCCAAATATCTTCTTTAAAGATAAAGAGACCTCCTCCAACTGCTGCACATAAGGATATGCAATAATTTCAACCTCAAAAGATTGATCATGTGGAGAGTGGACAAGAGGGTCAGAGTGTTCCATCAAAACAACTGAAGAAGGATCATCCTCACCAAAGAGAAGATGTATGTAATCAATTATGTTTCCCATATCTATAATGTAGGATTCCACAAACAAACTTGTAATGTATGTCAAGTAGTCATCCCATGGAGCTGTATCTAAAAGAAAAGGTGCACCCAACTATATTGAAATGTATAGATATATCACTATATCAAATTGAACTAAACCAAATCATGTACAAAAACAATGATCTATGAATGTATTTATACTAATCCTTTTTTGGTGAATTTGGCGAGAGGTATTAGGTCTACAAATATTTGGTGAAGCCCGCATAATTATAACCCATCTTGTGTTATTTCTAAGGTGATTATTGGTCGTCCAATATCTTGGTATAATTAATAAAGTTGGCAAAAATGTATTGGTTTGAGACACGCGTCCGTAAAATGCTAGGTGAATTTGAGGCCGCCTATAAATATATATACATATAAAACTATTGGAAAATATATAGGCCATCCATTTGGGGCCACTTTGTAATTATAGGTGAATGTTTAAAATTTGACGTGTCCAAAAATTATATTCCATTGACAATAATGTGAAAGAAATAGAGAAAATTACATAAATTGATGGGCGATGGGCCTGGACATTGGACCCAATTTTAATAAATATCGGGCAATAGGGTCAATCCCATAGGGGAAATATATTCACCAAATTGTGGTTGCCAACATGTGACATTCACCAAATGGAAAATAATTGCCACTAAAGTTTTCGTTGTTTGTAACCTAATGTAAGAGAAAGTGGGAAATTGAATAAATGAAGCTTCATATTCCTCCACTAACTTCATGGCTTCAATTGATAGTCTCACATGTAGCCTCTTCTATATAGTTCATACAATATGCATTGAAAATACATCATTGACTTGGATATAATCATCAGATGGATGTAAATGCAACTAAGGATAGCAATCATACACTTTCATTGATTGATTACCGCTTTCAATTTCTCCCTTGTATCTTAGTCCTTTGTAACTTATTGCTTGTGCCAATATGTAAATAACATATGAACTCATGTTAAATTTCTTTATCTGATCCAAGTTCTCTAGCTTCTCATTCAGGTGGTCACTTAATAACCCTACCTAATCTATATGATTATGTTCTTCCACAACCTGTTAAAAAAATACCACATCCATTTTTCAAATAGATAGGACTAAGGTAGGCTAAATATCCTACTTAGTGTCATTATCATATCAATGTATCCTCGGTGAATATCCAACCATACTAACTCCTTGGACAGCTTGGAAAAATGAGACCTATTCTTCCATAACCATTTATTGTTTATAATCTCTTCAGAGTACTAAATTATGGCATTGAAGATCATTTGTGCTTGCTCCTTTTTTTATCAGCAACCTCTTGAAGGAAGGGATTTCAAAGGATTCTGAAATAGCCAGTGGAGAAAGGTCTTCATGTATATTTCCAATAGAATATTTGATCATTCCATCCCTTGCATGGTAGTGTCTTGCACATTCTTAGATTAATTTAGGATACTAAAAAGCGGGAGAGAATCTAGCCACAACTACCATACCATTGTTTACGATCCACCTAGCTAAGTATATCAGATCATGGTCTTTATATCTGAATATCCTCCTATGGAATTCACCCAGGTCCATGCATATGAGGTTGGTATCACTGATTTCTGACCACTTTGATATGATATTGAATTTCAGATAAAATCTAATCTTCTCATCCTTTATCAACTACCTTGTGGCCATGCTTGTTTCTCTAGGTTCTACCATCTCATTCTCTTGCAAAACAGAAAAGAAACTTACATAAGAGCATGTGGGAAAAAAAAAACTAAAAGAATTTCTCCAGAAAAGATGACCTTGCAATTTCAATTTTTTTCACATTTTCCTCAGGAATAGGAATTTATCTCTCTTCCAAGAAGTTGTTCCTTTTCATAAACTTTCCCACTTACTGAAAAAATTTCCTTTTTCCGGAATGCCACAATTCCTCTTGAATCTTAATTGAAAATAATTTTCATGCTTCCCAATAAATACCTCTTCTCCCTCTTCAAGAAAATTCACTCATCTTTTATGAGATTTTCTGTCTGCAAAAAATAAACAAAATATTCTTGAATCTTCTCATAGACCATCTACTCTCAAGTCACTTCTCAAATTATTTTTTCGGTTTGTGTGACAATGAAACAAGAATAGGTTCTCTTTTATAGACTTGAACCACATAAAAATTGCTTTAAAAGATGTCAACTAAAAATGGCAAACTACCTTATTCCCTAAATATTCCTTTCCCCTTGTCATAATTTTTCTTCCCATTTTTTCAAAACTACCAATTTGAGCCTCTAACTTTATGAGGAAGTTTTTTCCGTTTGATTGTTTTTCCAATTTTGATTTTTTTGGCCTCATTAATTTTAGCTTCAAATAAAAAGCAAATCTTTTCAATTTTTTTTTAAAATTAATTAATTAAATATTAATAAAACTAATATCTAATTAATATTGCTTTTAAACCCCGAAATCGATTTTCTCCAAATGTTGCATATTTTACCAATTTTAAATCCTTTTTTCCACAATTTTAATTTTTTCACAACTTTGAAATCTTCTAAGATTCTAAATTTTTGAAAATTCTAATTTTTTTTGAGATTTTGAAATTTTCTCATGATTTGCAAAATTTTTGAGTTTTCCAAAATTTTGAAATTTCTGCAAACATTTCATGACGATTCAAATTTTTTAACTTTTCCAAATTTTTCCATGATCTTGAAATTTTTCCAAGATTCTGAATTCTTTGATATTTTTGAGATTTTAAGATTTCCAAATTTCCAAAGTTTTTGAAATTTTCAAAGATTCCAAGATTCTGAGATTTTCAAGATTTCCAATTTAGAGATTTTACGATTTTCAGTGTTTATTAATAAAATATAAAATAAAAGTCATTATTTAATTAATTTTTTATTTAAAATTTTTAAAAAATCAATTTATTTTTGTGATTCTTATTCGTCTTCTAATCTCAGTTTGGATTCTGAATTTGATGAATGAATTTCTAAAAAGAGATTTTTCTTCAATTTTTAATTGAAATCCAAATTTCATATGCGCTAGAATCATTTGTTAGTATATCCATTATCTCCAACCTTAGCTTAAAGTTGTATCGATTGTGACTTAGTCTTTCCCACAAATTTAATAGTCCAAGCTAGGTTGAACCTCCCTATATTTTAATTGCTTGACACTTGATGGATCTCATATTTGGAATAAGTTTGTTCACAATCTGTGGGCCATAAATTCCTTGACGACATGAATTTTGCACTTCGAGTACAAATTCAAGGCATTGATAAATATTTTTACTTTCGCTACATGTAACTCTCCTCATCTTGCAATAAATTATAATAAATTTCTTGGCATGGGAAAATGACCTTCTCTAATCCCTACTCTGTCTATGACATTTTCCTTGTTGCAATGAAACTTATTTCCTTCTGCACTGGCATCACATAGCATACATGAGGGTTTGTGGTAGACTATTTGTACTCTGCATTGTGCATTCTCTAGGTGAGAACTAATCACTTTCTTTGTAATCAATTTGATGGTGAGAGTGTATCATTTTATTTTCCGCATTCTAATGGGTTTCAACAAATGTCACTCCCAAAGACAACACCAAGTTTTGTTATCATGCCTCTGGTTCAAGCCCTTGGCAAAATTGTAGATTTCTAAAAGCACTTTTCACTACGAGGGGGATTCTAAATTTGGACTAGAACTACGTTCATGTGAGAATTCATGGCATTGGAGACTCACTTCTCCTATCTTGTAGCTTCTCTTCATGTACCCATACAGGTCACATTCAGGGTCTTCCGGAGAATTCTCACTCCTAGGGAAAGTTTATCACCCCTTTGAAACTTGTGTCTAAGCTCATTTGAGACATAATAGTACTTGGAATTCATGAGCTTGGACTAAATCCTTATTTATAATTTATAATTTTTTTTTAAGCATGATATCTAAAGATTTCAACATCTTTTTGACAAATTATGTTCCTTCCATGACACAATTTCATTTTGTCTTTGGGAACAGTTAAAGAGGTGTGAGAATTCTTCAAAATTCCTAATCAAACTACTTTTCCACACCCACTTGTCCATTTATGCTCAAGATAAATAAATGAAAATGTTCTTACTTCTCAAGTGAAATCAAAGAGAACTTGGGAGACTGAAACCATAGCTACTTAAATACAAGCCAAAAAAAAGAAAGAAAGGGAAAATATAAAGGGTTCCATTACAATGGGTGATGTTGTAATTAGGTCACAACATTTGGAAACTCCACATGTGAAATGTTGCAAACATTTAAAGGATAAAAACTTAATCTAAACTAAGAATCTTTGGTTAATAAAATTATATGTGATCATGCAAAGAAGAAAAAAATGATAGTGGAGGAGAATCGTTCATCGGATCAAGACACATTTTATCTATAATTTCCTTTGTGTAAAAATATGTTAATTCCCGCTCGAGAAGACCTTTGATCCGATAAGCTCATATGCATATGTTCATGGTTTCTCTCGCACTAGTCAAGGTTGTACTGACCTCTGATGTCCCAAATGCTCAAATGGTAAAAAATGAATGGAATATTAGTGACTTGACCACTCTTGTGTCTTAGGCTGCATTTCATTCTAGGGCTGCATTTAGTTTTTCATTTCTAGTTCACTTGAGCTATCTTTCCTTTTCTCTTTGCCGAAGTAATCAACTACTAAAAATCCTGATGAATTTTACTAATACTTGCATGAATCAAGATCAATTCCCTACTAGGGGCATCATGTGTTGAACTCTCATAAGCTTTATTTGATTTATGTCATCTTGGATTCATATTCGGTGTTGAAATTGAAATCCGTTGTGACATAATTAAGTATTCTAACATAGTTGCCCGCTGATGCTGTCACTTATCACTTGGTCCCACCTTCATTTCATGGATCTCCGAGGCTAATCTTCTCCTTTTGTACCTCATTTCAATTTTGATCATGAGGGGGCATGATAATATAGTAAATATTTTAATCAATCAAATCTCCTAATCTACAAATGTAGTAATTAAATGAAATATTAAATTCATCAAGTCAATCAAGACTAATTGTACAGAGCAACCCTAAAATCCCCTTTGCATAATTAAATAAAAAATCTTATATCAAGCTTAACTATGGTCTAATTTCTAGAGCTTGCATATTTATTTTATTGTTATAATATTTCTTTTAATATAAAGTTTCTACACTTTTATTAAAAGAACACATTCACATGTGTACACATACTTAATCTTGATTAATTAGCAATTGAAATGGATTTGTTCTTTCAAAATTGTTATTTTGTCTTATTCTTACCTAACATCTCTCTTTTACTTCTTAATTCTCACCACTCATTTCCACCTAACCTTGCATCTCCTTCACTCCTGTTTTGGCTCTCCATCTCAACCACACATTATTTTGCCTCTTAATCTTCACCCTTCATTCTTGAGGCAATTCCTTTAAAAAGGAAGTTCTTCCTTTTGAACTTCCTTTTCTCAGGGGTTCCATCTTAGCTTTTGGTTAATTTAGCTTTCTTCCATTCTTCCATCCTTAGATTAATTTTGCTAATTTGAATTCTTAGTCAAGCTCATAGTTTACTTCATTTATAGCTTAATCAGGCATTGTTAATCTAGTTTACTCTCTCGCATTGGTTCATAAAATAGATTTTGCATCTCCATTCTAGAACACTAGTTGCTTTACATGCATTCCTAACTTAATCCCTCATTCTAGCTTAAATATTGCATTCTAGTTTCATTCTAGATTTGCATTTTTATTTTAATCTTCCATTTTTGAGTAGTCAAGTCACTAATCCTCTATGCCAATTTGATGAGCATCATGAGAAGGATTAAAACTCACTTCAACTAGGAAGCAATAGGCCAATTTTGAGAATTTAGTTAGCTCATTTGATATGGCCTCGTATAGCTAAATTCTTTAGCCAATGGCTTATTGAGTGTTAGTTTTTACTCTATTTGAGTACCAATTTTAGACCACACATAGTTACTAGTTAGCCACTTGAGGACTTCCCATTTTTGTTAGTTATGAACACCTTAACATCAACCTCCAACAAGCTAGGTGAGCTATTAAAACACTAACAAGCATGGACCCACCATAAAAAACTATGCCAAAACATGTTCTGCCTAGGTGAATCCCAAAAATGGTTATTTTTTACCCATCATTTCTATATGTTAGTGTAGACTAGGATTTGTGAGTGCACCTAAACCTATTTTGAAGGCCAAAGACAAACAAATGTTATAGCATATTATCAAATCAAATTTAAAGGTTAACAAACTAAAATCAAAGCCACCTCAGTTTAAGCTTAAAACGGATGCGCCCATGCACCGTTTGATATGCTTAGATATAGAGGGATGTGGGTGTGCAAACTCAAGCACTTGGAGCATGCAAAGTAGGATGATTTGAGGATCAAGAAGACCCAAAATGACACAAAATAGGTATGAGGAACCTATTTTGCCTCAAAGGCCTCAAGAACACACAAATATGCAAAGCTTAAAGAAAGAACTAAGATTAAAACAAGAAATGAATCTATGTTAATCCATTTAAGCTAATTTAGATGTGATTTAAGCTTGAAAAAGATCTAAAAAGATGAACTTATGCTTATGCTAAAATGAAAATGGCATTATAACTTTGCTATTGAGTTTGAAAGTTGAAGGATGATTTGCCTTAGGAAGTGAGGGTATTTATAGGATTTCTAAGGCTTGGGGTAGGAGGAATGAATGGCCAGGATTGAAATCCTTAAGAGAGGCCAAGATTCACTCAAAGGGAAGCACATGGATTGTGCTAGTTCTCAGCCAATCAGGAGGTGACACATGTCACAAGGTGAGTGGATGAAGGGAAGGGCAAAGAGGAGTCAACAAAGGGGGCTCCAAGCTCATAACTCTCCAATAAATGCTTGTAAGAGAAATGAATGGGCTTTAAGAGGCTTTGAAGACTTTGGGGAAGCAATAAATACTTTGTGGTTGAGATATTTGGAAGGAAAGACTTTGCTTTGGTTTAGGAAAGTCTTAAGCTTGGTTAGGATTGCACAAAGGTTTAAGGGTAGGATTAGGATTAGATTAGGACAAAGAAAAGGATTAGGATGGGTGAAGAGGGTGGATTTGAGAAGATTCTAGAAGAGTCTAGATTTCTCCTTAGTTTCATGGAATAAAAGGTTATTCATTCCAAAAGCTTAAGTTTTAGGAATATTTATTAAAATACTTTCAATAAATATGAAAATTAAATATTTAACCTTAATTAAATATTTAACCTTGGGATTAGGGTTAGAAAAGATGGGATTAGCCTTTTAATCGAAATTAAGAAGGGATTAGAAGATTTTGGAAGAGGTTAGTGGTCTAGAGGAAATTGGCCAAGTTTGGGATAAAAAATAAATTAATTTATTTTTGAAGGTTTTTTGGTCAATTTATTAATTAAATAATTAATAAATTAGGGATAATGTCCAAATGACATTTTTAGGCTAGATTCCTTAATTAAAGATTTTTAATTAAGAGAGAGGGATTTAATGCCATAAAAATAAATTAATTAATTAAATAATTAATTAATTAATAAATGATGATGTCATCAAGGATTTTCAAAAAACAAAAATAATTTATTTTCTGAAGGATTTTTC
Organism: Chamaecyparis obtusa; assembly: GCA_027943335.1. Classification (NCBI taxonomy): domain Eukaryota; kingdom Viridiplantae; phylum Streptophyta; class Pinopsida; order Cupressales; family Cupressaceae; genus Chamaecyparis; species Chamaecyparis obtusa. Next base: position 3,392,404 of record BSBK01000589.1, read on the forward strand.
GGTGTCTACATTTTGCCCCTCTTTGATGCGATGCCACAAGTGGCATGGCGTCAAAGACAAGAAAACAAGATGCCGAGGCTAGAATCAGAAGAAAAGGGTATGACGCCCGGGTGGACTAGAAGAAAGAGGAAACATGCCCCGGTGAGACAAAATCATGGAAGATGCACCCAGTGGGATAAGGAGAAAGAGGGATACATGCCCCAGTGGGACAAAATCATGGAAGATGCACCCAGTGGGACAAGGAGAAAGAGGGATTACGCCCTGGGACAGAGTGTGCCCGGCGGGACGAGGAAGGAAAGGCCTAGGAAGAAAGGGGAGATAAATAACCTCACTTCTAAAAACAAATATGGATGATATGCAAGATGAGATGGAAATGCAAGATGCAAGGTGCAGCTATATGCAAAGATGCAAGATTAATCTATATGATGAATGCAAGGGACCAGATAGCTCCAAGTGCAAACGGGAGTGCACAACCTAGATTTAATATAGCAATGCTAGAGACCTGCCAAGGATACTGGGATCACGAGGCCTTGTCACCAGCGTTGCATAGGACTGATGAGGACTGACGCTAAACAAACACACAGGGTTGCCCCAACATCACACATGAAGCACAGAGGCGACATGGTGGAACCGATGCTGAAGGAACCACAAACACACAACTGACTCACAGGCAGAAGCGAAAGATCAAAAGACCTTGCCCCAGATTATCCACACACGCAGCACACCGTGATATAATAAATCGTGGTGACCCTGGTGGGATAATGAGAAGCCAAAAAGATTAACAAGACCCAAAGGACAAAAATCCAAGATCAAAATGATAACTCCAAAAAGACATCCTTTGCCAAGGAGAGAGATTAGGTTTGATTGATGGTGGGAAGATTGGTCGGACAGGAGGAATGATATATCCTCAAGGACCAGGATGGAAGATTAGATTAGACAAGAGGAACGATATATCCTCAAGGACCCATGGGTGGTGAGAGAATAAGTGTAGTTGTTCGCTGGCAAAAGCTGAAGTTCAAGGAATAATCAGGATGAGCAAGGATAAGTCGACAATTGATGTTGCTGAAGCACAAGGCCCGAGTGGGACTTCAAATTTTCTGAGGCTGGGGATGGGACAAGATATTTGATCAAATGCTGCTGCAGGATGGAAAAAGGGTATGTACAACAAGGAGGAATGATATGCACAAGGGATATGTACAGAAGCTCAGGATTGGGGATAGGAAGATCACACTCAGCGGGACTCTTACCAGGACGGAGACAAGAAGGATAAATACAGGAAGGAATGCGCTGTACAGGAAAGGGAAAAGGATATGGTACAAGATATGGTACAAAGCTTTGGAACAGGATATGGATTGCAGATGGGTTGGAGGAAGATGGGAGCTGAATGCGTGGAAGATAGGGGAGATGGAACTGCTGGGAGATCTGTTATGGAATGGAGGATGAGGACGGTAGCTGAAAGGACAACTGAATAGATAAATAGCTCAGTTTACTATGTTGGCACTTGTTTGCCAGGTTTTCACCAACATACTTGTCCAAGGCGCTTGAATTGCCAAGTTTTCACCATTGGACGATTATTTTCTCTTTCTCTTTTCTTTTTTTGCTTTTTTGCTTTTTTGCTTTTTTGAATGTTTTTGGATTTTCTGATATATGCAAGATCAGGTTCAGGCATAGAACCTCTTCAGATGGATGATGTTGATAGGATCATTCAAGGGCTCACCTTCTGGTGTTGATAGCTGATAGGCTCCCGAGCCAAAGGATGTAGTGACAACATAGGGGCCCAACCAAGTAGGCTCAAACTTGCCTTTCTTTTCTCTATTTGCTAGGACCTTCTGATTTTCTTTAAGAACCATGTCACCAACCTGGAATTGTCTAGGATGGACCTTTTTGTTATAACTCCTTTTGAGTTGATTCTGGTATGCAACCAGGTGATCATAGGCTTGCTGTCTCTTTTCATCTAGCAGATCTAGCTGTGTGAGCCGGGCCACACGATAGTCTTCATCAGTTGTATAGTTCTTCATGGAGACGCGCAAGGATGGGAGCTCAACCTCGATTGGTAGAACAGCTTCGGCACCATATACAAGGGAGTATGGGGTGGTGCCTGTGGGAGTGCGATAACAAGTGCGATAAGCCCAGAGGGTGGGATTAATTTGGAGGTGCCAGTCATGACCAGAATCATTGACAACCTTCTTGAGGATTTTCAAGATAGTTTTGTTGGTTGCCTCAGCTTGGCCATTTCCTTGAGGGAAATATGGACTGGAGAAACGGTGATGGATGTGGAGTCTGGCACATAGATCATCCACATGCTGATTTTCAAAAGGTGTGCCATGGTCTGTGAAAATGGTAGATGGTATGCCGAAGCGGCAAATGATATGGTAGAGGATGAACTTGGATATTTGGATGCCAGTAGTAAGGGTGAGCGGAATCGCTTCAACCCATTTGGTAAAGTACTCTGTGGCTGTTATGATATACTTGTGTCCATCCGAAGAGAGGGGGGTGATCAAGCCAATGAGGTCGAGGCCCCAACATGAAAAAGGCCACGGTGGTGCAATAGGCTGTAGATCCTGTGCTGGTGCATGTATCAAATTGGCATGCTGTTGACATGGGAGACATTTCTTGACAAATTCACACGCATCATGTTCCATTGTTGGCCAATAATATCCAACTCTAAGCAGCTACTTTGCTAGAACCATGCCACTCGTGTGGGCACCGCAAATTCCAGCGTGAACTTCTTGTAAGGCCAGGACAGCCTCGTTTGAGTCTAAACATCTAGATAGGACATTATGATACCCGCGACGATATAGGGTGTTGGCTACAAGAGTGTAGCGGGAAGCTCTGCGAATAAGGTTTTGGCGTTGGTTATTGGTGAGATGGGGAGATATGATACCATTTTTTAGATATGCATGGATTTCATGGTACCATGGGGATTGAGGACCAACCAAGACACACACCATGTCTGCATCGGCGTTCTCATAAGCTGGTGAATGTAGCTGCTCGACTAGAAATTCATACTGTGATGCATCTCATGGTATTTCTAATAAGGATCCGATAGTTGCCATTGCATCTGCTGCTTTGTTCTGAAGCCTTGGGATCTGATTGAATTGTAGATGTAGGAAATGCTCTTTCAGTTTATCCACCAGTTGCTTGTAGGGTAGCAATTTGTCATCCTTTGTCTGATATTCATCTAGGACTTGTTTGATAATCAGCTGTGAATCTCCAAAGACTTGTAGTTCTGTGATGTTCCATTGGATAGCTGTTTTGAGACCTAAGATGAGTGCCTCATATTCTGCAATATTGTTGGTACAGGGGAATCCCAACTTGAATGATTTTGGAATATAGTCACCTTGAGGTGTGACGAATAGGATTCCTGCCCCAGAGCTATGGGATGTGTTGGAACCATCAAAGTATAGTTTCCACATGGGCTGCTCTTCAATCATGCATAAATGTTCATCGGGGAATTCCATGATTAGTGGATAGGCATCCACCAGTGGTGCTTCTGCTAGTTGATCGGCAATGACTTTCCCTTTGATTGCTTTGCGATCTACATACTGAATGTCAAATTCGCTGAGTAACATGACCCATTTTTCCATACGGCCTGTGAGGGTTGTCTTTGATAATAGATACTTAAGAGGGTCCACCTTTGATATGAGCTTGATTGTGTGGCTAAGCATGTAATGTCTAAGTTTTTGAGTGGCAAAGACCACTGCTAGGCATGCTTTCTCCATGGGTGAATAGTTAAGCTCATAGCCCACAAGAGTGCAACTGATGTAGTAGATAGCTCGTTCTCTATTTTCATCATCATGCTGTGCTAGGAGTGCCCCTAGTGCTGTAGCTGTTGTTGAGATGTAAAGGATGAGTGGGCATCCTGGAACTGCTGGTACTAGGATTGGAGCATTAGCTAGATACTCCTTGAGCTTATCAAAGCTTCTTTGACATATGGGATCCCACTTGAAGTTGGTGTCTTTGCATAAGAGATGTGAGAAGGGTTGACACTTATCTGCTAGTTGTGAGATGAACCGCCGAACTGATTGAAGCTTGCCCTGTAGGCTTCTGAGCTGTTTGAGATTTCTTGGTGGAGGCATCTCTGTTATTGCTTTTACCTTTTTAGGATCGATCTCTATGCCTCGTCTAGAGATGATGAAGCCTAGAAGCTTGCCAGATGTAACACCAAAGACACATTTCTTAGGATTAAGCTTTAAGCCATAATGATTCAGACGATCAAACACACGTTCTAGGATGTTGAGGTGTTCATCTCTTGTTTTAGATTTTGCAAGGATATCGTCCACATAGTCCTCAAGGATCTTGTGGATCATGTCATGGAAGATCGCTGTCATTGCTCGCTGATATGTTGCTCCTGCATTCTCTAGCCCAAATGGCATCATGTTGTAGCAAAAGGTACCCCATGGGGTTGTGAATGCTATTTTATGTTGATCTGCTTCCGCTATATGAATTTGGTTGTAGCCTGAAAAGCCATCCATTAATGATAACATCTCATGACCCGCTGTGAGGTCTACAAGCATGTCTATGTTTGGAAATGGGAAGTCATCCTTAGGGCATGCCTTGTTCAAGTCCCTGAAATCAGTACAGATTCTGATGTCGCCAGAAGGCTTTGTGACTGGCACCATGTTAGAGATCCACTCTGAATAATCTATTGCTCTGATGATCTTAGCTTGGAGGAGCTTCTCAAGCTCTGCTTTGACGAGCAATGCTACCTTTGGATGCATTTTCCTTAGCTTCTGCTTCACTGGCTTGACGTTTGGATCTACTGATAGATGATGAACAACAAGGTTTGGATCAAGCCCAGGCATGTGGGCGTATGACCATGCAAAGTTGATGATGGATTCCTTGAGCAAGGCACTGAGAGCCATTTCTTCTCCTTCTGTTAGGTTGACTGCAATGTAGGTGATCCTTGGACATTCTTCTGTTCCCAAGTTGATTGGCTTGGTTTCCTCTATGATGATCGGTGACTGCTCTGGTCTATAGTCTTGGATAGGGGGAAGAGGCAAGGCTTCATCTTCTAGTGCCTGAATTGCTAGGTTTTCACTAGAAGATACGCCCTTTATTTTTACTATTTTGGAATCAGAATGTGCCCCTAGGGGGTTTTCACATAAAGACTCATGATGTTCTTTTGCTATTTCATTTTTGCGACTAAAGCTTGCCTCTTCCCCAAAATATCCTTCTGGGTGAAGCTGATAGACAAAGGTTGATGTTGGATCCTGTTTGCTTGCTGGACCTGATGCCCCCATGAATTCTAGGAGTGCTTGTGCGCTTTGGAACTCATCGATGTGTGCGATGCTTGGTTGGTCCCAATCTATGAGGTCAGGGTTTGTGAGGGGAAGATCTATGAGGTTAATGGAGAGTTGTTGGAGAACAGAAGTCCCCAGGAGGGTGTCGTCAGCAAAGATATCATCGTAGGATCGGATGTCTTTCTCTTCGGGGATGTCTTCGATTTCCACAAGGTCATCCTGGCTATTCGAAAAGTTCACGTTGGTCATGTTAGTGTCCGCAGTTATGGTATTGGGCTCTTGTTCAAGCAGGCGAGGGGTATTAAAGCCAAGTCCTTGCTGTTCTGGATTTTGGGATGGTATGATAGGAAACAAATTTCCATCCTCTTGTGGTCCTAGACCACCACCTTGATAATTATAGTGTTCTGTGACATTCTTGTAGGGGATTGGATATTTCTCTTTGAAGTACTCAAGAAGTTGTGTGTCACGTGATGGGGGATCTTTGTATAACCATTTGTTAATATCTGGATCCATTTCTTTGCTGTTGATGTTGCCATGAGACTCAAAAGTCATGTTTCCGATTTGCTTGAGCTTATAATGTTCTTCCACAGGCTTGTTTTGACAACTTGGGCGCCCTTGAGTATGTGGATCATGTGGAAGAGCTCCTACAGCAAATGCATCACTGAGGCTGTATTCGCCACAACCCTGGTTGTTGATCTTGATGGATGATAAGGTGGAAGAGAGGATGGTCTCTGGATCGCGATGGGATCGGGATGAGCTAGCAATAGAAGTACCAATATCAGTTCCAGGACAATGAGTAGAATGAGGGAAAGATGTTTCCATCGCAAGGCAGTATGCGAAGGGGTTAGGGTCAGCGTGGATGGTAACCTCAGTGCCTTGATGTGGAAACTTGATGCACTGATGGTAAGTAGATGGTACGGCCTTAATGGAATGGATCCATGGATGACCGAGGAGGATATTAAATAGTAGGTCAAGATCAACAACGTGGCAGAGAGTATCTTGCGTTGCTGGGCCTAGCTGGATAGGCAAAGTCATAGTACCTTTAGAGGTACACTCCAAGTTATCATATGCTTTGATAGTGATTTGCTCATGTTGTATGTCAGCCTCCGTGAACCCGATCTTCTTGATGAATTTTAATGTGCACAAGTTGAGGGCTGAGCCATTATCCACTAGAACTCGTTTGATGGCAAAATCTCTGACCATGACAGCAATGCGGAGAGGGAGAGTATGGTCAGGAGTGACATCTGGTATATCAGATTCTTTGAAGGACAAGGCACATGCTGCTGATAGGTGTCCCAAAAGAGTTTCAAATTGAGTTGTGTTAATGTTCGTGGGGACATGGCCTTCTTTTAGAGCTTTGTCTAGGATCTCCTGATGGATGGGTGATGTGCAGAGCAAATCCAAGATAGATATTTGGGCTGGCATGTTCCCAAGATGCTCTATGATATTGTATTGTGCTCTTGGTGCATTATGCTGTGTTGTGTGTGCATTTGATGCTGGCCTGGTGTTAGACTATGCTGTAGATGCAGTAGACGTTGGCCTTGGAGGAGCAGCTGATCTCGGAGGAGCATCGGCAACAGTTATCCTACCACTGCGGGTAGTTGCAGCACATTGTCGATCTGGCCCTCTGACGTGGATGGTATTGATGGTGGGCTCATCTTGGATGGGCTCATCTTGAGTTATGCATCTGACATACTTGTCATAGTTGATATAGGCTGCTGTGTGATCTTCTTGCTTGCCTTTGCCATGATTTTGGGGCTGATTGGCGTTGGCTTGATTCTTCCTAGTATCGTGTTGAGGAAACACATTTTGATATATTTGCAAACTGGCGTTGGGTGAAGCTTGAGCTGGTGCATTGACCTGGATTTCCTTGCGATCGATGAGATCCTAGATGTAGTGCTTAAGCCGCATGCACTTCAATGTTGTGTGCCCCTTCACACGATGATAATCACAGTATTCATGTTCTTTATACCAATCAGACTTTGGTGCGTTGTCATCCTTCTGTGGGATGGGCGGATATGTGATCATATTTGCCTTGGCTAGCCGATAAAAGATCTGATCTAGAGGCTCACCCAAAGATGTGAAAGTCCTCTTTGGATTGTTCTGATTGTTGGGTTTGTTCTGCCTTGGGGCAATGTTAACAGTGTTAACAGGATTGCCTTGACGTGCTGGCTGTTGCTGTTGGTATTGCTGCTGATACTGTTGCACAGGTGGTTGATGAGCTTGAGGAGGCTGCTGATAAATAGGTGCTTGATATGCGGGAGCTGGTGGTTACTGATAGATGGGCGCTTGTGGCGGTTGGTATGCTTGAGCTGGTGTAGGACTAGCCACAACGAATTGTACATTCTTAGTGTCAGTGGCTCCATCTGTAACAACATTCTTGTTACGATTCCAGTAACGGGATTTATCATTGTTGGGTTTGTTCTTGGAATCATCCTTGAAGTGACGAATAGTGCCTTCGTCTAGGAGAGCTTTCTCGATGCCTATGCCCTTGCTCTTGATGTCTTGGTATGTCTGGAGACAGTTCATTCGCATGTGATGGGATAGCTTTGGATGCAGGTTATCAATGAAGATCTTTGTTAGATGCTTCTCTGGCGGCTGATATGATAACCTAGTTGTAAGATTCTGCCATCTTTGCAAGTATTCTGGAAGGCTTTCTTCATCTTTTTGCTTTGAGTTGCATAGGTCTAGCAAGGACAACTCATTCTCCACATTATGGGCATAGTGTGTGATGAACTTCTCAGAGAGTTCAGCAAAGGTTTTTATTGTCCCATGTGGTATTTTGTAAAACCACTCAACAGCAGTTCCTCCCAAGCTTTTGGGAAATAGGCACAGGAGATAGTTATCACTGTAAGCCACTTCTTGGCACGCCATGTAGAACTCTTTGATATGGTTTACTGGATCTCCTTTATCCCGATACTTGTCGAACTTGGGCATCTCAAAATGCTTGGGAAAAGGGATAGTTGCTATGGACCGATCGAAGGGATATGAGCACACCTCTTCGAACTTGTATGTTTTATTATCTGTTCCACTTTGTAGCTCTTTTAGAGTATTTTTCATTGCTTCCCACTCAGCATTGAGTGGCGAGGGAACTGAGACTTCTGCTTGTGATGGAAGCTGTGGAACTGGATATGGCGCTTGCTGTGGATAAATGGGTTGGAACTGATTTTGGGGCAATGGTTGCTAGGGATATTGCTGGTGTGGCATAGGGGGATATTGTGGTAAATGATATGGAACCACTTGATGTTGTTGGGCTACTTGCTGTTGTTGAACTGGCGGTTGTTGTGGGACTGCTTGCTGATATTGGATATTTGGAACTTGCTGTTGTGACTGATGGGTGGGAACTTGTTGTTGCTGGGGGATGATAGGGATTTGTTGCTGAGGCTGATAGCAAGGGACTTACTGTTGTGGAGGAATGATGGGTGTTTGCTGAAAGGGGACATGTGGTTGCTATGGGGGAGGCTGTTGGAATGATGCTACTTGCGGGTATGATGGTGGTAATTGCTGAGGTTGGCTTTGGTTTTGGCTGATATAAGCTGGGTGCATGCCTGCGTTACTTAGAGGTGGAACAGATGTGGGGAAGCTAGAAGCAAAGGGTGATGGGGTAAGATAGCTGGGGAAAGTTGGCTATTGAGGTGGTGGAACTTGCTGGAAGGTATTTGAGATTTGGGACGAATAGCTTGAAGCTGGCGGTGTTTGGGGTAGTTGCTGCTGTGTTGCTTGGACGAAGGTAGTTTGTTGACTTGTAACCATAGATGTAGGGGACTGAGATGGAATCCCCCATGCCTTCATTTGTTCTTGTGTAAGGCCCCACTGAGAGCTTGTGTTAGGGTGCACTGCAGCGGATGATGGAATGGTAGGAGCAATGGGAGCTTGGGACACGAATGATGGTTGAGAAAAAGGAGCTTGTTGAGGTTGTGGTTGAGTGGATGCTTGTGAGGAGGAAAATGAAGGATACACCCAAGAGAAAGATGAGGTTAGAATGGGGAGTGATTGCACTAACCCCAAAGAAGAAGGTACAGGTGCTTGGGGGGTGAAGGGTGACGGTGCTCCTTTGATGGTGAAAGGCGTTGCTTGACTTGCGGATGGTGGCAGTGTAAAAGCTTGTGTGAGAGGTGGAAGCTAACTTTGGGTTTGGATTTGGGCTTGGGCAGCCATAGCAGATGATGAAGCAAAAGGGGTATGAGATGGAGCGGATGGTGCTGCAGCTTGTGTTTCGGGACTGGCGAGGCTTCCTTGCAAGAAAAGGGGAATGGTGGAAAGCTCTTGGGATGTTTGCATGATAGGATCGGGAAATGATTGGACAAACGGAGAATACGCTTGTGCTGGAACTTGGATAGTTTTGATGGGGATGCGTGGATAAAGAGATGGTGGGATGGAGGTACTTTCTGGTAGGTAGTGGACAAACGTGCTTTGCTGATGTTGCGGTACAAGGGCATTGGTCGCTGGTGGGCTTTTTGGAGGTTTTGCAAATGCTTGGTTTGCCAAGGGGGATGAAGGGATGTTTGGATCTTCACATGGGTTACTGGCTTGGATTTGGGGATTGTAGGTCATCATGGCGTTGGTGAAAAGGTTGGGATCGGATGAGGTTGTTGGTGGATAAGGATTCATGCTTCTTTTTTTTTGAGATCTGGTCTCAACAGGCATGGAGATGCAAGTGCTAAATGGATGCAAGATGTTTGGCTAAAAGATGTTGATGGATGCAAATTTGATGAACTTCTAAAGATGATGACTTCTAAGATGCAAATGCAAAGATGGATCAAGATGGAAATGATGGAAGCTTGGATGGAATAGATATGGATCAAGATGGTGGAGGAAAGATAGGTTGCTGGTGGAAAGTTGGTGAAAGATTACTGAGTGGTCAACAAATGAGCTGCTATTTTTCCCAAATGGAGGATCAGAGATATGATGGGGTCAACCTAAGATAGATTGATGATCTTCGGTCAACAAGTTTCTTATCAATACACTCCAATATCTTGCTCGAGATGATGGCTATGCAAGGACAAGGTTTGATTTCTTTATGACAACACGTTGTGCCAAAAAAGAGGATGATGGTCTCTGATCTTGGATAAGGGATAGGAACAACTCAAAAGGTAGAACACTAAGTGTTGGTGGAACTCTGGATTTGGAGCAAAGGATGGTGGATCTGTTGGAAAGATATGGAAAGCTGATGGGGGGATGCTGGTGGAAAAGGTATTGAAGGGTGAAGGGACAAATGCTCTTTCTAAAGGGACAATGCAGATGACAAGGATTGATTCTAGAATGCTAGTAGGAAGATGAATGCACTTGCAACTTTATGATATTTTTGAAATGCAACTAAGGTTTTGATGCTGATGCAAAGGGTGAAACTAGGATGAAACTAAGATGCAAGGCTGTTTGAGACAAGATTTCAAGATCCGAAGATGGAACAAGACATGAACAAGGAATTGGCTAATCTTCTGGCTCAAGGTTGACAAAGTGATGGTTAACTCGGAAACGGAAGGCGAACTGTTTGATGCGGGCGTTATGGGAAATGTTCTCAAGTCTGGCTTGGGACTTTTCTTCTGCTTGGGTTGCTTGGATAATGGATTGATAGGTCTTGGTGTTCTTCTTGATAACTTTTCGCTCTTGATAGGCTTGGGATTTGGGCAACTTTACTTTAGGATGTTTGTTCTTGCTGGGCATCACTTGGAAAAGAGGCTTCTGATTTTGAGGTAAAGGTTTCCAATGGCAAAGGTTAAAGTCAAAGCAATCTCCGCAAGGGACAAAGCAACCCTGCGGGATACAAACAAAGGCAACTGACTCTGACAAAGCTTTGAAAGTGTATGTTTCAACAAGTGTTTTCACGGAGTCTTTGACTGTCAAGCACTTCAAACAGATCTACCTAAGGAAGGTGAGTATCAAAATCGCTTGCCCACAGCTTGGTATCCCCCAGAAGGGAATACAAATGGTGAGTAATCTTGAGGCGACCCGGTAAACCCCTTGGAATCAGTCCTTGCACAAGGATTTTGATACTTTCGGATGTAGATAGGGTAGCCTCTATTTTATCAAGTTTTTAATCGTTCCGTGGTGTCTCCATACCCGGTTATGCTGATCATCCGTGACTCACTTAAGAGCCTTGCCAATTATGCTGGGGGAGAGGAATGTTTACCATCCCCAGTCACGTGTTTGGCACGAACGCCCGGCGATTAGGAGATGTAAGCGATTCTTTTGGTATTCGCTTATTTGTATACCGGCTGGGGGGGATACCGGTTTGAGGTCATTCTCTGAGGAGGAAGCGCTTCTCCTTGGACAGGCCTCGCTAAAAGCAGAACAGGTGAACTTGTCCAAGTTCAAATGTTCCACGTTGCTTACTCTAACAAGGATTATGCAAAAATTGAAAAACTCCTACATGCACATCAAGCAGATTTTGTTCATTTTCCCCAAATTTGATTAAGTGATGTTTGAACTTTGAAATGAAGACACTCGTGATTAGACTTTGATTTGTTCTTTTCTTCAAAATGTAAATGCTTTAAACGGTTGCAAGTTCTTTCCTTTTGTGCATTCAAGATTTGATTAGCGAGTTGATTTAAGAACTTTGAAAAAGCTTTGTTTTGTCCCTTAGTTCACTCAAGATTGAATTTGTTTGCTTGCTTTGGAAACTGAAACAGATGAGGGAATAGAGTTGTTTGTTCCTTTTAGTGCATTCAAGATTGTGTTTGATTTTCAAATTGACAATGACACTTAGGACCTAAGTTCATTTCCTTAATGTCATTCAAGATTGAATTTGACCTTTGCTGTAATAAAAGAAATGAAAAAAACCAGTCCTAAGCAACTCAAGACAAAAACCAAAAGCGACACTGTCCAGCTTATAGGCGACGCTGGAAAGTGCAGAGGCGACATTTCATTCCTACAGGCGACATTCTGTACCTCAAAAGGCGACAGATAAATAACCAGAGGCATGATTTCTTTTGTTACAGGCGTGATTTAATTACAAGAAGGCGACAGAAGAGAATTCTGGAACGTAACAGAAGTTGCCGACAACAGGAAATTCTCAGTTATGCAGGCGTGAAAACAGAGTTCACAGGCGTCATTTCTTTCTTCAAAGGCGTGATTTAATTGCATGAAGGCGTGACTGAATTCCTTGTAGGCGACATTTCTTTTGTTGAAGGCGACATTTCTTTGTTTGAAGGTGACATTTAATTGCTGTGGGCATCATTTCTTTTCATGAAGGCGACATTTCTTTATTTCCTGCAAAAAAAAAAGCATATAAAGTATAATTTCATCAAAATGATTGTGGTTAGAGTCCCACCGGGCGTGCCAGAATGTAGACTAGGATTTGTGAGTGCACCTAAACCTGTTTTGAAGGCCAAAGACAAACAAATGTTATAGCATATTATCAAATCAAATTTAAAGGTTAACAAACTAAAATCAAAGCCACCTCAGTTTAAGCTTAAAACGGATGCGCCCATGCACCGTTTGATATGCTTAGATATAGAGGGATGTGGGTGTGCAAACTCAAGCACTTGGAGCATGCAAAGTAGGATGATTTGAGGATCAAGAAGACCCAAAATGACACAAAATAGGTATGAGGAACCTATTTTGCCTCAAAGGCCTCAAGAACACACAAATATGCAAAGCTTAAAGAAAGAACTAAGATTAAAACAAGAAATGAATCTATGTTAATCCATTTAAGCTAATTTAGATGTGATTTAAGCTTGAAAAAGATCTAAAAAGATGAATTTATGCTTATGCTAAAATGAAAATGGCATTATAACTTTGCTATTGAGTTTGAAAGTTGAAGGATGATTTGCCTTAGGAAGTGAGGGTATTTATAGGATTTCTAAGGCTTGGGGTAGGAGGAATGAATGGCCAGGATTGAAATCTTTAAGAAAGGCCAAGATTCACTCAAAGGGAAGCACATGGATTGTGCTAGTTCTCAGCCAATCAAGAGGTGACACATGTCACAAGGTGAGTGGATGAAGGGAAGGGCAAAGAGGAGTCAACAAAGGGGGCTCCAAGTTCATAACTCTCCAATAAATGCTTGTAAGAGAAATGAATGGGCTTTAAGAGGCTTTGAAGACTTTGGGGAAGCAATAAATGCTTTGTGGTTGAGATATTTGGAAGGAAAGACTTTGCTTTGGTTTAGGAAAGTCTTAAGCTTGGTTAGGATTGCACAAAGGTTTAAGGGTAGGATTAGGATTAGATTAGGACAAAGAAAAGGATTAGGATGGGTGAAGAGGGTGGATTTGAGAAGATTCTAGAAGAGTCTAGATTTCTCCTTAGTTTCATGGAATAAAAGGTTATTCATTCCAAAAGCTTAAGTTTTAAGAATATTTATTAAAATACTTTCAATAAATATGAAAATTAAATATTTAACCTTAATTAAATATTTAACCTTGGGATTAGGGTTAGAAAAGATGGGATTAGCCTTTTAATCGAAATTAAGAAGGGATTAGAAGATTTTGGAAGAGGTTAGTGGTCTAGAGGAAATTGGCCAAGTTTGGGATAAAAAATAAATTAAAAATAAATTAATTTATTTTTGAAGGTTTTTTGGTCAATTTATTAATTAAATAATTAATAAATTAGGGATAATGTCCAAATGACATTTTTAGGCTAGATTCCTTAATTAAAGATTTTTAATTAAGAGAGAGGGATTTAATGCCATAAAAATAAATTAATTAATTAAATAATTAATTAATTAATAAATGATGATGTCATCAAGGATTTTCAGAAAACAAAAATAATTTATTTTCTGAAGGATTTTTCGGTGTCTACAGTTAGCTTTCAAGACAACTTGGAACAATTAACTAAAATCATCATTTTATGAGAATAAAATTCTATTGTTGTGATAGCATTTTCAATTCTATGGTAAGAATGAATATTTTGTTTATTTATTATATATGTATTCTATGAAAATTTATGTATATTTTATTCTATTTGGAATTAAATTTTTGGTTATGTAATAAAAATTATAAAATTTATTTATTTATTTTGATTTAGTTTTTCTAAAACTAATTTTTAAATTTAATTTTTTAGAATAATGATATAATATTATAATAATTAAATGACATCTACTAGAGTGCACATGATTTCAATTAAATGCAATTTGTGGCTGGAGTTGGTTGAGGAGGAGCTCCTAGATAAATCCAGCAATAACAAGCATGTAGGTGTTGTGTCAAAATATCATATGGCTCAATGGGTTTTTGAAGGTGGTCAAAGAGTTGATAAGTGTGTGCCATAAATTATGCATAATCAACATCTCCAAAAGAACAAATCATGGAGATCTATAAGGAAGTCAGATTGGAATGTGATGAATGGTACTCTGCTTATTTAACCTAACACACACAACACAAAAAGGAAATTAAAAAAATGCATGAAAAAATTAATGGAAATGACACTTTCTTTCTATTATACATAATGAAACAACATTACAACATTAAAAAAATAATATGCCACAGCCACATAGGCATTTTCATTACAATAATTTCAAGACAAAGCCACGGTGTCCTCTTCTATAACTCCCCTTACAGTTTCCCTTTAGCCTTAGATAAGTAGCATAATTAGCCGCCTTAGAATATTATGGAAAGTGAATTTTTTTCATTTTGGCACCCAATAATTCAATTTCCCGCCTTTAGTGATTTTTCTATCTTTTATGCATTTATTGAAACTAGAGTCTTGAAGGCCCAACTTCTGAAAACCATAACTTGTGAACCATTGAGTCGATTGGATATTATAACCACATTTAATAAATGGCATGAAGTTCTCTATGCCCTTGGTTGACAAAATGCCAACCGATCTTAGTTTGACCTTGGTTTAGATCCTCTAAAGCCTTCAATTTGAGTTCAATGTTTTTTTTACCATCCCAACAAAATAGAAAATACAATAACTTCAAAACCAGACTTGATCCTGTAGTGAAACATTATGAGAAGGCTTATATATAAAAAATGAACCTCCAGAAATGCAATTGGAACAATCTGTGCTCAAATGACAAAACTACTAAAAATAGTAAACACTATCCAAAGTTAGCCCTTAATGAAAAGTAGACAATATTTTTGGGTGATGCAAGATTTCTCTTACACCCTCGATGATCCTACATGTCATACCCCTGATAGTTCCAGGCTTTATTTTTCTATGTTATGTTATGTTATGTTAGATTTCTTTGAGTTCGAACTCTGACATGGCAAGTCGAGTTAGCATGGAAAGTCGAGTTAGCATCAGGGACAAAGGTTTAATTGGGGTTTATAGCTGAAAATTGTAAGGTTCAATTTAAGGCTTTTACTACTACAGTTAACCTTAGGGTTATTCCTTTAGGTTCTTATGACATTATTCTGGGTATAGATTGGTTAGAGCAACACCAAGCTCTCATCGATTGTAGAGAGAAGACTGTTAGGTGTATTGATGATAATGGTACTATCAAGATTATTACAGGTGTTAAGAGGCCTATGTCAGTTAGAACTATTTTTGCTAAGCAACTTCAGAGATGTTTTCAAAAGGGATGCAAATTGCTTGCTATTTCTATCAATGATTTTGATGAACTAGTTGCTTGGAACACCAGCTTAGATCATCCAATTTTGAAGGAATTCTCAGATGTATTTATTACGGAGAGTCCGAGAATCCCACCTAAAAGAGAAATTGATTTTAGGATTGATCTTTTTCCGGGACCCAAACTGATTTCCAAGACTCCTTACCGTATGACCACTCAAGAATTAGTGGAACTCAAGGTTCAACTTGAAGAACTCCTTGAGAAGGGACTTATTAGACCTAGTGTTTCACCTTGGGGAGCACCTATAATCTTCGTCAAGAAGAAGGATGAATCTTTGAGGCTTTGTATCAACTATAGACAACTGAACAAAGCTACCATAAAAAATAGATATCCTTTGCCTCGCATCGATGATTTTTTTGATCAAGTGAAGGGTGCCAAGGTGTTTTCCAAGATTGATCTCAAATCTGGATACCATCAGTTAAGGATTCAAGAAGCTGACATTCATAAAACAACTTTTCACACAAGGTATGGGCATTATGAATTCATGGTAGTGCCATTTGGGTTGACTAATGCACCATCAGTATTCATGAGTTTGATGCAGGGAGTATTCAGGACTTTCTTAGACAAGTTTGTGGTAGTGTTCCTTGATGACATTTTGGTATATTCTAACTCCTTGGAGGAGCATGAGCAGCATTTGAGGCAAGTCTTTGAATGTCTCCGTAGGAACAAGCTATATGCCAATCTTGAAAAATGTGAATTTTTCAAAACTGAAATAAGTTATTTGGGTTACATTATTACAGGAGATGGAATAGCTGTTGATTCTGCTAAGATCAGGGCAATTGTAGAGTGGCCAACTCCTACCAATGTATCTGAAGTATGAAGTTTTATGGGACTGGCTAGCTACTACAGAAGATTTGTGGCTAATTTTTCTAGGATAGCCCATTCCATTACTTCTCTCCAGAGAAAGGGTAAGAAATTCATCTGGTTAGATAAATGTGAAGAAGCATTCCGACATCTAAAGGAACGTTTGACTAGTGCACCAATTTTAGCGGTACCTGATCCTTCTAAGGAATTTTTTGTGTGCACCGATGCCTCATTGGATGGTTTAGGGGCTGTCTTGATGTAGGACGGTAGGGTCATTGCTTATGAATCCAAGAAACTAAAGGATCATGAAATTAATTATCCTACTCATGATTTGTAACTCGCAGTAGTGATCCATGCTTTGACCAAATGGCAACATTTTCTTCTTGGTCAACATTTTGAGCTTCATACCGATCATAGAAGTCTATAATATTTGTTCACGCAACCCGATCTTAATGCACGTCAGTGTAGATGGATGGAGTTTTTGTGTGAATATGACTTCAAAATGAAGTATATTTAGGGTAAAGAGAACAAAGTAGTGGATGCTCTTAGCAGAAGGCATCATGAACTCTCTTCTTTGACCGTCACAATTGATTTGAAAGAGAGAATACTTCTGAATTTGGCTACTGATCCTTGGTATTTAGATGTCAAAGCAGTGATTGATAGTGGCAGTGTATTAGAAGGAAGATTTGAGGGTTACTCTATCAACACTGAAGGATTAATGACTTACCGAGGCAGCATATATGTGCCAGAAGTCGGGGATCTTTGGAACCTAGTTATTACTGAAGCACATAAGGCACCTTATTCAGCACATCCTGGTGTGAAGAAGATGCATGCTGATCTTAGGCAGCATCACTACTAGCCGGGTATGAAGAGGGATATTGCTGATTTTGTGGCTAGATGCTTGGAGTGTCAGAGAGTTAAAGCTGAGCATCAACATCCAGCTAGTTTACTTCAATCTCACAGCATGCCTGAATGGAAATGGGATACCATATCCATAGATTTCATAGTGGGGTTACCATTTTCAGCTAGGTGACATGATGCCATTATGGTTGTTGTTGACCGGTTAACCAAAGTTGCCCATTTTATTCCTATAAGATCCACTTATAATGCTGCATCTGTGGCACGGATTTATATGGAACAGGTTTTTAAGCTGCATGGGATTCCTAAGAAGATCATATCTGATAGGGATTCAGTTTTTACTTCATCTCTATGGAGGTCTTTGTAGCATGAATTAGGTACTAAGCTGAACTTTAGTTTAGCATATCATCCTGAAACAGACGGATAGACTGAGCGTGTCAATAAGATTTTGGAAGACATGCTTAGAATGTACGTGATGGATAGGCAAAATAGATGGGAAGAGTACTTGCATTTGGTTGAATTTGCTTACAACAATGGTTATCATAGTTCTATAGGTATGGCTCCTTTCCAGGCTTTGTATGGAAGACCTTGTAGAACACCTTTAAGCTGGGAAAATCTTGAAGACATAATTCTTTTGGGTCTCGAGATGCTTCAGGATTTAGAATAGCAAGTTAAGCGCATTAGAGAACACCTGTCTACAGCTCAGGACAGGCATAAAAAGTATGCAGACTTGCATAGGATTGAACGTCAATTTGAGGTTGGGAATAAGGTATTTCTTCGGGTTAGACCTCAGAAAAGTCCTATTAAGTATGGTAAAGGGTCAAAATTGTCTCCAAGGTTTGTGGGACCATTTGAGATCCTAGAACGAGTGGGTCCAGTTGCCTACAAACTTGCTTTGCCACCTAGTCTTTCATGAATTCATGATGTATTTCACATTTCCATCTTAAGGAAATATATCCCTGACATTGCACATGTGTTAAATTGGAAAAATTTACAGGTGGTAGATGGTCAACTGATGCTGGAACCAGTGCAAATCATCCAGCAAACAGAGCTAAATCTCAGAGGATGCAAGGTGGAGCAGGTAAAGGTGTTATGGGATCTTGATGATGTAGCTTCTGCAACTTGGGAAGATGCAGGAGCTATGAGAGCTGCACATCCTCATTTGTTTTCAGGCTTTTAGGAGTAAGCCTAGACTGGTGGGGAAGGGTGTCATGCCCCTGACAGTTCCAGGCTTTATTTTTCTATGTTATGTTATGTTATGTTAGATTTCTTTGAGTTCAAACTCTGACTGCGTTCTTTTGAACTTTTTTATTTAGATTAAATATGTTATCTCTGTTATTTTGCCAGACATTCAGGGAATTATGTCTATTTCTGTCGCTTTATGAGTCCTATTCTGATGACAGAATTGGCTTAGACTAAATTTTGAACATTGGTTTGGTTATGAAATAAGGACAAACTATATGGTTAGTCAATTGTCTGATTATTGATTCATTGTTTTGGAATCCTTAATAATATGTTAGATGTAATTAGAAATGGTTATGTTATTATGGTTAATTGTATCTTATGATTATAGATGGTGTACAGAGAATTATTGTTATTTAACGATAATCAAATTCTGAATTCAAAGTAAATGAATTTGAATATATGTATTTTTATACATAAAATGATGAGTGAATGTTTTAGTAAGTATGTGGTATTTCATTTACTGAAATTATATGAATTATCTAAGTTAGTATATCCTATGTTGTATGTTAGTAGGAGGTTAGTGTGATGAAGTGTTAGTTAATTGGCAATGTCATGCGCTGTTATCTTAGATGATTAAGTTAGTTAATGACTAATGTTATTGGCAAAGACATGTATTAACCTATCCCTAAGTCTTCATATTATTAACTGGCTCGAAGACATGACTTATGACAGGGTTTTAATGCACTTGCATTGCTTTGAGGTGTTAGTGGGGGTTAAGCTATTTTTCAGGTTGTGGAAATGTATTATGTTGGACATTTGGTAGGTATTGAGTTGTGTTCACTGCAAGAGATAAGTTTGCATTGAATGAACTTATCGATGGGAATTCATTGTTGAGTTTGAAGTACACCATTTGCTCTGGTTAAGGAGTTGCAGTTTGTATATGACTCCATTTTTTTTACCATGTTATGCTGTGGCATTTTGGGTAAACAGTTGGTTATGGACCCATGTTACTGTTGTATCCTTCTTGATAAGTGGCTTGGAATGAAAGGGGTTTTCACGGCAAAGATAAACCCTTCTGTTCATGGTCATTTAGGAAGTTGGGAGTTTCATACTGTTATCTCTGCATTTTGGGCTCTCTTGCATGACATTTTGGTAATCTGTGATAAGGGATCTTCGTGGTTGAGTTTGGGATTCATTTGTGAAGCTCACCAGGAAGGGGCTAGCTCTAGCATTCCAGTTCTGGATATCTTCTCCATACGAATACAAGGCAGGGGCATCTCTTACCTTAACCTCTGTTTCCATTTTAAGATTCTGCAAATGTATTAATGGAATGTTGGATATCACTGTTTGTTGGTCGATGAAATGTGAAGCTTTGTGTTTTTTTATTTTGTGAGTTCGGTCACGAATTGGTCTTTTTCTTTCTTGGAAGGGTTAAGAAGTAAATCTAGTTATAAATGTTGTGATTAGTGGAGAAACTTGGTAACAAAATGACTGTTTAGTAAGTGTTTGGTTTTAGTGTGGTATTTAACACTTGTTTTTGATATGCTATTTCAAGCATAATGTATTAAGGGGTTTTCTCTGTTCTGAGTTTGAATTCGACAATGTTTAGTTAAGTCTATGCTGAACTATGGAATATAGTTATGTAGATGTTATAGGGTTATATCCTTGTGTGTTTTGGTGTCAATGTTTACTTGCTTTGGACAGTGTTAAGGGAGTTAGTCGGGTTTGATAATCAACATATTAATACAATATGGAACCAGCATGAGTTTTTGTGTTAAAAACTTCTGTAATGGTCTTCTCGCACTGTTCCTGTCATTAGGAACTCTGTAGCAACATAAAGTATTCAATGTGAAAAATCTGAGTTATATGTTGAAATCGGGTTTCTCTATCACTGTCATTAACCGAAGTTGATGTTTTCTTTGAGCTGTATTGTGGAAAAGGGAATTAGTGGTATTTCTTAGTGTTTTAGATACCTATCGTATTTTGTATTTACATTTGCACATAGGTGTGGAATTGAAGTATTTTCTGGGTGTATTTTTCTAGTTTTCTGATGTCGATGTTTGGTTAAAAAAAGTGTTTGTCACTGTATGTATCAGTCAATAGAGGAATGTGGATGTCTTGGTTATGTCAAACTTGATTGCGAGCCATATGATCTTCAGTAATTAACACCAGTGTGTATTACAGTTGTTACGACATTAGGAAATGTTAAGGGTTTTATAGGAAAGACAATTACTATCTTGTTCAGACAGTAAGAAAGGAAAAACACTTTGGTATTTGTTTAAGAGGTAGAAGTCGGTTATTATTATTAATATTATTATTTTGTCATTATTTTATGTATTCGACAGAGTTAGTAGTATATTAAGGTCGATGTATTCTATGATAGTACTAAGACAATTCGAATGGTTTTTCTATTGCATATTTATGGACTTGAACTATTAATTACAAGTTTATGCAATTCGATATATAAATAAATAAATAAATAAATATATATATATATATATATATATATATATATATATATATATATATATATATATACCTGCTGGGATATGTATATGTATACACAAGCCGTGGTGTATACATGTACATATGCCAACATGTATATAATAGATGCTATGACTGTCAATCTGAACTATTAATTACAAGCTTATATAATTATATATTCATATATACATATACCTACTGGGATATGTATATGTATACACAAGCCGTGGTGTATACATGAACATACGCCAACATGTATATAAATGGTATAAACTTGTAATTAATAGAGCAGGGTGTATGGCCATTTAGTTTAATAATTCGGTTATGGTAAACTAGTATGTTTGTTAAAATTAATGGGTTTTGAGTTGTTTCAGTTGATGTATGATTATGTTAGTTCTTTTCTATTTATTGGGAAACATGAATTTGATATGGACATTTTAATGTACGGTTTCAGATTTAATGTTAAGTTAATGTGGAAATTATTTTGATTGGATTTGTGATGGAGAAAGAGTTGTGATCTTTTCATCTTTCGTGAAACATCATGTTTATGAATGTATGTTAAGGAATATGGTAATATGGTTTTATAATGGTTTTCTGTTTGCTATTTCAATTTTGTAAATTGATACATTAGAAATGGATTGTTAGTGAAATTGTGTAATGTAGTTCATTTCATTGCTTTCATTGATTGCTAGATCAAGTGTTTTTAAGATAATGCAAGTATGATCCTTAGATTGGGGGCTGACACTAGTCTAGTACCTTGTGATGATAGAATTTCTGTCAGTTGTGACTGACACTAGTCTATATCCTTATGGGAAAGAATTCCTGTCAGTTGTTTAATTAAGTGATAATTATAAATTCAAGGGTTATGGGTTTCAATTAACAAGATAAAACATTATGGTTTCATTAGACATAATGGATTACTACGAGGTTCCTTACGAATACATAGCATAGGTCCTTATGTGGACACCCATGAACTATTGGATCATTACTTTGTCATTTTCTTTGCAAGTTTATTTCTGTTAGAAAGAAATTTAGTGCTTGATGATTTTGGTGTAAAAGAATGGAAATTATGTTATTTAGTTTTCAATTACATCTGTATCTAAATCTGCATAAATGTTATATTGTACTGACTTATATGATTGCAGATATTTGGAGGTGATTCATTTTCTTTATCAATGTGATTGAGCCCTGTCTGCTGTTTGCGTTTGTGTTCATTTTGATTTTCAGGTTTTAGATGGATAAATCAATGAGTATGGAACAGTGGATAGCAGTTGTTAAGTTTTATGGGAAACAGATCATTTCATGGTTATTAGTTATCAGATCTATTCGTAGAATGTAATGGATTTGGAAAGAAGGAAATTTTTTTTTGAGACTTAATCTTTGAATAAAGAGTATTATTATTACTCTAATGTAAATCGATTGTAAACTATAAAGCTCTTAGAAGCAGTTATTATGATTATATGTAACAGTTTGTAATTTAAAAAAAAAAATTACTGTGGTTTTATGTGAATTTATTTATGATGGTTTCTTCTTTAGTATCATCTTTTATCTTTTAGTATAGATGGGGTGTTACACTACATTAGAATGAGCTAAGTAACGTAAGACAACAATTGAGTAGGCGGTTTGAGAGATTGGAAAGGAATAGATTCAAGGGGAGATCTAATTGGAATAAGGAGAGATTGAGAGATGAAGAGTATTTGAATGACTCTAGATGAATAACATTGAGGGCATGAAGGATATGACAATTATTGATGTTTTAAAGGAGACAAGTCAAGACATCAAATCCCTAGCAAAGACAATAATAATTGGAAGGATTTTGGATAAGGCTTGAGCTAGGGGACAAGTTAGTGACTGGGTGGATAGAAATTGGAGCATGCATTAGAAGGTTATCTTCTTAATGAATATTTCTTTATCATAACATTCAACAATGAAATGGATATGGTGGAGGTTATTGATCATACTTCATGGATTTTCAAGAATGATTATGTTTTTGTAGAGAGATGGAGACCCAATTGTGATCCTGGAATGGTAGAACCCTATGAACATCCTATGTGGATCTTCCTATACTATCTCCTATTCAAATTGGGGACTTTTTAGGTCATGCAATTAATCTTGGTGTAGCAGAGAGATTCTATTCATTTTAAAAGAATTAAAATTTGAACCATCAAACATATCCTAGAAACAACTATTCTAGTTATGTATTTGGCACAAGGGGACAGTTCATCTCTTTAGACATTAACTAGTCTTGAGGTTAGTGAATTTTTCTGTCAATAATTCATTTTTGAATTATTTTACTAATTCAGAAAATTCTCCGGTAGCTCCAAATCCAACAAACAATTAATATTTTCTCTAGGTTTTTTTTTTCCTTTGGATTATAAAATTCTCATTCTAAGAAAACTTATTTAGATATAAATAAATATATGAAGTTTCTAGTTAAATGAGTACTTTGGTTATTTGTTACTTTAGTGTAATAATTAATATCCAATAAATAAATATTTTTTTACAATACAATGAATGAATAAACTTTGACCTACTATTATATAATTCTCTTATAGGATGATATATTATTATTACCATAAAATTTAAAATGCCTACATTATATGTTTAATATTATATGAACCATACTAATTATTGTAATAACATCAATTTATAAGTCATGAAATATAGACATTAACTGTGTACTATAAAAAGTACCTTCATAGGGCTAGTATCTTCAATAAATTAAAATAACAATTAAATAGCCACAATAAGCAATTCAACTAAGAAAATTTAAAGAAGATTGAGCACTCTATGGCTCTCTAATTAGGGATGCTAATGATGAGCTCCTAGCAAGCTCTCACTAGTGATAGTCCTAATATGAGAAAGAAATGATAAACAAGCTAAAAGATTAATTCCAATTGAAATTACAACTAATTAGCTCTAGATTTTCCTTTCTAGCTTAAAATTACAAGATGTTTGATGCTTCTTAAAAATTGTGGATGATAAATGATAGATTTATGCCTTTCTTTTATAGATTTTGGCAAGGGTAGGGGGTGTAGTTGATTTGATCATGATTAGGTGAGGGTTAAGTACATGGTTCCACCTTTGGAGACCATTTAAATATTGTGTCCTCAAAGCTTGGGACAAGAGGAAAAAATGGGTGGACAAGATGCATTCTCCAAGTGAGTGATTGAGATTCAATTTAGGCTTGATCCATGTGAGCTCAATCCTTAAATCCTATTGGTTGATGGATTTTCCTCCCATTTGGTGGTTGAGGGAAAAGAGGATTTATTAATTGAAATTGAATTTATTTAAAATCTTTAGCCATTTGTACCTCTTGAATGGGTTAATTTGATTTAAATGAATTATGTAATTAATTAGACTAAATACACAATTGATTGATTTATCATGCTTTATTTAATTTAGATTGAATTTATGGCTTTTAATTCTTAATTAAATTTGGTTTATGCCATAATTGAAATTTTGATTTGATAAATGCTTGATTTGATTCAATTGCTCTGATATTTTCCTTGATTGTTCACTTGATTTATCCTGTCCAATTTTAGGTGTTTACAAATGCCCCTCTTTGAGTCGATATGTGAAGCATGTCGATTCAAAGAATGTCCTGATCATTTCTGATGTGATGTCCTGATTAAATTTGATGTTTGATTCGCTATTTGATAAAAGATGTAGATTTTGATTATAAAGTTGATGGAATTCTGTTTGATTTTAGGTCCTAGATGGTTGATATGATGATAGTTTATCGATATGATGTCTGATTTGATTTGATTCGATGTTTGATGCCCCACTTGATTGGTAAGTGAAAAATTGTCTGATGAAAGATTTATCTTTGATTTGATTAAGCTGATGAGTTTGAAAATTTTTGCATTTTATGATTTAAGTCAATGATGATGTGATTGCATGCTCCCTTAAGAAATGAATCGAAATGATTGTGGATGATTTGGTTGAGATTGGGAAATTTTGATTTGTTTCCTGATAATTTTTTTTGGATAGGCCCCTATTATGAGAGAATTTTGATGAGAAAAAAATTGATTGATAAGATGTTGTTGATGCTCTAGATAAGTTGATGATGGTTAGGTATCATTTGATGTCAGTCAAAATCACTTGGTTGATATTGATGTCAATCTAATAGGATAAGTTGATGAGTTTATATTTCTCTCAAGATGTAGAGAGACAAAACAATGATTTTCCTTCCTCACGATATAGAGTTAGGATATTTGATGTGCTCAAGATGAAAAAATGGATGATAGGATAATTGGATTGATGTTAGATGATCAATTAAATGATTTGACTGATTGATATTTGACATGATATGATTCGATATTTTTGTGATATGGAGTTGATTGGATGTTCTCATGATGCAAAATTATGGATTGATAGAAGACAAGGGTCATCCATTGGTGTAGGTGCAAATATAGATATAAGTGATGGATAGAATTAGGTTGCCCCTAGTTGATCAACATGATTGAACATTGATGATGTCCTTGATGTAGCATGCATCATTTGATTACGTATCTTGATGATTGATGTACCTTTGATGATTCAAATTGAGCATAATTTTTGATGATGGATACTTCAGACATTGATGATGTTGATCAAGACTTTGATTATATATTGATGGATATTTAATGATGTAGATTTCAATAAATTTGATGATGTACCTTGATGTATTTCGATATAGACATTGATGTATATTGTTATGATCATAAATGATGATGATAAATCTACCCCCTTTAGCTTTCCTTACATATATTGAGAAAGGGGATCTACCCATGCAAACTAACATAAAATTAATCTATATGGATGTAGCTACATGTCACTATTCACAATTTGGAAGCTTATTTTCATCATTGAGCTTTTGGAAGATGAAATTGGTACAACCCTCACTGGTTAGATTTTCAATGATGATGATATGAATATCGCTTTCCTCAAATTTTAATGTTGCAAATAAACAAACAAAGAATTGATCCATTTCGTATACAATTGTCCTCGATGATTCTTTGATGATCATGTAATTAGATGTTCACATATTGCTATGAATCAATATGGAAAACACACAAGAAGAAACTAATAAAATATCATGTCTTCATCATCACTCATCTAGTCAAACTTCATCGATTTCCTAAAAAGACATGATTCCAAAAATAAAGTAACACTTCAACATTTTTTCTTTTGTTTGTAGACCCATATTTAAAAAAAAAAACAAAAAAAAAACTTCATCCACTTTGATCCTTAGTTATGTTTAAGACTTTTTAGATTTTGACTTGATTTGTTGATTTAGAGATGTTTGATATGATTAAGCTTTTTAGATTTTGATTTGATTTTTTGTTTGAAGACTTCATGTGTCAAATATTGTTGTTTAAATCAAGTGTTTGGATGTTTGAAATGTAATATTGATCAATAAGTTCAAGTGTAGCAATTTTTCAATTTTGATGCGATGATTTTGAGCCAGCTTGCATCTATTTTGATAAGATCATTGAGTTTTGATTGGTGCCCCCCTGTTTGATTCAACAATGATAATGCTTTTTTGGGCAATGCAACTTTTGAGCGTTACTTAAGATTTACAATTTTTAGATTTTTAAGATTTTTTGGGCCGTTTAAAAGATTTTTGATGTTTTTGAATTTTTTTTAGAGATTTTTAATGTTTTTTTTAAAAAAATTATTATTTGAGGAACATTTTCACCCTTTTTTTTAGATATTTAGAGATCACTAGTTCTCAAACAAGATCACATTGAATTTCCATCAATTTCTAGCAAGGTATAGGACATGAAAGACATATTTGCAAATTGATGGATACTAGATGAATAGGCCATGATGGATGAAGCCAGTGAATGCAACATGTAGGACCATCTCCTCAAGATTTTCCAAGCTAGGGAAAAATAATATCTCAATATAGGCCAATGATGTGGTGTTGGATAGCATATGGAATAGTGATTTGGTGTCATGAAAATGGTCCAAAGGAGTGGACATATCAAGAGACTTTCTATAACATATTTTCCATTTCTTTTATTCTTCATTTAGATCAAGATCAAGGGATCAATGTGGATAGGATCACACAATCATGATAAAGGGGTGATGGAGGCTATGAGTAGATGGTTTGGGATTATGAGAAGGCTTCTTAGGAATAATGAAGGTGGATTCAAGATAAGAAAGATCATGATAGGGAAGCATGAATGCAATAAGTGAATAGACTAATGGATAGGATAATGCATGTTAAGATACTTAATGCACATGGATATGTTCAACCTTATCAAGATCAAAGGTGAAAGATGCAATATGGATGCAAGTGAGTTAAATGGTAGAAAGATGGTGGATATGATGGATGGAACTTGCCCCTAAGTGTAGAGGGTAAAAGAGAGGAATTACACATGACTCCTATTTGCCAGGTTTTCATCATGGTATTTGTCCAAGATTCCACAAGAAGTGGTTTTTACCATAGGACAAATTTATTTTTCTTTTCTTTTTTTTTCAAATTTTTTTTTTTGTATTTTTTAAAAAACTTTTGGAGGGAGTCAAGCCTCATGCTCTTTGTATATTCCTTAAAAAGGTATGATATGATGATCCAAAGATGCTAAAGGCTATGCTCAAATATTTTGATAGGGTGATGGAAAGGTGATATGGTGGATAAGGTAGAGGGTGGCTAAAGATTTATGTGATGGATTGGATAAGGGAAATGGAAAGATAATGAATGAGAGGCTAATAAGTTTTTCCATGTGTGGGTGTGAAAAGGGAATTGAAGGATAATTAATAGGAGGATAAGTAGTATTATCAAGATCAAAATCGATACACACCTTGAAGGGTAGTGGGATAATGGAGGGAAAATGGGTGAAATAGCTTGATAATTTGATGTAAAAGAGGATATGGATCTTGAGACACAAGGAATTAAAATCGATAGATAAGATGAAATATGTCTAGGAGAATGTGGAGTGGAAGCCTTTGGAAGCTTGAATGTCAAATTTTATTTCTCTTTCATGTGTAAGTCCTTCAAAAGTGACTTGGGAATCCACACTTTCTTTGATTTTTCTTTCCTTTTGGATGCTTTAGAATTCATTTCTTCAATGAGGGATTTAGGAACCCACATTTTCTTTGATTTTTCTTTCTACTTGATGGATGCTTTAGAATTCATTTCTTTAGTGAGGGATTTAGGATCCACATTTTCTTTGATTTTTCTTTTTGCTTGATGGACCTTTGTGGTCTCTTGAATATCTTTTTTTTCTTGCATTCACATGTCGATTATACTGGACATAGTGCTCTTCATACATAAGTGGATTCTTAGTTTTCTAGTTTTCATATTGCATATTCAAATTTCTTCCAAAAGACTTGGGATAGGTGGATGAATATGGTTGATGTGGATGGGTGTTTGGTTTCTCAAGTATGTAGGTCTTTGTTGATCTTGATAGGATATAGGGTAAGTGGATTTTGGGCTAGGGATGGTAGGAAAGGTTGATGGAGGGATATAGGGACCCAATATGGATTTGGAGGATGTATAAGGTTTCAACTTTGGGATATAGGGAAAAAGGATGGATTTGGAGGATATAGAAGGCTGATGCTTATGTGCAAATGGAGGTGAATGGGATGTGGGAGGGATATCAACATCTTTATTTTGAGTTTCATGGAAAAGGATTTCATCTTTCAGATTTATCTTTATACCAATAGGCTTATGAATAACTTTCATAGGAGTGACTTTGATAGGAGCAGTTGAAGTTTTATGTAGATATAGGGGCTTATGAAAAGTGAATGTTAGGGTACTTTGATCTTGATAAGGATTTTTTGATAGCCTAGGAAGAATATTTTTCCTTTGATTTTCAATAAGTTCATTAGAGATGGAAGGAATACCTTGGTCTTGCTTAGGAGATGGGTATGATATAGGAGGTGAAGGAATATGGGGTGTTTGAGATGGAAGGATATCTTCTTGAAAGAAATGGAAGGGTATGAATGGATCATCCTGGGACTCTTGGGATATGGGACTTTTGTCAACTATAGGATAATGAGAGATAATGTCTTGATCTTGATCCTTAATAAGACTTGTTTCTTTGCACTTTTGATTAGTCTCTTGACATGGAGCCACTTCTAAGGACAATGTAGGAGTTTGGATCCGCACGAGGGATTCTTGAAGGGATGATGGATTTTCATTTGAAATAGGAATGATAGGTATTGTAGCACATGAAGGCTTGGGGTCTATAATGTTTGAAGCATGGAAGAATTTGGTAGGAAGATGATGGTTAGATTGGATCTCTTTTAGAGGTAGCCCTTCAAAGTATACATAGTTATCATGAAAATCCTTAGGTTCTTGATTTGATGGAGGAATATTGGATAGCTTTACTTCTTTATGAGATGGAGGAATATTGGCTATCTTTTATTCTTTATGAGATAGAGGAATGTTGGAATAGGTGGAAGATATAAGAGGACCATTTCTATACATAGGTTCATAAGTTTGATCTTGCTTGAGAGTAGTATCTTCATTAGATGAGTCATTAGGATTTTCAATTTTGATTAAGTCATCATCAATAAGATTTTGGATTTTATGCTTTGACTCCATGCAATCTGAAGTTTCATTGTCATTATGTCTATGATATGCACAATAGTTGCTCAAAAAGATAAAACCACATGAAGTGATTTGAGGCAACATGATGAGATCATTTTTATGTATTTTTTCCAAAGCTAATTCATAAGATTGTCCCAAAGGAGTAAATGATCTATCCCATGGATAATTAATTGTATTTGTGTCTGTCAAAGATATATGATATCCAAAATATTGATTATCCAATTTTTTGTTATCATGTGATGAAGATTGTTGAGATAGGACTAATTTATCTTGATAATTTTGAAATAGGTTCATCATCAAAGATTGGATTACCATTATAATGTTCTTGATCAAATATAGGGTATTCATGATTTTTCGATTAAAGATATACTCAATGTGAGATTTTGTAATAGCCCTTTTGTCTAAAGAATATGTAGATGTGGATGTAATATTATGATCATAAAGGTAAGGAAATAATGTTCTTAATGAGGATTTGTTGGATGATGTATCCCTTTCTTTTTCCATATCTTGAAATCTTGTGAATAGAATATTCATTTGAATTTTTGATGTTAATTGATTTTTGGATCTTAATGGATGTTTTCTTTTTGTAATCATAGACCTTCAAGTACAACACAATTATTTTATCAATTATCATAAGAAATTCTTGTAAGAAATCTACTTAAGGTCAAATTTGGATTTTAAATGGCTCTAATGAGGTAGTTTTGCTAATTTATCAAGGATTTGGTATGGATTCCGTTCAAAAAATATCAAGTTTCATCCCCCAAAAATAAGGGGCTTCCCACCATAGGTAAGTTGAAGTTTTGCACAATCCCGACGGACTACTAGAGGAAGTTCAAGACTTAATATCCTTTTTTCATACACCCCATTAAGGATGCATGCATTTTTTTTATAGTGGGTCAGATTATAGCAGATAAGGCAATTGTATCCCACTTTGGGGTGTCCCTCTCACCAGCCTCATTAAGGAAAATATTGGGAGGTGAGCCCACTAAAGATCTAGAATATTCATATTGAAAGAAATAAAAATAGAATTAAGAGATAGGTTGTGGGAGTTTGATTCACCAAAAGGTGAAGAGAATATCCCTATCTATTCTTGCTTCCCAAACACAATTAACAATGTCCAATTTACCAAACCCACTAACTAAAGGTAATTGAGTATTTCTACTCTTTTCCACAAACAATGGGTTGTTTGATTTAGTGCTTGATTTTATCCTTTAAGCTATTTACTTCATAGATTTGAACAAAAATCACTAGGCCACAATTTAAAGAAAAATTGACCAAGCTTAGGTTTACCTTAAATCAAAGCTAGCAAAGGCTAGGGGCATTTTTGATTATTTTTTCATGATTTATGCTCACCTAGTGGTGATTGTTCCTGCTCCTTTGCATCCCTTTGGAAATCATTAGTCCAACACAAAACAAAAAATTAAAGAAAATCCAACTAATTTATCTTTTACTCCATTCTTTTAGAAATTGAGAAAAAAATGACAAGCTTAAGGAGTAAAAATCCAATTCAATGAAACAAATATAGATTTATACAATTCAATTATATGGAACTATGTTTCATATTCATCCCCTTCCTACTTGTAATCCTCCCAAAAAGTTGTTAAGATGAAGAGTTTTCTCTCTTTTCAACCTTTTTGTTATGTTTTTATCCTCATTGTGGATTCTGGCCTCTAGTTTCTGATTTTTTTTTGTCCTGGCATCAGAAAAATATAGAGAACACATTATTTACTATCATAATTTAAATTTAATAAAAAAAATTATACGCGCTACAGAAATGATTGTACGCGCTACAAAAATGCTTGTACATGCAACAAATTTTTTTAAATGCACAGAAACATAATTTAAATGTGCTATTTAATGAGTCAAATGTGCATAAATAAATGTGTACACACTCCAGAATGAATTAAATGCACTGTGAAGTTAGGGTATACGTGTTGAAATAATTTTAGACAGATTAGAAGAAATATTGAAAGTGTCTTTCGCTATGTAAAGGCACAACAATTTGTCATGGATGCATTGTTTCATGCCTTAAACGTGCAACAAAAATGCTTGTACATAAGCACAGTAGAAACTCTTAGATGCACTGCAGAACCTGTAAAATAGAGAACAAAGCAAGAAAATGATAGAAAATAACACTTTCTCCAAATTTAAAAAGAATGAGGCCTAATGCCCCATAGTGGGCACCATTTTATGTACTAGAAAAAGTACCTTCATAGGGTTAGTATCTTCAATAAATCAAAATTACAATTAAATAGCAACAATAAGCAATTCAACTAAGAAAATTTAAAGAAGATTGAGCACTCTATAGCTCTCTAATTAGGGATGCTATTGATGAGCTATCAACAAGCTCTCACTAGTGATAGTCCTAATATGAGAAAGAAATGATAAACAAGCTAAAAGATTAATTCCAATTGAAATTACAATTAATTAACTCTAGATTTTCCTTTCTAGCTTAAAATTGCAAGAGGTTTGATGCTTCTTAAAAATTGTGGATTATAAATGATGGATTTATGCCTTTCTTTTTTATATTTTGGAAAGGGTAGGGGGTGTAGTTGATTTGATCATGATTAGATGATGGTTAAGTCCATCATTCCACCTTTGGAGACCATTTAAATATTGGGTCCTCAAAGCTTGGGACAAGAGGACAAAATGGGTGGACAAGATGCATTATCCAAGTGAGTGATTGAGATTCAATTTAGGCTTGATCCATGTGAGCTCAATCCTTAAATCCTATTGGTTGATGGATTTTCCTCCCATTTGGTGGTTGAGGGAAAATAGGATTTATTAATTGAATTTATTTAAAATATTTAGCCATGCGTACCCCTTGAATGGATCAATTTGATTTAAATAAACTATGTAATTAATTAGATTAATTACATAATTGATTGATTTATCATGCTTTATTTAATTTAGATTGAATTTATGGCTTTTGAATCTTAATTAAATTTGGTTTATGGCATGATTGCAATTTTGATTTGATAAATTCTTGATTTGATTCAACTGCTCTGATTTTCACCTTGATTGTTCACTTGATTTATCTTGTCCAATTTTAGGTGATTGTATTAACTTATGTAAAAGTCAGCAATTATGAGTGTAGTTTTAAAATTTGAATTCATTTAGTAAATGACATTAAAGAAAAGTGTTGTTATAAAGATAATTCTTTTACTTTTTACCCTTTTCTCTATAAAGAAAAAAAGAAAACAAATTAATATACTCATAACTTGTTGGCAAGTGATGTTTAGGAGCACTAGGAATCACTTGAGGGTTGTGATTTATGGCAACACTTATGTTTGGAGTGATCACATGTTAAGAAGATTGCCACTGGAGTCACAGTCATGAAAATAACTAAGTCTAGAATCATGATAACAGGGTACAATTCTATGGTTTGGGTCAGTGATAAAGATATATGGGGTTTTAGGACTTCCAAAGTTAAGTGAAGGTATTTTGGGATGTATACATGCTTTAGTTAAGAGCGCATGAGTTTTGGCTACTAGATCTATGAGATGCAGTGTTCGGAAGGTATGCAAAGACAATAAAACATTAAAACAGGGTATATGAATAGTTGCAAAGATCAAGGAGAGTATAGTAGATATGGTAATGTGCTAAGATAGGTGAATAAAGTATATTTTTGACTCTTTGGTAATATAAGATTTTTTACTCCACAATTATCATTTGCATGAGTTTTTATTATGTTTTGTATGGTATTTGTGAAGGTGACTTGAAGGCTGATTTTGTATAAGTATAGAGAGATTTTGTGAAAGTGAAGTATGAATGTAATTGTGATAATGAAGAAAGGTTGTGAATTTTAGAGAAGAGACCAGATGCAAGATCAGTAAGAGGTAGAGTTATAACTAGAACTATCTAAGTAAGATAAGTGCTAGTATTTTTCACATTTTGGAGAACTCTTTTGAGATAGTATTGATTGTAAGAGAAGTGTGCTCACCACCTTTAACCAGGTGTTTGTATACCCCTAACAGGGTGTTGTATTTCTCTAACAAGGAAATGTACTATGTAAAAATCAGCTCCTAATAGGGCTAGATCTCCTAACAGGGATACTATATTTTAGTGCATATTTTTGGGTACCATCCACACCGAGGTTTTCTCTTGGCAAGGGTTTCCTCAAGAACAAATCATGGTTTCATAAGTAATGTGTTATGCTTATATGTTCTTTTCATTTTTCCGTTACTTTGGATTATTTATAATTATTTGAAGTTGAAAATAAAGTTCTGTAATACTGATTCACCCCCCCTCTCAATATTACCTAATCCTAACAATTGGTATCAGATCTATCGACCCTTGAAGAGAAAGCCTAACAACTTAAGGGAGGTCATAATGAATTCAAAAGATTTGCAAGAGAACTTTGAAGCTACACTTGAAGATTTGGATAAAGTGAAAGCTAAGAATGGTGATAAAATTCAAATTAAGAAGAACAAAAGGTTGTATCAAGAAACTAAGATAACAACTTGAGGTTGCAAAGAGTTAGAGACAAGACCTTATGGAGAAGATCAAAGAAAGTTTAGACAGTGATCCATCAGACAAAGTAAAGAACTTGGAGCAAGAAAAAGAATAAATAAATCTTTTGATAATTAAAGAGATTCAACATGAAAATGATGAGAGAAACAAAGTTGAAGAGTCACTAAAAGAAGCTAATGTGTAGATAGGAAAAATGAAGACTAAACTTGACCAATAGAAAGATAAATATTAGGAATTGGAAAAATATAATCAGATCATCAAAGGTGAACTTAATCAATCCAAATTACACATTGAAAAGTTGCACATGACTAGTAACAAGATTTATGAACAAAGAGAAAGATGAAAGCCTAAAGGAGATATGACTGGAGTTGAATTAAATAAAGTTGAATGTTCAAAAACCCAAGAAGAATCAAATGAAGCAAAGACTGAGGAAAGACCTACTCCCGAGGAAAGACCTACTCCTGAAGAGAGACCTACTCATGAAGAACCTAGAGAACAATTCAGACCCTTCAAAGGTAGATGTTTCAGATGCAACAAAGTTAGATACATGAAAATATATTGCAAAAGTAAAGGTAACTCTAAGCTCTTTACCAGTTACTATTTTAGTTGCTATGAATATAGACACAAGAAAGAATATTGTAGAAAACCTGATCAGTCTAGGTATAAGCAAGACTATGTCAAAGAAGAATAAGCAACCAAGATTACATGTCAAAAATGCAATAACTCTGGGCATACAATAAGGTATTGTAAGTTTAGACGTATCAAGATATAAGAAGACCACCTACTTGTTACAAGTGTAACAATCTAGGTCACATTGTGAAGTTTTGTAGATATAATGGAGATGACAGTAGAAGAGGACCAAGAAGATCAAGTGAACCAAAAGGACCACCTCCTATGGTTATAAGGAAGAATATTGGTGACAGTGGTAAGAGTCTAAATGATTACATGAATAAATTTGAGAGTCATTTCAAGAAATCATAGGATGAGAAGATATGGCAAATAAAAGTTCTAAATAAGGCATTGGTTCAGGGAGAGATAGTTGATGATACTGTGTCTTCACATGATGAGTTCTTTGAGTCATCGACCTAGAAGGCCGCATGGCCTTATGGAGAGCATTGGATGCAGTGAACAAAAAATATCCAGCCCCTGTATATGTGGAGTAAGCTCATGCAAGCTTAGGAATGATATGTATAAATGTAATACCCCAAAAATGGGCTATAGGTTCATTAACCTCTTACATCTTCAAATCAAATGAAATCGACATCAAAGTCCTAACCTAAGGCACATCTGCACATTATCGAATCCTAATTGATTATCCTAAATTTTGCATTGGGGAATATTTCTAATTTATCATAATTATCTTTAATTTAAATATTATTTGGTGACAAATCTTATTTATCCTAAAGTTTGATTAATTGAATATTCTGAATATTTAATTAATTAGATTTAATACTGCCACTTAATTATTTAATTGCATTTAATTAAATTATTCCTAAATTGTATTATTTAATTTTGACAATAAAATAAAAAATCTCATGACTAATTGATTAAATTCCTATTTAATTAATTAATGTCAATTGTCAAATTTTAATAATATAGTTTTTGAATAAAGTTTGATTTAATGATTGATTAACCCAAAAATCAATTGTTTTAATTAAAAAATTAGTTAAGTTGAGAATAAATCATTTTATTTATTTAATTAATTCATAATTAATTGTGCACATTCAAAGAGCACTTAAACTCAAAATCAATAAATCAATGCAAGTTGTTAACTTTTGGAAACTCAACATTCTATTTTGAGTTCAAAGCTGATCTAAACTTTTGATTTGAGTTAAAAAGTTGTTCTTGCATGATTTTGCATGATTATGTGAGTTAATCTTCTCTGATTTCTTGTTGACTCAAAAATCAACCTGAGTTCATCAAGAGTGATTTATGGATTTTCTCATGCACCTTCAAAGCCCTGGATTTTTATAAAATCAAGGCTTCAGATCTTCCAAAAAGATCCACGAAATTGCATCCTCACGCTGGTGAATTGGTGATCGAAGAATCTATCTTTGTGAATCAGAGCTATTGTGAGATTTTCATTATTTTTGAGCATTCATATCATTTAGCATATCAATTCTTAGATTAATTGCATATCATATCAGTTTTTCATATAGAATAGATTCATATAAGTTTCCTTCATCTTATTGCATCAAAAATACAAAAATCTAGATTAATCTGCATTCACATAGTTTTCATTCTTTGCATTCAAATCCTTCATTTAGGTGTTGCATTGTTATTAGTCTCGGTCTGATCTGAGAGTATCATACTTGCACCTACTAGAAGGCAGTAAATCATCTGTTTAGTTTAGTTTCCATTTCATTGCATGATTTTGATTTTGGCTAACCTCTAATGTTTTATTGAAGTCTTGTGTCTACAGTTAGGTACAAAATTCACACACACATTTCTAGCGCCCATCGTGGGGCCCTGAAATGGGTTTCCATCATCTTTCTATCAATTTCTATCAAATTCTTGTCATTTTTTGGTTAAAACTACGATTTTTATTTTTCTGCCCGTACATTTTTCATACGACTTTTGTCAGAAAGTTGTTTCGGGAGGTACCGACTGTCGTACGACAGGTTCAGATTTCAAAGCTTGTATCAGAGAGTACACACTATCCTTTGGAAGCTTGATTGTCATATGAGAGGATACCCATAGTTGTATGAGTTTCTAGACTATCATTTGGGAGGTAACCCATTGTCGTATGAGTTTTCACTCCAAAATTCAATTGCCATTTCAGATTTTTTGGCAATTTTTTAGATTTGGTTTTCAAATTTGGACTAACAGCTAACCCTAACAATTGAAATCTTTTGTTTTTGATTGATATTTGTTGAATCTGATTGGAAAAAGTGCAACTAAATTTCTAAAACAAGTAAAAATCTACTAAGCACATTGCGAGGAATTTAGGTATTCTTCTCAAGCTAATAACATTTTGATTTGGATTAAAACAAACTCTCACATGTCAAGCTTGTGTGATTTTCTTTCTTTCATATCACAAACTTCATTTTGGGCTATAAAACGAACATAGATTTTCTTTCTGCATATCTGTTACACATAGTAAATAGGCCCTATGAACACTATTTGTGGATGATCTTGAGAGATTGAGCTTCTTCTTCTTGTTTATTCATGCAAAGATCCTCTTGATGAAGGATCCCCTTGTAGGTAGGGAAGGTACTAAGAGAGTCTCACGTTTTACTAAATTCATGTGTCTTCAACTTTTGATTGATACATTCTCTCTCAAGAGAGGTTGATAGATCATAAGCAGTTGACATCATAGATCTTTGTGAGATAATCTTTGTCTTAGTGTGTTGGATTAATCTATCTACTTTGTTTTGGTTAAAAGTGAAAAGGCTAGAGGACTATGCTCTACTCCCTTATTGGGTAGTATTAGAAACTCAGATCCTTGAATCTGGAACTAGTCTCCATGTGGTATCTTTTGTGAGTCACCTTTAGAGAGGGTTAACTATAGTGAACATTCCCTTAATTATGTCAACCACGTCGATAGAACCTCAAGCGGTAATAGTCATTTTTACCATGGTAGCAACAGGCACTATATACATGTCCTTGTGGAGGAAATCTTAACACATGTGGTCTCTTGTTGGGCTATCAGATCTCCCTAGCAACTCTTGATTGATTAATTTCTCAGACTGTGTCAAAACCCCAGTGCACCTAGATTGGAGTTCACCCTCTTGAGATCATAAAAGTTGCAAAGTCAGACCATTACTACATACCTCTTGAGGCCAAATTTTCATTTTTCTAGGAATATGCGCATTATTCAAATTTTTTTTTTGAAACATACACAATTAGCACTCCTAGGGGTTAGCACATTTAGTCACTTGATTGTTTATGCGCAGGGTTGCTTTGTCCCCTATTCATTGTTTTTAGATGTGCTTGGAATCACTTGCTTGCTATTTTGTGTGCTTGTTTATCTATCTAAATACCGAAAATGAATGATCTCAGAATAATCTTCAAACCTGGACAGATAAATTTGTGAACAATCTAAAATTGAAAACCAAAAATTTTCAAAATCTAAAGTAAAAATCCTTTTTGGAGTCAAAAGTCATCCCATTAGGTCAGAAAGTCATACGAGTTTTGGCAAGTGGCATTTCAGAACCCCTGTATTGTCATATGATAGCTTGTATAGTGTCGTACGAGTTTTGCCACCAGTCAAAAACAAAAGTAAAAAATATTCTATCAATTGTCGTGTGAGTTTTTCAACTAGCGTATGAGTTTGTTAATTTTTGTTTCACAGCATCCCCACTATCGTACGATCCTGTAGAAAGTCATTTAAGAAAAATTGTCAGAAAGTAGTCAAAATTATCAGAAACTCAATTTTTACAGCCTATTTCTAGAATCTATTGAACCAATCAGTGTGTCAGGAATAGAGTAGAAACTAGAATGAATCCATTCATTTTCCTAAAGTGAGCCTTTGAGTCTGATCTTGCCTTCTGGGTTATCGATTTGAATCTTTCTCATCTTGTGTCAAACCCTTGTCAAAATTATCTTCAAATTCAGTCTTGTTGCTAAAATGGCTAAGTGTTGTGAGATCATGCCCACCATTTTTTGGGTGTCTACCCACACTACTGTGGCACAATATCCTTCATTTACATCCAATCTAATCCTTAATCACTTCAATCTTGACAAGGTTGTGTCATTTGATCTTCTAGAATCAATTCATTCTTCAATTGTCTTTATCTTATTCTTTTTCTTCAACCAAGGTTAATGGTGGAAACCAAAGCTTCGTCACATAATAAATCTAGAGAGGTATCCCATAAAATAGCTCTTAATACTCTCCAGGCCCCAACTCTTGAACAACTCTACAATTCTAGTCTTTACAAAGATGACGGTCTTGGTAATTTTTGATTGAAAACTAGTTACATCCCCCCTCCATCAACTCATGGAGGTAATCAACAAACCCCTCCTCAATCTAATCCAGGGAGCCCTAAAACTCCTAACATGTCTCATGGAGGGACACAACACAGGTCTCAAGGACATCACTCTCAGCATGGTATGGATCAAGAACCTACACCTTCTGAAATTGTATGATATCAAAATGATGATGACTTCAAAAGAATGATGAAACATTTCTTAAAGGAAGATAGAGAAGCATACTTTCTAGAGTTAGCTCATCAAGGAGGTAAACTTCCTCCAAACTTTAATGTGGAAGATATCATTACACATGAGGAAGAAACTCCTATCATGGCTATGATGAAACAAATGCATGCCATGCAAGTCAAAGTTAACAAACTTGAGAAAGAAAAGGAACCTAAGGAGTTCTCCATGGAAGATCTATGCCCTTTTCCATTTGATAAAGACTTGTACATGCCGCCATTCTCTAAAAGAGTGGAGATGCCAAAATATGATAAGTATGATGGAAACTCTGACCCTCAAGATCATGTCAGAGAATTATATACTCAATCTATGGAGTTTATGCATGAACCAACCTACTTAATGTGTCTTTTCCCTCGATCTCTGGGAGGATAAACCATTCATTGGCTCTCTAGAATGCCCCCTACTATCAAAAATTTTGAGGAGTTAATCAAACTATTCTATCAAAAATACTCCTACAATATTCAACATCCAATCACTATGATCGACATCTACAATTTGAAACAATATCCAAGAGAACCATTCCTGACATTTCTCAAGAGGTGGAGGAACAAATTTTCTCTATATGCTAGACCCATTCCCAAAACTGAGAAGTTGGAAATCTTCATCAAAAATCTTGTCCCAGAAATCAACTACCCTTTACAAATGCAAAATCATACATCTTTTGACAAGATGGTAGATAATGCGATCAAAATTGAGAAAGTACTTGTGAAAAAAGGAGACATCACACTTCAAAAAGACAAGTATGAATCTAGATCTAGTTCTAAGGACGAGAACAAAAATTGGAACAAGAATAAAGGCGTTGTCACAGATGGCATTGTTGATAATATTCATGTCCCATCTAAGGAACCTGCTTTCAATCTCACTGTTGGTACCCAAGCCATCAAAAATTTTAAAGCTAAAGCCATAGAGTCCAACAAAAAGTCATCTGATTACAAACCTTGGGCTACCAATCCTAATAAAAAATTCACTCCTCTTGGAGAATCCTTGGAATCTGCCATGAAAACTTTGTTGGAAAACAAAATCATCTACTTGCCTGAGACGAAAGTCTTTGATCCTGAACCTAAACCCAAATGGTGGAGAGAGAACAATTTCTATGAATTCCATCACAATAAAGGTCATAAGACTAATAACTGTATTCACTTGAAGCACATTATACAAGACAAAATTGATAATGGAGACATCACGATTGACAATCATAAGCATAATAATGATGATACAGCATTCACAGAACCATTCCCTAAACATGGTAAAGAAGATTCTTCTTCTCAACCTAATATGGGTGCTAAAGTCAATTATGCCTACTCTAGAAACAATGCTGTTATCAATATGGTTGAACCATGCCTATCTGAGCGTTGCAATGTCATCACAATTGTGAGAAGAGATAGAGATAATCAATTAGCTAATGCAGTTACTCAATCACAAGCTCAAGCACACCTACAAGGACAAATACCAGATTCATCAAGTGTCCCTAAGGTGCCTTTCAATCTTTCATCTGCTTCTAAACAGAAGGCTACATCTAAATCTTCAAATCCTAAAGACACAAGGCCTACTTCATATAGTATTGTCCAAAAACTCTAGCACACAAATGCTAAAATCTCCATGTTTGAGTTGCTTCAGATATCTCCAGCTCATAGAGCTGTAATACCCCAAAAATGGGCTATTAGTTCATTAACTCCTTATATCAACACATTGAACAAAATCGACATTAAAGTCTAACCTAAGGCACATCTAAACATCATTGAATCCTATTTGATTATCCTA
Organism: Chamaecyparis obtusa; assembly: GCA_027943335.1. Taxonomy (NCBI): domain Eukaryota; kingdom Viridiplantae; phylum Streptophyta; class Pinopsida; order Cupressales; family Cupressaceae; genus Chamaecyparis; species Chamaecyparis obtusa. Next base: position 3,433,415 of record BSBK01000589.1, read on the forward strand.
AATTCTACATTGGGGTATTCCTAATCATCATAATTATCTTTAATTTAATAGTTATTTGGTGATAAATCCTATTTATCCTAAAGTTTGATTAATTGAATATTCTCAATATTTAATTAATTAGATTTAATACCACCACTTAATTATTTAATTAGATTTAATTATATTTATTCCTAATTATTATTATTTAAATTTAACAATAAATCAAAATTCCTATCATTAATTGATTAAATTCTTATTTAATTAATTAAAGCAAGTTGTCATATTTAATGATATTATTTTGGAATAAAAGTTTGATTTAATGATTGATTAACCCATAAATCAATTGTTTTATTTTTAAAATCAATTAAGTTGGAAATAAATCACTTTATTTATTTATTCATAATTAATTATGCACATTCAAAAAGCAGTTAAACTTGAAATCAGAAAATCAATTCAAGTTGTTTTAAAAGTAAACTCAACTTTGATTTGAGTTAAAAAGTTGTTTTTGCATGGTTTTGTGAATTAATTATCTTTTATTCTTTGATAACTCAAAACTCAACCTAAGTTTATTTGAGTGATTTATGGCTTTTTCGATGCATCCCCAAAGCCCTGGACTTCTATAAAACCAAGGCTCAACTCTTCATAATCATATCTCAGAATTTTGCAAACTTATGCTGGCAAATTGGTATCTGAAGAATTGAAGCCTCATTGCGAATCAACAATTTTGTGAGATCATTCATATTTTAGCATATCATTGTTAGATTAATTGTATTGCATATCAGTTTTTCATCTAGAGTAGATTCATATCAGAATTTTTCATCATTATTGCATAGAAAATCCAAAAAAATAGATTAATTTGCATCTAATTCCTATCTAGATTTTGCATTCAAATCCTTTTCTTAGGTGTTGTCAAGGTCACTGATCTCGGTCCAATCTGAGAATACATACTCGCATATATTAAAAGGCAGTAAATCACCTGGTTAGTTTAATTTTCAATTACTTGCATGATTTTGATTTTAGCTAACCTCTAATGTTTTACTAAAGTGTTGTGTTTATAGCTAGGTACAAATTTCACACACACATTTCTGGCTACCACTGTGGGACCCTGAAACGGGTTTCCATTCAATTTCTATAAATTTCTATCATCTTCTTGTCATTTTCTATTCTAAGCTATGATTTTTTATTTTTGTTTGTATAGTTGTCATACGAGTTTTGTCAGAAACTCATACCAAGAGATACACACTGTCGTACGATAGTTTATTTGATCGAGGATCGTACCACCAAGATCACAGTGTCATTTGGAATCTATATTGTCATATGATCTGGTACCTAGTGTTGTACAAGTTTCTGGACTATCATCCAGTAGGTAACCCACTATTGTACGAGTTTTAGTTCCAGGTTTCAATTGTCATTTCACTTTTTTAGGTAGTTTTCTAAAAAATTTTTTTTTCTGATTTGGACTAACAACTAACATTAACGATTGAAATTTGTTGTTGCTGATTGATTTCTACTGATTTTGATTGAGAAAAAGCACAAGAATTGCTAAAAATAGGTAAGAATCTACTAAGTGTGTTGTGAGGAATTCAGGTAATCTTTTCAGCTGATAACATTTCAATTTGGATTAAAAAGAACTCTTTCATGTCAAGCTTGTGTGACCTTTATTGCTTTCATATCACATATTTCATTTTGGGCTATAAAAACAAACATAGATTTGCTTTTTAGCATCTTTGTTACACATAGTAAATAGGCCCTATGAACACTATTCATGGCTCTTGAGAGAGTGGGTTTCCAGGGAAACTCTTCTCAATGAAGGAACCCTTGTAGGTAGGGAGGATACTGAGAGAGTCTCACGTTGTACTAGATTTGTGTGTCTTCAGGTTCTGATTGATACATTCTCTCTCCAGAGAGGTTGATAGATCATGAGTGGTTGACATCATAGATCTTTATGAGATAATCTTGGTCTTAGTGTGTTGGATTAATCTGTCTACTTTGTTTGCATTAAAAGTGAAAAGGCTAGAGGATTATGCTCTACTCCCTTTTTGGGTAGTACCAGAAACTCAGATCCTTGAATCTGGAACCAGTCTCCATGTGGTATATTCAGTGAGTCATCTTTAGAGGGGGTTAACCATAGTGGGCATTACCTTAATTGGGTGAACCACGCTGATGGAACCTCAAGTGGTAGTAGCCATTTTCACCATGGTAGTGACAACCACTATATAAATGTCCTTGTGGAAGAAATCTCCACAAGTGTGGTCTCTTGTTGGGCTATTAGATCTCCCTAGTAGATCTTGAAGATTAAGTTCTCAGACTATGTCAAAACCCTGGTGTGCCTAGATTGGAGTTCACCCTCTTGAGATCATAAAAGTTGTAGAGTTAGACCATTACTACAAACCCTAGTGAGGCCAAATTTTTCATTTTCTAGGAATATGTGCGTTATTGAAAAACTTTTTGGAACATACACAAGTAGTATTTCTAGGGATTAGTATAATAAGTCACTATTGCTTGTTCATGCACAAGGTTGCTTTTGCCCTTGTTCATTGTTTTCAGATGATTTCTTGCTCCCCTTGCTTGTTATTTTGCGTTCTTGATATCTACTTGGTTGTTTGAGATGGATTATTACACAGATCTTCAAACCTGGACAGAAAAATTTGCAAATAATTTGATACTGAAAAATTGAAAAATTGCAAATCTGAAGCAAAAATCCTTTCTGGTGTCAAAAGTCATCATAAAATTTCAAAAATTGTATCAAAGCTAAAGTCAAAGTTGTCAGAGATTGGTCAAATTTGTCAGAAATCTAGTTTTTACAGCCTATTCCCAAATTCTGTCAAAATAGCGAATTGATTCTTGTCATTTCTAATCATCCTTGGTGGGTCTAGGTCAAATCTTAGGGTGATATGACATGTTGCTCAACATCCAAATGAACTTAAATAGTATCAATTTTCACAAAATGACTCTTGGTCTTCTTTCTTCCACATCTCTCATGTCTTTCTAGTCTCCCATTTCCATCCTTTCTCTTCTTCCTAAACTCTTCACATCTTCTTGATTCTTTTCCTCTTTTTATCTAGTCTATTTTCTTCTATTCATCTCTTCTATCACTTCCATGCTCGATTCCTCCTCCATCAATTCAAGGAGTCAATCAACAAATGCTACATCAATATATTTCAGGGAGTCCTAAAACTCCTAACATGTCTCAAAGAATTAGTACTCATGAGGAAGAAACTCTAATCACCGCTATGATGAAATAGATGCATGATAAGCAAGTCAAGCTTAAAAAACTTGAGAAAGAAAAGGAACCTAAAGAGTTATCCATGGAAGCTCTATGCCCTTTTCCATTTGATAAAGACTTGTACATGTCACCATGCCCCTAGAAAAAATGTGAGCAATGTGACAACCCTTATAATACCTCTTCCATGGAGAGTGACACATCCATCTTTGGAGACAATGATGACTATGATGATGGACAATATAATGATACCTATGACACCTCTGTTCCCAAGAGTCCTCCTCATCGCATGCTCGTGCTTACTGGAAATGGGATGTTACATTGGATAGATCATGATGGTGATCCATATGATTCTGATTTTGAAAGAGACTTTGATGATCTTTGTGAACAATACCTAGATGATACATCTACTTCTATTGAGGAAGAGAAAGCTTACCATGTTGATTATAAATGTACATACTACAAGGATCTCTCCTCTAAGAACTCTCATGCTGAAAATAAAGATTACACTCTCAAGAAAGATCATGTTAAAGTTGAACCTTTGTCTTGTGATGGTTCCCTTCTATCGCCTACTTCCTCCAATACCCATACATTTCCTAAAGCTTCCAAGCCTATCAATTCTTTCACAAGTCCTTCATCCACCAAAGGTCCTAATACTTTTCATGCGGTTTCCTATAGTTATCCTCAAGGGCTACCTCTTAAAAAAAATCAAGCTAGCCTTCACTTGGCTACAAATACTTTCAATAATGCTAAACCCAAAGAGCCTAAGCCTTTATACACTATAATGCCTACTTCAGCTAGTCCTTCACCATTTCTTCCAAAGTCTTGCATACAATTCCAACATGCTTCCTTGTCCTTAAAAGTGGCTCCATGTCAAGAGGACTCTAAAAATGATAAAGAAAAGAACATAAAGAAAGATCAAGATCAAGAACCCTCCATGTCATCCACTCCTTTTAATGATGTCTCTTATTCATTTCAGGGTTCTTTTGATCCTGCACACCCTTTTTCATTCATTCCACCATGTCTTAAGTCTTCTCCTAAGAAAGATCATGCTACTACTTACATTGTTGAGCTTATTGACAATCAAAATGACCTTACTACACTTCCAATTTCCAAAGATGATACTTCCATTAAGGTTGGTAAAAATAGTGTTGTTACTTCCAATGTTAAGCCTATCAAAAATCAAGAGAAAAATTATGTGCTTACGCTATCCAAAGATCCTTGTCAAGATCAAAGTCTTCCATCTTCTTATTCTACCACTCCATTTTCATTTCCACTTTCTACTCTTTGTAAGTCTTTGCAAGCTTTTAACAATCCTATCAATGAAGGTGCTCATATTCAAGATGTCCATGATTCTATTGAAAATCCTAAGGCTCACTCTAAAGATGTTTATGTCCTTGGTTGTCATATAAATGTTGATGAACTTGTTGATTATCCTTTTGCATCTTCCACTTCCATCCTTGGACCTCTTCCACCACTACTAAGGGTTCCACATCTACCTTCCATCTTGGGTCCTTATGTCCCTTCACTTTCCCCTCCTAACTCTCTTAATTCACCATCCATCTTGGGTCCTTACATCCCTCCATCTCCCATCTTTCCTCAAGATCAACATAGATGCATACCCTTGAATCCTTTTCATCCACCCACCCATTTAAATCAGTCATATCCTCCTTCTGCCACAAGTCCCAAGTCTTTTGGAAGTAACTTGAATGTTCAATACAAGAAAAAGAAGCAATACAAGAATCCATCAAAAAAAGAAGATCACCATGTCTCCTCTAATTGACATGGAGGCATAAAGTCAAAAGAGATATCTAAGAAAAAAACTACAAGACAAGTGTGGGTTCCAAAATCCATCATTGAAGATATTCTCTCTAAATCATCAAAAAGAAATAAAAAGCTTATGGCTATATGGATTCCAAAATCTCTCTTGAAAAAGTCTAATGTTGAGAAACAAGTGAAGTTGACATTCGAGCTTCCAAAGACTTCCACTTCATCTTCTTCCAAAAATATTCTTCCATTCCATGCACCTAAACCACAACCTCTTCTATCCATTTACTATATTCCTTCATGTATTCCTTCATTCACATTTCCTCCATCCTCTCGCCACCCTTCAAGGTGTGTGTTGATGTTGATCTTGCCTTCCTTTCCACCTACCCTTTCACAATCCTTCCATTCATTATCCTTCTACCTTCTATCCTTTTTCCTCATTTGCCTATTCCTCCTGTCTTCCAACCTCACTCGCTTTATATAAAACCTTATCCTCCATTTTTCTCTTTCATCTCCCTTTCCCTATCAGCATCTTTGAGCATATCATTTTGAATCCTTGGCATATCATGGTTTATCCTTTCAAGGAGCATTATCTAAAAAGCTTTCCTTCTTCCAAAAAACAAAAAATTAGAAAAAAAAAAATGAAAAAAATTGAAAATGTGCCTTGGTGAAAACCTGGAAACAGGTGCCTTGGTAGAAAAAGTAAAGAGAAATAAATTCATCCTATGGTGAAAACCACTCCCTTGTGGTGCCTTGGATAAGTACCATGATGAAAACCTAGCAATCAGACATCATGTGTAGTTCTTCTACATATTTCATCCATTCTATCTTCTCTCTTTGATCTTGACAATGTTGATCTATACACGAACATTTGGCTATGTTGTGAGCTATCTTATGATGATCTTTCTTTCATTCCTTTCATGTTTAGCCTTCATGTTTATCTTCCTCCATTCATTTTCACCTATCACTATCCTTTTCCCCTTTGGTCTTGATCTAAAAAAAAAGAAGAGAAAGAGTAAAACACGGTGCTATGAAGCCTCTTGACATGTCTACTCCTTTGGACTGTATCCTTTCCTACTCTTGCATTATGATTTTGTGACTTATCCTATGTTGGCCTTTCATTGTTTGTCCAAATGCACTTTACATGACAATTTTTTCTTAGCTTGGGTACCCTTGAGGATTTCTTCCCTTCATTCTCCTTCATTCTATTGTCTTCCATCTCTTCCACTAGCTTGCTAATCCCTCTTGTTCTCCACCTTGCTAGACATTGGGACTACATGATGTGATCTTTCTTGGGAGTTCGATGCCCATTCTATCTGGGGGCATCCTTTGTACATACTGATTAGTACTACCTATTGAGGTTGAAATCCTATCACTAATAATCATAATGCAAGGTCTAGTAATTGATGATGACTACAGAGTGTCTAGGTTGCAAGAACTTGAACTACTAGATGAGCATAGACAAGCAGCGTATGATCATCTCAGAGTATATCAGAAGAGAATGTCTATAGTTTACAAAAAGAAAGTCAGACACAGAGAATTTTAATTTGGTGATCTAGTCTTGAGAGAGAATCCTAAAAACCAATCCATCAAGAATGCAAGGGGAAGTTTGAACCCAACTGGTTGGGTCCCTTTTTTATCACTGCTACTTTTGGCTCTAGTGCCTATCAACTCTCAATGACTGAAGGAGAACAAATCTGAGAACCAATCAACATTCTCCATCTGAAGAAATTCTACGGCTAAGGCATTCAGTCTAAGGTAAAATGTCTTGAAAAAATCTTAAAAATTGGAAAAAGTCCAAAAAAAATGAACATCTTGGTGAAAACCTAGCAATAGGCACCTTGATGATTCACAAAAAAAGTAAAAAATATCAAAAGTATAAAAAAATTGAAAAAATGAAAAATACAAAAAATAAGAAAAAGAAAAAAAAGTGCCTTGGTAAAAACTTGGAAACAGGCGCCTTGGTAGCAAAAATAGAATCTCTGCCAAGATGGTGAAAACCCGGCAAATAGGTGCCACTTGTTTCAAAATGCTCCATCTATTAGCACAATCTTGGTCTTTCCTAGCTTTCAGTCTTGCTTTAGTTTGTACATATCTCCCGGTTTGTTTTTGCATTCCTATTTTCAATAAGTCGGTCTATACACCAATCAACTCAAGCATCGGTATACTATCAATGTTAAAACTTGGGGGCAATCAAAGTCATATCCTATGGCCTCCAATGTATCTTAGATGTATCATATCTAGTCAGAGTCCTTTGAACCTTCATTTGAGTCAATCATTCAGTCTCATCTCCAGAAAGGATTTTGCATCTACATCAACACAATCAAACATCAAACTCAAATTGAAAACAATCTATGCTTTTTACATGCTTTTATCTTCTTGTATGCTTACTGATTCGCATTGAGATTTTTGCATATTATGTCCTTTCGAGCTCTTCGATGATGTCCTTTATAGGATTTAGAGAGTGATGACCGGGGGCATAATCTTTTCTTTGTTTTTTGCTTGTATGTGAAAATCTAACAACTTTGGAAATTTTGGATTGAAATGGTGTCCAACTGTAAGAGCCTCTATCTTGAATTGGATGGCCATGCGTACCTCGACCATTGATACCCAAAAAATTCAAGGAAGTTTGATCTAACTATTGTCTTTTTGAGTGAGTTCTTTCTCCTATTGTGAAATACGATCTTACCTAAGGATGTGAACGATAAAGGGTCACTACGGGTAATTCACATTGGATTTAGAATGATCTCTTAAACCACTTGATGTGTTTGTAACACAAGGCATATTTAGGTCATCATGATGTTTATGTTTTGATGCTTATACAAATTGCTATATCAAAATGGACATGCTATTCAGGTCATCCTGGCATTTATGCCTTGGTGCTTATATCTAATTTGACATTTCAAAAAAAAATTCCATATTCATATATCCATGGTTTCCTAATCAGTGGATGTTGTATTGATTCCTACACATACAAATCGATAATCATATGTCTATGGTTTCATAACTAGTGGGCATTGTATTCATTTATCTAGTTACCTAAAAATTCAATGATGGGAATGACCGACACATGATCAGTGACTAGGTCCTAGGTCTTCGGTTGCATTTCATATTGCATGTTTCTTTGCATTTTGCATGTTGCATGATCTCACAATGGTTAAACGAACTTCAATGCTTAAACAATTCTTCAAATGTCTCCTCAAATCTAACAAGAGCTAAGACCTAACTTGAAGGTCTCTTCATAGACTCGCAAGCAGTTATCCTCTTGGGTTAATCATCCTTTTTGACATAAGACTGAGTACTTGTCTTCATCAATCCCTACAAAACATATCATGTGTATTGTTGCATTTACATATCATAATCATTTGATGCATTACAATTCATCCATGTGCATAAGCATAACTCATACATACATCTTTCCATAATCAACTACATTTGTATAACATCCATACATATGAAAGAAATCATTGCATTGCATATATCCATCCATACATTCTACTCTACTCATAGCATAAGCATCACATGATATCATCAAAAATCAAAACATGACAAGTACAAATGAAGTCACAACCAAAATATCGATGTCATATATATCAAAAATCTCAAACTAGTCAGGGGTGCACTACTGGCATAGTGTACAAAAGAATGAGCTCAGCTGAGCTATCAGAATCAAAATAGTATATCAATGATAAAAAAGAGTACAATATATCAGAACCAATAGATCAAAAATGTCAGAACATATCATAGATTGATCAACTCTCAGCCTGATCCTCTACACCTGGTGGAGGAGGAGGTGGTGCATCTAGTACTGCCTCTGCTCTAGATGCTCTGGCTCCCTTTGATGCCATCATGTACTATGAATAGGAGGGAACTCACTGTGTAGCAGGAACATTAGTGTAATATGTGGACACATAGTAAGCTGCCCATGAGGTCTGATGAATCACCTCTACCTATAACCTCTGAACCTCAGTACGTAGCTCAGTCTGCTGTCTATCTACCTCAATGTATCACTCCTCCCATCGAGCACTGTGCTCCTTTAGGTCCCTGGCCTATGCACTAAGCCATTTGATAGTGTCTTGTGGAGTAGGAGGAGTAGTAGGATCAATGTCTAGCATCTCATTATCTGGGGGAGCCTGCTCAATAGTATCTACTCTCTACACCTTATGACATCTAACCTTGGCACCTAAATCAAAACTAGTATCCCCCTCTATGAATTCCACACCACCACCTACCACCTACTCAGCTACCAGTACCTCATCTGCTACACTAACTCCACCTAATGTACCACCCTCTCCCCTAGTCTATCTATGAGAACCAAAAGATCTTCTTGTTGTGGAACTAGTGTGACGAGGGGTCCTCATCTATCTTGATGGTCTTTATGGTGGAGCCATCGCTCTGGGTCTCAGAGGTGTGGGATGTATGATGGGAGCCTATGTAGGTCTGGGACCTTGTCCCATCAGAGCACCAGTAACATCCATCACCTCCTCCATGGAGGGTATCAGCTCAGTGGGATCAAAAAATCTGTGAATAGGATGGTCAGCAAGCCATGAGATAAATCCATTAGTAACACTAGCATCTAGTACATCTGGTCTATACTCCCAATCCCTACCAACAATAGCACTATACTCCTATGAGCACAAAGCATAGGAGAGTCTCTATGTCCATCCCAATCCAATCTTGCACCCTATCTGTGCATATGTAGCGTAATCCTCTAGGGCATCCTAAATATGTCCATACTACCGCTAGACCCCGGTAATCAGAAATCTCTCTATAGTGGAGGATGACCTCCCAATCAGTACATGGCTCTAGAAGAAATAACTAAACTGCTCTCGAGCAGTAGGCCAAGGCTCAATGGCTACATATGTTCTCCAATGCACAAATGTCATATCATCAAGGCATCACCTCCAGTACTTAGTATGACCCATCCATCCATGAATGACATATCTAGCATAAGTATAGATGACAGGCCCCTGAGGCTACCTTTGTGAAGTACACATTGGTCTCAACACTGGGATGTGCTCCCAAGCCCATATCCGTAAAAATAAGGCTCTTGTAGCAAAAGATTTTCTCTCCTGATACACTACCTCATGTATCTCAGAGAAAATGTGTGCTAATAGACATTGACCCCAAGCCCATTCAAAGGGAGTGGCCATCAAATGTGCTACCATAGAGGCCCAGCCCATCAAAAGACCATTCTACTGATAGTCAGACATGATAATGCCACTAATCATCCTGGCAATGATGCACTCTAGCCGGTGTGTCTATCCATATCTCTGCACTAAGGTCTCATAGGAAATGGAGGCTATCATCTGAGTATCATCTTTGAAGAGACGTCTAAAAGATAATACACCTGAGTTCCCTGAACTCACATACTTTGGTCGCCGGCCTGCATGAAATGGAATGTGCAGTATACGGTAAACATCCTTAGGGGTAACAATGATCTCCTCAGTCGGCAAGTGGAAGGTTTGTGTCTCTGAGTGGAACCTCTCCATCAACATAGTCAAAAGTCTATGATTTACCCTAATCTCAGGTAAATGTATCAGGTGCTCAAATCCACAAGAGGCAAGGTGGACCCTCATAGGATCTAGCAAGGACACGCATAATCTCCGAGTAGCAGGATGCGAGATCCATACATGTACATATGGATAAATGACCTACACAACATAGAAATAGGGAATCCTATCAGTAATTGGGTCACAGAATGGGTTACAAGGACAAAAATGGGGTAGTTCAGTATTTTAGAAGGTAGGTTAATAGGTTAGCAATCAGGCTAAGCAATCAGAAAAATAAAAAATTTGACCTAATATTGAGTTTTAAGCTCATTGTTTTCCATATGACATTTCAGACTGGCATGAAATGACGTACGAATTTCTACATCATACCAAATGACAAACCATAGTAGCACGACAATGAATCCCTCATCGTACAAGTTATGAGGGACCCGATGAAACGTCATACAACTCATGGGTCCCTCTGATACGAGTTATGGGGGCCTATGACACAACAATCTAGCTACTGTTGAAAAGTCATACGAGTCCCGCTGGGGAGTTTTACAAGTTTCCATGCATGCAAAATTTAAAAATGGAAAGACGTATGAAAAATTGCTAAAATCCTATAAAACATGGAAAAATTGACATTTTAGCAAAGCACAGAGGTCCACCTACCTGATGTCCGTACTGCCGAGGTCTTTGGTGTCTCTGGCTATGCTCAAATCGGTGTGAACTCATAGGTACCTTCATTTCTACAGCTTTATCTACCATTTTTTCTCAGAGGGCTCCACAAGTTTGTAAAGTCAAAAGGTTGAAATGAATTGAAAATGACCCTTTCGGCCTTTATATAGCTTTTGACCTAATTTTCAAAAGTTCTCTATTTTTCTTGAAAATTGCACCCCTAGCTAATTTCGACATTCTGAATCCATTTTCAGGATCAAAATTAAAATTTGAGATCATTTACTATGTCAAAATCATGATTTAAAATGTTTGGACCCAAGACGGTCTACTACTTGCATAATCAACCTTCAATCATCATAGAAATTTAGAAGTCAACTTAACTAAATATCTTACATCAAACTATCAAAATTTCAACTTGGTCAGCCATGATCAACTCATGGTCAAACCTAGTCAAACTTGGTCTTTTGGACCCTCCAACGATGCAAAATGTGTTCTCAAACATGTTTAACCACTTCTCAAATCAATCAACATGCTTCTAAACTTAAACGATGACTTTTCTTGTCAGACTTCAATTTTAATCCCGAAGGGGGAATGGTATTGCACATCATTCAAAGTTTGTAATCTAAAGCTGAAATTATATCTTTCCTTAGTAATCAAGACAACCCTATCTAGTTGCTGATTCATCAAAAAGACCTCATTGATCAGGGAAAATCAATCATTGCTCAGGGCATATCAGATTCATCGAGATCCATATCAATCTGGTATTCTCTTAATCTTGTAAATTGTATCAGTTTTTGTAACTATCGGTTCAATTGTGTTATTTCCTTGGTTCTTCAAAAACTAAAGGGTTTAGATGTGATACCAATGTGATTCTTATCAACAATTGGGTCTGGAATCGGTCACTCACTTCTTTGCAATCATAAGGTTCAGAATCAGGTGTTTTGACACTTTTTCGCAATCATCAGTTCATTTGTTGTTATAGTTAACATTATCTTTGGTCATTCAAGACCTATTATCTTCATATCAACTTCAATCAGCTTCGGTCTCATATCAATTTCAATTTCAAACATCAGTTTCAACATCATACATAGACTATCTTTGAACCACTGCGCTTCGCACAACAATTCAAAGAGGGGCAAAATGTAATACCCCAAAAATGGGCTATAAGTTCATTAACCTCTTATATCAACACATCGAATGAAATCGACATCAAAGTCCTAACCTAAGGCACATCTAAACATCATCGAATCCTAATTGATTATCCTAAATTCTTCATCGGGGGAATATTCCTAGTAATATTCCTAATCATCATAATTATCTTTAATTTAATAGTTATTTGGTGATAAATCCTATTTATCCTAAAGTTTGATTAATTGAATATTCTCAATATTTAATTAATTAGATTTAATAATGCCACTTAATTATTTAATTGGATTTAATTATATTTATTCCTAATTATTATTAGTTAAATTTGACAATAAATCAAAATTCCTATCATTAATTGATTAAATTCTTATTTAATTAATTAAAGCAAGTTGTCATATTTAATGATATTATTTTGGAATAAAAGTTTGATTTAATGATTGATTAACCCATAAATCAATTGTTTTATTTTTAAAATCAGTTAAGTTAGAAATAAATCACTTTATTTATTCATAATTAATTATGCACATTAAAAAAGTAGTTAAACTTGAAATCAGAAAATCAATTCAAGTTGTTTTAAAAGTAAACTCAACTCTGATTTGAGTTAAAAAGCTATTTTTGCATGTTTTTGTGAATTAATTATCTTTTATTCTTTGATAACTCAAAAATCAACCTGAGTTTATTTGAGTGATTTATGGCTTTTTCCATGCATCCCCAAAGCCCTAGATTTCTATAAAACCAAGGCTCAGCTCTTCATAATCATATCTCAGAATTTTGCAAACTTATGCTGGTGAATTGGTATCTGAAGAATTGAAGCCTCTTTGTGAATCAACAATTTTGTGAGATCATTCATATTTTAGCATATCATTGTTAGATTAATTGTATTGCATATTAGTTTTTCATCTAGAGTAGATTCATATCAAAAAATTTCATCATTATTGCATAGAAAATCCAAAAAAATAGATTAATTTGCATCCAAATCCTATCTAGATTTTGCATTCAAATCCTTCGTTTAGGTGTCGTCAAGGTCATTTATCTCGGTCCAATCTAAGAATACATACTCGCATCTATTAAAAGGCAGTAAATTGCCTGGTTAGTTTAATTTTCAATTACTTGCACGATTTTGATTTTAGCTAACCTCTAATGTATTATTGAAGTGTTGTGTCTATAGCTAGGTACAAAATTCACACACACAAGAGCCATTCTAGACAAAGCTCTGCTTGGATCAAATGTTCCTGATGACCTTGATTTAGACAGATTCCAAACTATGGTTGGTCATCTTATGTCTCCATAGTACATTTCCTTTTCAGAGGAAGATGATCACTCCTTGAGTCATCTGCATAACCAGCCCTTACATATTGAAGTCTTGATCCAAAACCATCGTGTCAAATGTGTGTTGATAGATGGAGGTGCTGGCCTAAACATTTGTTATTTTAGCTTGATTACACATTTGGGATTTTCAGAAATGGCCATTGATCCCAGGAAGAAGATAACTATCAAAGCATATGATGAACAAGAAAGTTCTTCGAAGGGAACTATTGTCCTACCTATCAAAGCAGGTCCTGTCATCAGAGATACTATATGTCAAGTTCTTGATCTACCTTTGGCTTACAATATCCTCCTAGGAAGACCTTGGATACATGACATGAAAGCCATTCCCTCTATATTCCATCAGTGTTTGAAATTTCCTTATGAAGGAGTCAAGGTGATGATTCCAGCTGATTTGTAAGCAACTTGCAATACCTTGAAAGAGAGTGTTGATAAACTTGTTCCCAATAATAGAGAATCTTCCACTAAGCAGCTAGACATTACTTCAACATCTAAGATGGAAGACATTGCTAAAGAGGTTAAGATCAAAGAAAATGGTATGGGAGAATATACTATAGAGCTAGTCTTATCTTTGACATCTCTCCCTATCTCTCCTAAGTCTTATGGGAAAACTCTAAAACAGTCCAAGCTAGAGTCTAAAGAACCTCTTGAAGCATATAAAGGAAATTTTGTTGTAGAAAAAGTATCTAAATAGGAGTTTGAAGATTATGAAGTTGTGCTCACATGGATATACAAAGAGGAACCTAAATTGCAAGTTGTTCAAAAATGTGATGCTAAAATACCGATTATCCCTTCTAAGTCATATGGCCCAGGGGACAAATTGATCACAAAAATGGGATATAAAGGAAAAGGACCTCTAGGACTATAGGGTAAAGGTCTTCTATCATCTCTTGATCATCGTGGCCAAGAAAACAACAATACAATAGGTCTAGGATACATGAAGAAGCCTTTCTATCTTAGCAATAACTCCCCACACGTCTTAGAAAAGATTGAGCCTTCCGTAGCAAATCAACTAAAGGGGGAAATAACTGAACAATCTGATAGTGATGATTCAGACACCACTGATGAGCTCATTCCTTATAAACATTTTCCTAAAGAAATAAAAGACCTCCTTGAAGCTGAAGATGATCGAATCAAAATAATTAATGTAGTAGAAACACAAGAACCTACTATAGCGCAAGAGATAGTTGCAATACAAGAACCAACTAATCTCAAAGGCAATAAAAAAGAGGAAGGTGGTAGTTATTCTGAGATAGATTCCCACGAGTATGAATTCAAATCAGAATATGAGGGAAACCCTTCTTGGGGTATTCATCCTGACTTTACTCATGTTCTCAGATTTCCTAGAGGTCTAGATGAAGAAACAAAAGATGAATCAAATGACTATGAATGGGGAGACATTCCAGAACTAGATGAACTTATTACAGAAAATCATGTTGATTTTATTAACCAATATGCACCTCAACTTAACATAAGTCTAGAGCAAAATAATGAACTTATTGAGTCTGATCTACCAATGGCTGAAGTGGATTTCCACAATGACATTGAGCCTATTCATGAATTGAATGTCTTAAGTTGTAATATCACCTTTGAACTCGAGTGTTAGGTTAGGACCAATGATAATAGATCCATATCCATAAACACTCTTTCCCAATCTTTCACCACTTTGACTATCCAACACCATGACCTTCTTGACATAACATCCACCAACTTGAACCAAGGTATTTATACCTTTCCCAATGACTATGCCCTTTCTTGCTACCTAAATGAAGTTGAGCCTATGAGGACTTCCATCAATGAACTGAGCGTTAGCATGATAGAGTCGGACATCAAGTATCTTAGTCAGAAAAATAAGAATAAGAATAAAAAGAAAAGGAGTTCTGAGGGTGAAACCCACTTTGTGTCAGTCTCAAAACCTACAAAAGTAAAAATAAAAGATGAATTAGAAGGTGAAAACCTCTCTAAGGCACCTAAGGATGAGATATTTGATGTCCTTTCGAGTCATTTATAAGATAGATCTCCAGTTCTAATTGAGCCAACTCAATATATCAATTTGGGAATGGCAAAAGAACCATAGTTGATCCATGTAGCACAATATTTATCAGAAGAAGAAAAGAAAAAATTTACAACATTTTGTATCATCTTAAAATGGAAGCACTTCCATCTTGATAGGTTTAGCACCCTCTTTTAATACATTTATCATGATAGACATGCATATAGGATGTATTTTTGCACTCATCTTCTTCATTCTAGGTGAGATTAGGATTAGAATCTCGAGGATTCTCCTAAATTTCCCTCTTCCATGGATCTATTTTCTAGGTAGGATTTAGAAAAAGATCCTCCTAGCCTTCATCTCAGTAATCATGGGATTTTATGTCTATTCCTGACATTTTGTCCTGTTCTAGCATCAATTCTAGGTTTCTGGACATCCCTGGGACCTCTTGACTTGATTCTGAGTCAACTTACGATCAGGGTCAATGTCTTAGGTCAAACTTGACTAGGTCAAGGTCAGGGTCAACCTTGACATTGACCCCTTTCTCCAAATTTTCAAAATATTTAATTTCCAGGCTTCGGGCTTTTGGGAAATTTATTTTCCCACCTTCGGGTTTGCCATTTCGGGTTTCAAGATGGTAAATCCTTTAATTTCATTTAATCTAGGTATATTTTTTAAAGGTGAGGACCTAATTGGGATTTAATTCTCCAAGGTGGCCCATCTAGAGGAGTGTGCCCTAGATCACTATAAAAGGAGGCCTTCCTCTCTCATTTTCACATCAAGTTTTCATATCTCATCTCAAGCAATTGCAAGCTCTCAAGTGAAAGCAAGAATTCAAGCAAGGAAGGAATAGTGAAGGTGAAAGTTAGCAAGAGGAAGGTATAGAAGATCAAGCCATTGTTGACATCAAGCATCTTTGTAGACTCATAATTGGAGCAAGAGAGATCCTTTCTTCCTTGATCCACCATTATTAACTTTCAAGCATTCAAGGATTCAATCATGGAGTAGCAATTACAGATTGTGGGTTTGGTAGAAGTACTTTAGCCTTGGGGCTTGGTATGCTTTTCTATCTCATTCAAATCTATGTATTGATATTTCATACATATTCATGCTAGGGTTTTGATCTAGAGGATTAGATCTTGGCATTACACTTTCAATACATACACACACACATTCTATTTCAATCAGCTATTCATGGAGGTGGAGACCACCAAAATGGGGGTTTGACTAAGGCAAAACCCTATATAGCCACCCCAAAACTCCCCTTTTCAGATATCTATAGTTTTTATTTTGAGGATCAGAGGACAAATCTGAGTACCCTTTTTGCTGAACTTCCAGGATCTATGAATAGAATTTGAATCGGACTTCAAATAAAGAATGTGGTATTTGATCTTTTATGAGGGTCAAACCCAAGCTGAGCCATCTCTGTGAAAGATTTCTGGGTTTTCTTCATCTCAGCATTTCCAGTCTAGGACAAGTTTCAAATTTTTCTAAAAGTGTGCACATACTTCAGAAAATAGGTATTTATGAATCAATTTCATGATGAGGTATGTTCTTAACCTAATTGATTTTCAAGTATTTTCATATTTATTTATGTTACTTCAATTCCAAATTCAATTTCAAATGAATATGTGTTGAATGTTAGGTACATCACTATGTTTCCATTTTAACCATATTCATTTTGGTGAACCCATTTATGAAACCTCTTTGTTTTATGGTGTTAGATTTAAATCTTGTAGATTTCTTTCTTGCATTTATATTTCAAAAATACAAAAAAATTTCAAAATTCCTTTAAAAATACAAAAATATTTCTATTTTTCATGCTTTTAGTACTTTCTTTGTATTCAACATGTATGATTCTTGTTTTGAGTACTTTGATGATGCATTTATGATACAAGAGGATAGAATCCCTAATGAGGCACATGGTAGTGAGGATGAAAATGGTTCAAATATGGTCTCCATGGATCCTATTCCTATTTCACTCTCCTCCACAACCTCTCCAATTGACCTTTACCATAGGGTGTGTGCATGGTTACCTTCATGTCCCACTATTTGTAACATTGATAAACCTACAATGATCTATCCTACACCTTTGATGATGGTAAAAGGATGTCCTCATAGAGCAATTATAGGTAAACCTAGAGATCCTTTGGATTTCTTTGACAACACTTATTCTATTTCACATGCTTATCACACATGGAATAACCCTCAGCCTATTGTTTCAGTTTCTTTACCTCCTTCTAAACCTATGCTTCCTCAAGCACTTAGGTATCCATCTACTTTTAAGGATTACAACTTAGTTGACCAATTATGTGCTACTCCTGCTAAGATATCTTTATGGGAATTACTTCAAACATCTCTGACATATCATGAGGCATTGCAAAAAGCTTTATCTACTCTTCCTGCTTCGCCTCCTAATCAAGAAAACATTCATTCTATTTTGGATTGTATGCATGCTATGCCTTTTGTACCTCCTATTGTGTTTTCTGATAATGATTTACCTTCCTTAGAGGTCTAGAATCAATATGATGCTCTTATGGTGGCTATCTCTATTAATCAGAGTATCATTTGTAGAACCTTAATTAACAATGGATCCAGCCTTAATGTTTGTAGCATGGATATGCTTAAGGTGATTAAGGCTGATTTATCTACTATTCAACCTGATAATGTTCCTATACGTGGATTTGATAATATTGTGAAAAGAACTTTGGGTATTATTACCTTACCTATTAAAGTAGGTCCAGTTATTCTAAATACTCCTATCCATGTTATGCCTAGACCTCTCAACTATAATCTTCTTTTAGGAAGACCTTGGTTACATACTATTCATGCAGTTCCTTCTACTCTTCATTGCAAGGTTAGGTTCATCTATAATAATCTAATGTGTACATTACATGCAGATGATGCTCCAAACCCTTGATTAAATGTAGAATATGCTAAGAACTCTAAACCTATTCAACCTAATAAGGAGATTTAGAAACAAGCAGAGATACAACAATCTGAGATAAAACAACTTGAGATTCAACAACAAGAAGCTCCATCTTCTTCTTCTTCCTTGACTGAGGATGATTGGGGGACATTGGATTTTAATCCTACCTTTATTGGAGAATACAAGGTCTCTGATTTAGATTTCATGAAGCAACAAAGTGAATTTGAGAAAAAGGTTTTTACTTCTTCCCCATTGTCTGAAGAAGTAAAAAGTAATTTTGTTGCCGCTTCGATTAATGAAACACTTGACACTATAAAGCCTAATTGTTATGACATTGTGACATATGCCACTCCTTGGAATCCTTCTGATATGACTAATCGATATGGACCTGGTTATCATTTTCTTAAGAAATTAGGATTTAATGGGAAACGATGTGGTAAATATGAACAAGGTATACAAGTACCTCTGGATAATGACATCTATGATCATACGTATGGATTAGGATTTAATCCTTATAGACAACCATTGGCTTTTCCTCTTAATGTTAATCATATTTACAGTGGACAGTTGAAATTGGTTAACACATTGCTTATTGACCTTAATCAACAATCCTCTTTGGATATTTTTCCTAAGGATGAAGCCTTAATGAAATTTTTAGGGGTTTATGAGTATCTACCTAAATTTCATCACAAATGAGGAAAGCCTTATTGCTTAAAAACAAATGGTTATTTTGGAGAACATGAAGAACATGATATTCTCCCTTTACCAATGGATTCTCCAATAAGA
Organism: Chamaecyparis obtusa; assembly: GCA_027943335.1. NCBI lineage: Eukaryota > Viridiplantae > Streptophyta > Pinopsida > Cupressales > Cupressaceae > Chamaecyparis > Chamaecyparis obtusa. The sequence continues at coordinate 3,452,734 of BSBK01000589.1, forward strand.
AGTGATTTGTTAATCACTGAGACTATTGATATTCAAGTGGATGAAAATGATTCTGAAAGGATGATAAAAATTGGGAAATGTATGAATCAGGATGAACGTGATCAGTTTGCTTCCCTTTTGCTTGAATTTAAGGATATGTTTGCTTAGACATATTCTGATATGCCAGGTATCGATTTTAAACTTGTTACTCATAAAATTTTTCTAAAACCAAATATGAAACCTGTGAAACAAAAAATTTGAAAGATGAATCCATGAATTGCTTTGTTAGTCAAAGGTGAAATTGAAAAACTATTGGATTCTGGATTTACCCATTCTATTGATTACTTAGATTGGATTTCAAACATTGTGCCTATGTCAAAAGGAGAAAATAGGATAAGGATGTGCACTGATTTTAGAGATTTCAATAAGGCATCCTTGAAAGATGATTTCCCGCTACCTAATATTGATATGATTGTGGATTCAACAACGGGTCATGCTTTGTTATCTTTTATGGATGGTTTTTTGGGATATAATCAAATCTTTATCCCCCCTAAAGATCAATTTAAGAATGCATTTATAACACCTTGGGGAAACTTTTGTTGGGTCATGATGCCTTTTGGATTAAAAAATGCGGGAGCAACTTATCAACGGGCTATGACTTTGATTTTTCATGATTACATTCATAAGATTCTTGAAGATTATGTGGATGATATCTTGGCAAAATCTGTACAAAGAGAAGATCATGTTACTATTTTATGACAGATATTTGAAAGAATTCAAAGTTATAATATGAGATTGAATCCTAAGAAGTGTGTCTTTGGAGTTGACTCTGGTAAATTATTAGGATTTATAATCTCTAAGTGAGGCATTGAAGTAGATACTGAAAATATTGACGCTATTGTTAATATGCCTCCTCCTAAGAATATTTCTCAGTTATGAAGTTTACAAGGAAAAATACAATCTATTTATCGCTTTATTTCTAATTTAGTCGACCGAACTATTCCTTTTACTTCCTTGCTTAGAAAGGATACCACTTTCTCTTGGAATGATGAGTGTAAACAAACTTTTGAGCAATTTAAGGAGTATATTGCAAATCCTCCTATTTTGTAGCCTGCAAATTTTGATAAACCATTTCAACTGTACACTTTAGCAACACCATGGGTTGTGAGTGCCTTGCTAGCTCAAATTGATGATACTGGTAAGGAAAAACCCATGTATTACATTAGTCAGACTTTAATTGATTATGAAACATGATATACAAATTTAGAAAGACAATGTCTAGTTGTAGTTTATGCATGTCAGAAACTCAGGCATTATCTTATAAATGCTAAAGTTAATGTGATTAAAAACATCAGATTTCCACAATCCATTACGATGAAATAAGTTTTTGGATTTTATTGTGTAAGTTTTTTTACATCAACGTTTCGGATCACACTCCATGATCCATCATTAGGATAAGAGATTGAAGAATGAACAGAAAAAAGTGATCACTTTTTTCTGTTCATTCTTCACTCTCTTATCCTGATGATGGATCACGGAGTGTGATCCGAAACGTTGATGTAAAAAAACTTACACAGTTAATGTGATTGTTAAGTTCGATCCTTTGAAACATCTTTTCTCACAGATTGATCTTTCTGGTCGATTAGCAAAATGGGTTATGTTGCTCACTGAATTTGATCTTAATTTTATTTCTCAAAAATCTATTAAGGGACAAGCATTGACATATTATTTAGCTAAGGCTCCTAGTCCTTGTCTAGATGAAAATTCTACTTCTATAGAATTTTCTGAGGATAATATTCTAGCTATTCAACAGGATGATATTTGGGAATTATATTTTGATGGGTCTATGTGTAAAATAGGTTCTGGTGTGGGTATCATCTTGATTCCCCCTACAAAAAAACCCATCCCTTTATCATATAAATTAAATTTTCCTTGTACTAATAATATTTCAGAGTATGAATCCCTTATAGCTGGACTACAAGTAGCTTCATCCCTCAATATCCAAAATTTACAAATATATGGTGATTCGCAACTGATAGTTGAACAAATTAAAGGAGGATATCAAACTAAAAATACTAAAATGACACAATATAGAGATTTAGCTCTTGATGTGCTTTCACAATTCTCCTCTTATACGATTCAAACTTTATCTAAGAAGGATAATCGACATGCAAATGCCATGGCTAGTGCAGCTTCCTTGGTTTGTCTTGAGAATAATGCAAAAAATTTTCAATTTACTATACAAACTCTTAAATGCCCTGAAATTTCTGATAAGATCACTTTTGACTGTTTCAATTTGCATTCAGATGAATGGGATTCACATATTTTTCATTTTTTAAAGGATGGTACTTTTCCTAAATCAGCAACAAGGAACATGCATAATTGTATTCAGAAACTTGCAGCTTGGTACATCATTTTAGGAGATATGCTTTATAAATGCTCTTATGAAGGATTATTATTAAGATGTCTTAATAGAACTAAAATTCCTGTAGCTTTAGTAGAGGCTCATTCTGGTTCTTGTGGAGGACATTTTGGTGGAGAATCATTGGTTAATAAATTGCTTTGAATGGGATATTATTGGCAAACAATGGAACAAGATTCTTTCATATTTGTTAAGAAATGTCCTCAATGTCAACAACATAGTAATTTGATTCATGGTCTTGCTCATGAGCTTCGTAATCAAGTTTCTCCATGGCCTTTCAGTGTATGGGGTTTTGACCTTATTGGAAAAATCTCACCGACTTCTTCTCAAGGACATACTTACATTCTCACATCTACAGATTACTTCATGAAGTGGGTTGAAGTTGTCCCTCTTCATTCAACAACAATAGATGTTATTTGTGATTTTATCCTTAATAATATCATAACAAGATTTGGTATCCCTTTGACGATAATTTTGGATAATGGAACATCTTTTAAAAATAAGGAAGTTGCAAAATTTTTGGAGAAATATAGGATTCAACATAGATTTTCAACTCATTACTATCCTCAATCTAATGGACAAGCTGAAGCATCAAATAAAATTATTGAACAAATCTTGAGAAAAATAGTTAATAAGCATGCCAAAGATTGGCATACTCAATTGACTTATGCTTTATGGGCTTATAGGACCAGTGTTTGTACTGCCACAGGTACTTCTCCTTATAATCTTGTCTATGCTACTGATGCTATTATGCCTTTGGAATTAGAAATACCTTCTTTACATATTTTGTTTCATGGGATAATTGATAAAGATACTTTTCGTGAACAACGCTTACAAGAATTAGAAATGTTGGATGAACAATGAATACATGCATTAGAACATATCAAAGCTTATCATAAATCTCTTCAAAAACAATACAATCATAAGGTAATTGAATGAACATTCATGGTTGGTGATTTAGTTATTTATGAGAATCAACAGAATGTGAATGCTTTACCAGGAAAAAAAGGAAAATTTCACCCTAATTGGCTTGGACCTTTTGTTGTTATTGAAAACTTTGGTTTGGGTGCTTACAAACTTGCTGATATGGATGGTGTTTCTTTTAAGGAACCCATTAATATTATGCATCTTAAACATTATTAACCTTAATCTCATTTATTCAATGTGCATTTATGTATTCCTTATAAAGATTTTCTTTTATAGGTTATGTAGTTTTAGTAAAAATTACATATTGAATATGTTTATGCACTTTCTTTCTGTCTTTCTTTCTATTAAGTTTTATATTGATGAAAGCATAGTAATCAAACATAGAACTAATTAGTAGTGAAAGTTTTTAATTCATCACAAATTTATCTTTTCAAGTTTTGATACATATGAGGCCAATGGCCCTATCTATCACTACATCTATCACTATGACGATCTGCTAGCCGGTGACTCCTAGATCTCTCTGCCTTGTGGTAAGAAGATGAAGATTTGTGTGTCCGTGTGTGGCTCCTAGATATTCTCATACCTTGTACACACTCACAAAGACTCTATATCTCTGCCATCATCTTCTCCTCTCTTTCTCTGCACATCCTTAGCTCTCACTGGATACATACAAAGATGTCAGCATATCTACCAGGATCCCTGTGAGCAATGGAAGACTCTCGCTTGTCGACTAGTAGTCGGTAGGATATAATCTTATCCTTGAGAACCTTGGATACAAAGCTCCTCTACTCTACTATGCTAGCTATAGATAGACAAACTTCTATCAGTCTAGTATCATATCTATGTCAAATAAAATCATATGTTCCAATAGTTTTCAATCAAATTTATACCTGGGTCTCCCTCCTGGACATCACTAAAGTGCCTGGATGGTGGGGTCATGGAGTGATTACTCTCTCCACACTCACAATGTCTAGGCCTCAATGGTGGTGTCTCTATGTGGGACCGTGGGGGCCATTGTGATCTCAATGGTGATGCACGTGTAAGAGGTATATCTGTACCTATATCACCAGCTAGGGGCATGTCCTCTGCTCTCTCCTTTTTTCTCTCCTCCTCCATGGGATCTCCCTTAGAGATATGCTCCTCATCTTTGATATCCTCATCCTCCTTAGTGGCTCCACTATCTTGGTGTGTCCCCTTTGAAAATCCTAGATCACTTGTGGAATAATCCTTGGGAAAGATAGGATGGGTCCCCTCCAAACTCTAGTACTTGATGTAATCTCGACTCACACCTGCATAGGCTACATCTAATGGTACCTCTCTATCCTCTATCTCCTCTGTATTACTATCCTCAATGTTTACTATTGATGGTCGACATATGGCACTGGGTCTCTGATAATATCTCATCAGATGTACATAGCGAGGTACTACCTGTTATACACTGAATTTGCACCCTTAGTTCAAGCTCTCATAGTCTTCATAACTCAGTATAACAAGGGAATCATCTCAAGGTTGTGGGACCTTTTGCTAACCGAGATGAGACCTCCAGATTCTAGGCTAGTTCCTCTTGGATAATCACCTTGATTTGCTCTTAACAGGAAAGTAAACTTGAGGGGAAAAGGGTTAGAAGGAATGCATGAAATGGGAAATGATAGAAAGAAAATCTATCCTACCAGGTGATGCACCGAAACTAGGGTTTGGATCTTAGTATAGAGGGATGAAACCAGTGACAGGTGTATACACCTAAAAATGGCTTCATTAATTAATTAAATATTTATTATTTAATTATTATTGACTTGATAAATTAATTAAATATTTATTATTTAATTAATATTTGTTTCCTCTATTTATTAAGTAAATTATTCAATTTATTTAATAAATTCACTATAGTCTAATTCTATATCCTAAGTCTTCTAAATAGTCTATTAAAAAGTGATTTAATTAAATACACAATCACCTAAATATGACTAAATCCCCTAGTCCACTTCATCCACCTAGTCACCTGACACATCACCTTGGCTAAGATAAATAATTATTATTAATTATTTATTCATAATTATCCTCACCCACAAATGTCCTATTCTTAAGGGCTATGTGGCCTCATAGGACTTAGTCTCATGACCACATGACCTCTCAACAACCAAGTCAAGAGACCTTCCCTATTCCTAAGGGGCTTCTCAAGCCACCTCTAAGGGTCAAAGGTGACTCATGGGACACTTGTACAAAGAGCCCTCATGAGGAAAAGGTCTCTCCCCCTTTCTCTCTTTGGTCTTTGTGAGACACTTGACATGTGTCTTTCCCTTCCACCTTCTTCTCCTCCATGTCAATGTAAGAGGAACATCATCCCTATTCTTCCTCTCACATTCCAACTACATCCCCCTTTCTCTCAACTCCTTCAACTAAGACAATTCTAGCCCTAGGATCTTCCACCTTTCATTGTCAACCGTAGGATCGTGCCACCTAGGCCTAGATCCTCCAAAACTCTATAAAAGGAGCCTCATTTGCCCTTTGTGGGCTAATAGAAAATAGGGATTTTTGAGAACAAGCATTCAAGCATTCAAGCATCCAAGCAATCAAGCAAACAATCATTTTCATTATCATCCCCATCATTTGCATTCCATTCATTAGATTTGCATAAGCTATTGTGCATCCATTTCACTCAATCTCCACACTTTGGAAACATCTTGGGAAAAGGGCTTCATTTGGAAATCTGAGAGCTCAACATTTACAAAAAATCAAGGTTAGGAGGGCAATGGAGACAAGCTGCATTTGTAGGTGAAGGTAAAATTGTTATTTTGGCTTCATTGTTTATTGCATTCTTCATTGTAGTTTGCTTATTAGATAGATTTGTTAGCTTCTTTTAGTTAATTCATCATTTAGAATAGTATCCAACTAATTTGCATACATTTTTGGTGCTAGAAGGAGGGCCCATCCGGGCTTTTCACTTTCAGTTTTTAGTTTTCCGTGTGCAGGTTTTTCTAAAGGTTCTTTCTGTGCATTCGTCCATGATTTCTACGCATCTGTTCATTTTCGCTGCGCATCCATTCTCTGACATAAAATTTTCATTTGTTTTCCCTCTTTGTTATAATTGCTGCACATTTGTTAGCTGTTCCTGTTCATTTATTGATTTTCATTGCGCATCCATAGTAACTACACATACATTCCACCAGGCTGCGCATTCATTAAACTGTCTCGCGCATACATCATTCCTGCGCATACATCCATACTTACTGCGCATATATCACACTATTTTGCGCGTTCATTAGTTTCTGTAGAAAATTTCAGTTTTTTTTTGTTGCATTGGCTTTTAGCTAATCTTTTGACAAGTGTCTGTTTGTTCTGGTAGTTTTTAGGCTATTTTGCAGGACGTAATTTTGAAGACCCCATTACTAAAATATTTCTAACAGTTTGATTGCAGATTGCCAAGGGGTTTGCAAAATAAACTATAATCTCATTTGGGTTTAAAATACAACATGCTTTTGCTTTATGTGTCTTCCTTAGCATAGATTCTAGTGTCTGTTGTGTTTTTCTTAATAGCATAATTGTAATCCCAAAATTATAACAACGTATCCTCTCCCCTCGCCATTCATGGATCTTGGGTGTAAGAGAAATTGTTATAATTTTTAGAGGGCTGTCTTTGGTGGGAAAAGAGGTACTCACCCCAAGGAACGACCCAACCGGTAAGAGGCTAAAGCCAAGCCCTTCCAAACCAGTATATAAAAAATGCTAGTGTGATTAGTCTCACATTAGACAGGTGTGAATTCATTGTGGCAACCAAAATCTCCTCCAGTACCCCAGTGGTGCATTAAAGTCCTACTTAGTAGAGGTGAAAGCCTTGCTTTGAAAGGATTGGGAGAGCCCCCTTAATTGGGAAAATGACTTGATCACAACCACCTGAACGGATGTCCTTATTAACAACTTTTGTTTAGTGGCCAAAAACCTTCTCTCTGCTGGCCCAAGGAGTCACCCAAGCTCGTGAAGACACCCCACATTACTCATGGTTCATAGTAGAGATAGCAGTTCTTTGGGAAGTAATGACCCATTGAATTTGGAACATGGTGTGCCTGAGAAGTGAGTGCACTATAAGGAGGAACCCATGCCTGCAAGTTCCTAGGCTGTCCACTGTGGATTTGCATGGCTGGATTTTATTATCCTAGTGGGGATTCAGCAGATATTGTCCTTTCCAACCTTAGGATTTGTAAGCCTGTTTGTGCATTCATACTAGATTAAATTAGATCAAAATCATCTTTGTCTTGCATGTGTGTGTTTATGCATTTTTACTTTGCCAAAAACCAGAAAACATCAGAAAAACTAAAACAAACAAAATTCCCTATCATCAAAACAGCAAAATCATCAAAAATTTGAAAACCTGCGCATACATTCCAAATTTCTGCGCATACGATTCAAGTTACTGCGCATCTGTCAAAATTTTCTACGCATTTGTTTCACTTTACTACGCATATATTACACTGTCCTGCGCATTTGTTGCTGAGCATTTACAACAAAGAGTATTTTCACAGGCTTTTGGATTTTCAAAATCACTTTTTCAAATACCCATTTTTGTCTTCAGCAAGATTCTGGAAAAACAATTACGTTACATAGACCTCTGATTTCTAATTTGACCACTTTCATCACTTTTCATCATCTTTCCTTCCTCAAGCGTCAACAAATCACTTTCTTCCAATCTTACGGCTTTTCAGTGTGGTGTTGAAGATTTACCTTGTCTATCAGACTTTGATCTTGGTGAGCTTATCATTATCAGGATATATCATCCTTAACCATCAAGCTTACTTAGATTATTGTTTCTTGACCCCAATTTTCAATACTTATCATATCTTTTCTACCAATCATTCTCCATATCTTTTTATCAAGAATCTTTCTTTTCTGCAATCATTTTCATCCGTTTTATGGTTCAAACTCGATCTCAGAAACTCAAACAACCTATTAATCCAGAATCCCTAGACAAAATGGAAGGCAATAACAGCAATGATGAGAATCCTTGGCCCAAACAGCCTCCTAAGAAAGCTAATCCTCTCACATTTGATGATGAACCTACTGATGAGGAACTTAGGGATGCTGCACAAGATCCTAAATTTTTACAAGTCATGGAACGACTTATAGGCTTGGATAAAGAGATGTATTTCCTCATGCTTGCTCAACAAGGAGCTAAGTTACCAATTGATTTTGATGTTACCAATCTTAGAGAACCAACTCCTACACAAAATCAAGATATCCTTAAAGGTTCTCAAGATCCTCATGGAGCAAAGGAAATCAATCAACAATCCAATGCTTCTCAAATCAATCAAAAATCCAATGCATCCCATAGTGATCAACAACAAAATGTTTTTCAAAATAATCAGCAACCCAATGATCCTCAACATACTCAACAGTCTAATGTTTCCCAAAACTCGCAAGGAAACACATTATCTTTGGATCCCATCCTACAACAAATCTAGATGCTTCAACAACAAATTCGTGATATTCAAACTGGATCATCAACTAAGAAGTATTCTTTGGATGATATATGTCCTTATCCTTTTGATAAGAATTTAGCAATGATTTCATTCCCTCCTCATTTTGAGGTACCAAAATTTGACAAATACAAAGGGAATTCAGATCCACAAGGCCATATTCGTGAGTTTTGTGTTGCTTGTATTGAAGTTGCTCACAATGACACTTATCTTATGCGACTATTTCCGTGAAGTTTAGGAGGACAAGCCATGGAATGGTTCTCCAAACTTCCCCCTGGCATCAAATCTTTCAATGAGCTTCTTGACAAATTTGTGACTCATTATTCATATAACATCAAACATGAGGTCACTATGCTTGATCTTTGCAATGCGCATCAAAAGAATGGAGAACCTTTCCTTCCTTTTTTGCAAAGATGGCGTCAATTATTTTCTAAATATCCATGAATGATTCCTGAACATGAAAAGATGGATATTTTTGTGCATAACCTTACACCAGAAATGAGTTATAGGTTACAATTGCAATGTCCACCAAATTTCAATAAGCTCATAGAAAATGGTATCAAAATTGAGGAAGCCATGGTCTGGAAAGGTGAGATAAAACTTTATTCCAAAGACAATGCTGGATCCTCAAATTCCAATTCCAACACTTATAACTCCAATTCCAACAATGACAAATCAAAATATTGGAATAAAAACAAAAAAATTGTCAATGACGGAATTGTTGATAATCGTAATGTCCAACCAACAAAACCTCTTCTAAATCTCACAAGTATGACCAACGCTACTCAAGCTACATACAACAATCAGTTAGCAAGTCAAAATACCACCAAGGATTCACCCAAACCAAGATTTCCTTTTATCTCACCTCGAAGAAACTTTACTCCTTTAGGGGAATCTCTCGAATCAGCATTACGGAAGTTAATCACCAAGAAACTCATCATGCTTCCTGAACCGAAGGATTATGAACCTAGAGTGAAGCCTTCTTGGTGGAATGGAAATGATTATTGTGAATTCCACAGAGGAAAAGGACATATAGCTAATGAATGTCAAAGACTTAAAAATGTGATCCAAGACTTAATCGAAAGCGGTGAAATTAGTGTTGACGGACATGTGTCGAATGAATCACATACGGCCTTCAAAGATCCACTTCCTGAGCATGAAAAAGGAGGTTCTTTCAACAATAAGGGTGACAACCAAGCCAATTATAATAACACACCCTATAGATATGTTGGTAACATTTCTGACCATCATCCTTTTGCATATTATGCCAATGTTATTACCATCAAGGAAAAATTAGAGAGTCAACCAATCCATGCTACTACTCGTGCTCAAGCCAAGGTTACTCTCCAAGGAGTCCAGTCTAAACCAAGCACTACTCAAAACAAGTTCATTTATGTTCCAAAGTCCATACCCAATACTTCCAACTAGTACAATCTTTTTGAACAGCTCAAAAAGACACCGGCCCAGATATCCATCTTAGAGCTTTTGCGTCTTTCTCCATCTCACAAAGATATCCTTGAAAAAGCTCTCTTAGAGACCCAGGTTCCAACAACTCTAGATCCTGATCAATTTCAAGCTATGGTAGGCCATTTAACGACCCCACATTATTTATCCTTTACTGAAAATGATGATTTAGCCATTACCCAACCTCATAATGCTCCTTTACATATTGAAGTCCTTGTCTAGAATCACAAGATTAAAAGAGTATTAATAGATGGGGGAGCTGGCTTGAATATTTGCACGTTAAAATTGGTCCTTGCATTGGGATTTTCTAAAAATGTCATTGATCCAAAAAAGAAAATCACAATAAAAGCCTATGATGAGGAAGAGCGATCATCCAAGGGGTCCGTTGTTCTTCCAATTAGAATCAGTCCTATTGTCAAAGATGTATCTTGTCAAGTCCGGGACATGGATCTTGCTTATAATATTCTTTTGGGAAGACCATGGATTCATTCCATGCAAGCTGTGCCATCAACTTATCATCAATGTATAAAATTTCCTCACAACGGTCAGGAGATCACTGTCAAAGGAGATTCCAATCCTTTTCAATATTGTAGCAATGTGCAGATTTTTGATTCTTTGGTTCCCAATAATCGTACTGGATCTTCTACAACTACACCTGGTGACCCTAGTAATATAGCATCAACTTCTAAATCAGACAGGATCAAGATAGATATCAAAGAAAGAAGAATGGGAGAATATACTTTAGGTCAAGCTCTTTGCATCACTAAGTTACCTTTATCTCCTAAATCATATGGTCAGTCTTTGATCACTAAACAACAATCAGAACCCCCTTCCACACTTGTTTATAACACATTTATAAGTGGGGGCACAATATGCAAAGAGGCAGCTGAGCATAATGCAAATTATTGGCTTAGGACATAGAAGATTGAAGATGATATTAAACATGATTATATATCCCCTGATGTATATGGAAAAGGGTATACTTTGCTACAAAAGATGGGATATCAAGGTGCTGGACCTCTAGGGTTACAAAGAGAAGGTGTTATAAAACCAATTTTGCAAAATCCAAATTATCAACAAGATACTAGAGGATTAGGATATAAGGGAGAGGGATCACAAGAAACAAAAGGGAAAGCACAAATGCCACCTTTTCATGAGACATCTAAAGCTCCTGCCTTACAATTCAGAAAGCATGGCATGTATGTAGATCCAGAAAAACAAAGGATAGCTCAAAGAATCATTGATAGTCTTGAGGATAATGATGATTCTAATTCTAATGATTATGAATGGGATTCCTTATCTGATGGTACTGAAGACATAGGAGTCGATGTTGTCCATCAATATAGTATTAATTACCATGAGGGTGAGAGTTCAATGAGTGACTCACTAGGATTGGTCCCACGTAATACTAATTGTGTTGATCGTGAGCAAAATGAGCATTATCTTGTGACAGATAATTCAAAGGAGAGTATGGAAATAGACTTCGCTGATACTATCATAAACCTTAGCAACTTTTCCATCAATACCATCTCTGCTTTTGAAATCAACCCAAATGATCCAATGCCCCTTGTCCATCCTGCCCTTATTGATTGGGATTCTCCCGATCACCTAGAACTTGATGTCTTCCATAATGATGATGCAATCATTGACTATCTTGGTACCAGGGATCATTTACCACCAGGGGATCACAAGTCAGGATTTCCAATAGAACTCAATGACATGGCCTATTTTGGAGAGAGTGCCAATCCTTTAAGTCATAAAAATATAAAAATAATCAGTAGATCTAATGGTGAAAACCTCTCTGAGGTGCTTGATGATGGAAGGATTGACACTCTTCCAAACTATCTAGATCGAGAGCAATCTGCCATTCTTATAGAACCGACAGTACCACTTAATATTGGAACAAAGGAGTCTCCATGCATCCTCAAGGTAGCAGCATCCTTGATAGAATCAGAGAAAGAAGCTTTTGCAAAATTCTTCAGAGAATGACAAATCAACTTTGCTTGGTTCTACGCTGATATGCCTAGTTTGGATCCCAATCTCATTATTTATCATTTATCTATCAAACTAGGTGTAAAACCAGTTAAGCAGAAGCTCCGCAAAATGCATCCTCACATTGCTCTAATGGTGAAAGGAGAATTGAAAAAGCTCCTAGATGTTGGATTCATTCGGGCTATTGATTATGCTGAGTGGATTTCAAATATTGTTCCAGTTTCAAAACCAGACAAGTCTATCAGGATTTGTATTGATTTTCGAGATCTAAATAAAGCTTGTCCTAAAGATGACTTCCCTTCACCAAATATTGATATGATTGTTGACCTAATAGCTGGACATGAGATGTTATCATTAATGGATGGATTTTCTGGCTATAACCAAATCAAGATTGCGCCAGAAGATCAGGAAAAAACTACTTTTACTTGTCCATGGGGTACATACTGCTGGAATGTAATGCCTTTTGGCCTCAAGAATGCTGGAGCAACTTACCAAAGAGCCATGACGATGATCTTCCATGACATGATGCATACCATCATGGAAGATTATGTTGACGACATTTTAGCAAAATCCAAAGATAGAGTTGGTCATTTGAGAGTGTTAGACAAAATATTCACCCGAATGGAAAAATATCAGATTCGACTCAATCCAAAGAAATGTGCATTCGGGGTCACATCTGGAAAACTGTTAGGGTACATTGTCTCAGCTAAAGGAATCAAAGTAGATCCAGAAAAGGTTAAAGCAATATTGGAGATGGCTTCCCCCACTAACATCAGTCAGCTAAGATCTTTACAGGGGCATCTTCAATCAATCCAAAGATTTGTTTCTCAATTAGCAGATCGCAGTCATCCTTTTCAACATTTGCTGCATAAAAATATCTTATTCCAATGGGATGATAAGTGTGAGGAAGCTTTCAATAAAATCAAGCAGTATCTAGTGAATCCTCCAACTTTGATGTCACCAATTCCAGGCAAGCCACTCTTGCTCTACATTTCAGCCACAACAGCCTCACTAGGTGCTCTTCTCCCTCAGCAAGATCATGAAGGAAAAGAAAAAGCCATTTACTACATCAGTCCCACTCTAGTGGGATATGAATTAAACTATTCCCCTATTGAAAGAGCATGTCTAGCTGTTGTCTTTTCTTCACAAAAGTGGTGACATTACATGTTGTCACATTCTACTCAGCTTATTGCAAAAATTTATCTTTTAAAGTATTTGTTACACAAGACTACATTGACAGGCAGGTTGGCTAAGTGGGTCATGCTACTTAGTGAGTTTGATATTGAATATGTAGATAGGAAGGCTATCAAAGGTCAAGTGATCGTAGATCAACTAGCAGATGCTCCATTAATAGATGACCAACCTATACACACAGAGTTTCCTGATGCTCATATCTTAGCTTTGACGACGCAAACATGGAAATTATACTTTGATGGCTCATACACTCAACAGGGTTCAGGAGCTGGTATACTATTTATCACACCACAAGGATACACTATTCTGAAATCTTTCAAGTTTTTATTTCCTTGCACTAATAATGTGGCAGAATATGAGGCTTTGTTGATTGGGTTAAAAATGGCTTTACAATGGAATGTATCTGAAATAAATGTTTACGGAGATTCTCAGTTGATTGTTAATTAGGTTAATGATGATTATCAGACCAAAGATGATAAGTTATTGCCATATAAACATATGGTGGATGACTTCAAAAAGTATTTCTCTGTCATCACTTTTGAGCAGATTCCTCGGCATGAAAACAAGGCTGCTGATGCCATGGCAATGATTGCTTCTTTATTTGATATCAAAGATAGCAAGGCCCGTTTTGAGTTCTTGGTGGAATCCCTGACTTTTCCTTCATATCATGACCCTAATACAAGTATTATATGTCATCTGATTGGACATGACTCCCCAACCTATGGAAAGATCTATTCTTACCTCAAAGATAACACTTTACCTCCCGACCTATCCCACAATAAAAAGCAAACTTTTCTCCACCAAACCTCCTGCTATATTTAACTATCCGACACCCTTTATCGGTGAGGTTTTGATGGTACTCTCCTATGATGTCTCGAACATGATGAAGCTAAACTTTCCTTACGGGATGTACATGAAGGTATTTGTGGGACACATTCGAGTGGTCCCTCTTTGGCTAAGAAACTCATGCGTATGGGTTATTATTGGCCTACCATGGAAGTAGATTCCTTTCATTTTGCTAGGGCATGCAAGAAATGTCAGATACGTGGAAACCTTATCCATGCTCCAGCACAAGAGTTACATCCTTTTACAAATACTTTGCCATTCAGTCAGTGGGGACTCAAACTCATGGGTGCTATCAATCCTCCATCTTCCAATGGTCACAAATGGATCCTCACTGCCATAGAATACTTCACTAAATGGATTGAGGCTATTCCATTGATTATCGCCACAGGGAAATAAATATCCATGTTTATCTTAAACTATATCATCCACAGATATGGTATACCTATGTATCTCATTACTGATCATGGGAAACAGTTCCAAAATCAGGACATGGATGAACTGTGCACCAAATTCCACATTACCCACAACTATTCCACCATCTACTATCCTCAAGGAAATGACCAAGCTGAGGTGTCAAACAAAACAATTGTTAAAATCCTACAAAAGATTGTCAATGACACTGGCCGTGATTGACATCTTCAACTTAATCCTACCTTATGGGCTTACCGCACCTCCATCCGAACACCTACTGGAGCCACTCCATACTCCCTTGTTTATGGATCTGAATCAGTCCTGCCCCTCGAGGTTGAGTTGCCTTCACTTCATGTTACTCTTAAAGATTTAATTCCTGATGAAGAGTATAGAGTTGCATGCTTGACTGAATTGGAACTCCTAGATGAACGCCGTCAGCGTGCCCATGATCATTTGAAAGTTTATCAGCAACGTCTGTCTCATCAGTATAATAACAAGGTAAAGATCAGAGACTTTCAGTTAGGTGACTTAGTCCTTCGAGAAAATCCAAAGAATCAACAACACCATGAAAAGAAGGGTAAGTTTGAACCTAATTGGTTAGGACCTTTTGTGATCATAGCAGTCTATGGTTCTGGAGCTTATCAGTTATCTACACCTGAAGGAGATCCCTTGGATGATCCTCTTAATAGTATCCATCTCAAGAAGTTTTATCCTTGAAATCCCAATGCAAGGGGCATGTATATAGGCTGTATATATCTTTTGTAAATGAAATAAGAAAAAAAAATACAAAAAAAATCACAAAATCAAAAGAAAACTACAATAAAAGCATATGGTGAAAACCTGGAAACAGGCGCTATATGTAACAAATTAGCTCCTCTATCTATTGGGCTTCTTTTAGTATGTCTGTTCATTGTATATATCCACAATAAAATGGTTCATCAGTCCTCATCCTCACCATGTATATATCATAAGAAAATGGCCCGTTCATGCACCATTCCTTGTATTTATCCATAATAAAATCCGATCATAGCTTGATCTTTTGTCAAGGTCTTCACCCTACTCTTGTTGTGTCTTTTCTTCATCCATAATAAGTCAGTCCATCACCTAGCTGGGGGCATGTCCTTGACCTAGTTTGGGAAGTAGATCTATGATAGTCATGACTCTTCGAGGGCATAATGGAGTTATTTTCACCAGGCAAGGAGACACAATCAAATGTCCTTTTACAATGATCTCTTCATGCTGAATCCAAAATCTATGATCTATTCTTCGACACATGACTACTTATCTCTATATCTTGACTATACATCATTAGTTGAATTGATCAACATGTCCCACATCAATCTTTTTGGCAAAAGAAATGTATATTCATGACAGGCATGTTAGACTGGTTTGTTGTAGATTATGCATTCATATCTGGATTTCATTGTTATCATGTTTCCTATGCTATTCCGGGATATCTTTTGACATGAGTTTGAAACTCCCATATGTCATTGATTAGAATAGCCAGGATGGAGCATGGTATTTTCTTTGATTGCTGTTTGTGGGGTATTTTCTGATGAAATCAAAAGATCCAATCATTTGTGGTGTCTGTGTATAAGTGCCTTCATCCATTTCATAGTATGAACAACATAAACATCATGTTGTTCTGCAAATACTATTTAGGGTGATACGCCATCGCATACCTCAACTCCAAATATTTGTTCCTTAACTGAGGGGGAAATATTCCTTTTCTATTACGCAAATGAAACTTAGGTCATCTCAGTTCAATTATACCAAGATGCTTGTCAAGTTTGCAATATTAAACTCCATGCAAAAAGTGCTCAGGTCATCCTGGTTTAATTATACCATGATGCTTGCATTTTTTTGCAACATAACGAGCTCAATGATGAAAATCGAATTCCAGTTATTATGAAGTTCTAAGATGTTACATGAAGTTGTGGAGATACTCATTTCATATTTCATTTTGCATTGCATATCAGCGCTCCTTTTATAGGGATTTATAGGTTACCTTTCTTATTAGGTTATCTATTTTCTTAGTCTATTCTTCTTGTGTCAGATACATTGTTATTTAAGTTGAGGACATTTGGATAACCACAGATATTATGACTTCTTTTTCATTTAACACTTAACTCATTTAGAGACATAATTTATCTTCATTAGGAGTGTTCATTTATATATAATTTGGTCATTTATTATAGCTATAGTTTCATCTCATTTTCTATTATTGTGTTATCCATTATTAAATTTAAATCATCATCATTTATTACATTAGATATCATTTGCATTATATCATTCATTTCATATTCATTATCCACATTGTTCATCATGAATATTGCATTTTTAATCACATGGCATTCATAAATTTATTTAAGACGTCCATTTATGTCACCATCATAGGATTATTAACCATTAAGCATCAACAAAATCAAAACATGCATATAAATCATTTTGCATTCTAAGACATGCATTTTAGCAGTCTAAAAGTACATCATCACATCCTACATCGGTTAGTACGCACACGTATATAAATCATTAAAGTGAATCATGATAGAACTGCATCACATACAATCCATAACACAACAAAAATATCTGAATGTCCAATGATATAAATCAATAACAATGTGTCTATCGTCAATGTGTCTGTCAAGTCAACAATATAATAATACAATGAATCATAATGATACAATCGTGTATACAATGATCTCTCACACATCTATGAACCACTGCCTCCAGACTCTGTATGTCACTGTCTATGGGATGCAATGTGGCCCTGTGCTGCTGCACTCCTTGATGCTGAGGATCCACCCTGACCTCTTGAACCTGTTTGTGCTCTGGGAGGATGTGATGATACCCCTCCACTACCAGCTGGTGCTTGTCACTCATGGGTAGCTGCTCTAATGCCAACTGAGCTCTCTCTATAGCTCCCGATCCACTGATCCCTCGGGACTGCCTGTCTATATGCCTCTCACCAGTAGGATATCTCCTTCCTGGCATGTATCATGGCTCTCATGATATCCCCATGAGGACCTAGGTCCTCAGTCCTCTGTGGCTCATCCAGAAGCATCTCTGACTCCCCGAGTCTCTCCACCGCTGAATCTCTCTCTCCTCGTAGCACATCCATCTATCTGCCCATCCTCTCAATTTGTCTCTCTAGACCTGGAACCTGGTCTACCTCTACCTGGATAACTGCTAGTCAAACTAGTAGTGCATCAATATCAGGCTCCTCCTTCGTAGCATCTCTGTGTAAATAGGGATCTTGTCCCTCGATGTCCATGTCTGCCTACTCTGCCTGTGCCTATATGTCTGACATCTCCACATCTGGCTCATCCTATTTGCCACCCTGAGCCACATCAACCTGAGCCACATCCACCTATGCCTTCCCCTGTGCTTGTGCCTGTACTGCAACAACTGGTATATGTACTGCAGCCACTGGTCTCTATACCTGTGCGATTGGTACCTATAATGGCACTCCTGCAGCTGGCTGTGCTAGTTGTACTAGCAACTTTCTCCATCCCCATCCCCTCTACCTCACTCCACCTCCTCTCATCCGTGGGCCAACTCTCCCTCCATCTCTGCAACCATCTCCACCACCTCCATCTCCACCTCCATCTCCACCACCTCCATCTCCTCCTCCATCTCCTCCTCTCCCTCATCCCCTCCTATCTCAACCTCACTGCCTCCCCCGACGTCTGTCTGCTACATCTCTCTCTGGAGGTCTCGCTGCTAGATCTGTAATCCATGGCACAGGATGATCTATCAAAAACTACTCTAAATCCCCAGTCATCCCAAGGTAAACCACTGTCTATCTCATAGACCATGCCTGGTATGGTGCATCCAAAAACTCCTACCATGCAACATCAAATGATGCCATGGGTCCCCATTCCCGTCTCTCTTGGTGTGTCCGTGCAAACTCGGTCACTCTCTGGGGCATACCCTGTATCCTGCCAAACTGTCGTAGAACCCAGCTAATCGGCTATCTCTCAATAATAAAGGGCATCTTCCCTATTAGCCATCATGCCTCAAAACAAAAACCAAACTACCGCTCATCATCCCATGGCTCACACCCAAGATAGGGTCTCCATGTCACTGTGTCTAGTGTGTCAAAAGTGTAGCACCAAAACTCTAAATGTCCTAGTTTTGCCTGAGATAAAAATGAGGAGTATAAATGAATATAGGGCTGCCCTGCACCCTAGAACTGAATCGCTACTGGTCTGGTCACTGTAATGTGCTCCCATGCCCAAACATGGAGCAGTGTCACCCCTGCTGATAGAGATGCACTCCTGTGGTACACCACCTGATGTAAATCATGGTATAAGTGTGCTAATAAACACAAACCCTAAGCAAATCGGGTCCCCTCCATCACCCACTGTAATGTCCCGCCCCACCCAATTACAAATTCGTGTGACCTCCGATCCGGGCATATGAATCCCCCAATAGCGCTTGCTAGAACCACTAGAAGAGGGTCATACATGTCAACCATCTCCTCCCAGCTAATCTCTCCATCCTCTATGTCATCATCTCCAAAGATGGCTCTACACTCTGTGACTCCACCGTGTCGATCATACTGCACTAACTCCCCTGTGATGGGAAGCCAGAGGATGCGATATACATCGTCTAGTGTCACTGTCATCTCCCCTATCAGAAGATGGAACGTACTCATCTCTGAGTGCCATCTCTCAGCTAAGGTGGTCATCATGCTCAGATTCACCTGAATCTTGGGTGTGTAAATCACATGGTACAGTCCTAATGTTCCTATCACCAGTCTCTCTATCTCTGATAATCTTGGTCTCAGGTTCTATGTGACGGGATATCTCTCCCATGACATCAGAACATCTGTGATATCCTCCTATTCAAGTCAACAACAATCAACCTCTCAGATTTTGATAAACTGATCTATCAATCTATTTATCCTATCATATCAATTTCAAACATGTTTATCACATGTTTCAACAGATGATTCTATCAATTGTCTATTTCAGATTGGCTAACTAGCGAACATGCTACAATGTTGCCAATCTTGATCAAATTGATCACAATCAACCGCCGACAGATCAAATCAGCTTATCAACATCACGTTTGACCCAATTGACTATCCATCATGACTAAATTCTAACACTCAAACACATATGCGCAGCATTGAAACATGCATGCGCAACATTGAAACATGCATGCGCAACTTTATTTCACATTTGCGTAGGTTTTTACCTATGCGCATTCTTCATCCACATTTGCGCAACATTTCTAGGCATTTACGCTGTTTTATACATATGCGCACTTTTAATGACATTTGCGCAGCTTTTCCTAACAAATGTGTAACAAGTATCCATGCGCACTTTTATTATATGCTTGCGCAGCACTGTTACTGTCCTAAAATGAATGCACAAATCTCCCTAACGTATGCTTAGAAACTTTGATTTTATGTGCAAACGTCCAAATTTGCTGTGCATTGATGCGCTGAAACTGCGCATTCATCCTACGCCTAGAAAAAAATAAAATTCCTACTATAATCTATCATTTGATCTACCCTAAACATGTTCTAAATCTAATCTAACATGCATCAAATCATGAAAATATAGAGTAGGATTGAGTCACCTACCGGTTCACCCAAATCGAGTGGTCGCTGGAAGCGTCTGACTCTCTCAAAGCGGTGATCTGACAAGGGGAACGACATCCTGGCAGCTCTGCTCTTCTCTCTCTCATGCTCTACTCTCCAAATTTATAGCCTATGGACCCGATGTGCTTGGTGTGTGAACCCTCTCTCCCATTTTTTTTTTCTATTCTACCCCGTTTTCATCCATATTTCTACCTGTTCTTTCGTGAGATTGATTGGACAACCCCATAAAATAATAATAATAAAAAAAAATCTTTTTACAAAATTTAAATAATCTTTTTTTTCAATCAATCTCTCGAGGGGGCATCCATAGGTCGTCTGAGACATTGTCTGGGGCAGGGGCAAAAATGCTTGATCTTTCTTTGAAACAGTGTGACCAACACATTATTTCAAAGAGGGGCAAAATGTATACACCTAAAAATGGCTTCATTAATTAATTAAATATTTATTATTTAATTATTATTGACTTGATAAATTAATTAAATATTTATTATTTAATTAATATTTGTTTCCTCTATTTATTAAGTAAATTATTCAATTTATTTAATAAATTCACTATAGTCTAATTCTATATCCTAAGTCTTCTAAATAGTCTATTAAAAAGTGATTTAATTAAATACACAATCACCTAAATATGACTAAATCCCCTAGTCCACTTCATCCACCTAGTCACCTGACACATCACCTTGGCTAAGATAAATAATTATTATTAATTATTTATTCATAATTATCCTCACCCACACATGTCCTATTCTTAAGGGCTATGTTGCCTCATAGGACTTGGTCTCATGACCACATGACCTCTCAACAACCAAGTCAAGAGAGCTTCCCTATTCCTAAGGGGCTTCTCAAGCCACCTCTATGGGTCAAAGGTGACTCATGGGACACTTGTACAAAGAGTCCTCATGAGGAAAAGGTCTCTCCCCCTTTCTCTCTTTGGTCTTTGTGAGACACTTGACATGTGTCTTTCCCTTCCACCTTCTTCTCCTCCATGTCAATGTGAGAGGAACATCATCCCTATTCTTCCTCTCACATTCCAACTACATCCCTCTTTCTCTCAACTCCTTCAACTAAGACAATTCTAGCCCTAGGATCTTCCACCTTTCATTGTCAACCGTAGGATCGTGCCACCTAGGCCTAGATCCTCCAAAACTTTATAAAAGGAGCCTCATTTGCCCTTTGTGGGCTAATAGAAAATAGGGATTTTTGAGAACAAGCATTCAAGCATTCAAGCATCCAAGCAATCAAGCAAACAAGCATTTTCATTATCATCCCCATCATTTGCATTCCATTCATTAGATTTGCATAAGCTATTGTGCATCCATTTCACTCAATCTCCACACTTTGGAAACATCTTCAGAAAAGGGCTTCATTTGGAAATCTGAGAGCTCAACATCTTCAAAAAATCAAGGTTAGGAGGGCAATGGAGACAAGCTGCATTTGTAGGTGAAGGTAAAATTGTTATTTTGGCTTCATTGTTTATTGCATTCTTCATTGTAGTTTTCTTATTAGATAGATTTGTTAGCTTCTTTTAGTTAATTCATCATTTAGAATAGTATCCAAATAATTTGCATACATTTTTGGTGCTAGAAGGAGGGCCCATCCGGGCTTTTCACTTTAAATTTTTAGTTTTTCGTGTGCAAGTTTTTCTACAGGTTCTTTCTGTGCATTCGTCCACGATTTTTGCGCATCAGTTCATTTTCACTGCGCATCCATTCTCTGACATAAAATTTTCATTTGTTTTCCCTCTTTGTTATAATTGCTGCACATTTGTCAGCTGTTCCTGTGCATTTATTGATTTTCATTGCGCATCCATAGTAACTGCACATACATTCCACCAGGCTGCACATTCATTAAACTGTCTCGCGCATACATCATTCCTGCGCATACATCCATACTTACTGCGCATATATCACACTGTTCTGCGCATTCATTAGTTTCTGCAGAAAATTTTAGTTTTTTTTTGTTGCATTGGGTTTTAACTAATCTTTTGACAAGTGTCTGTTTGTTCTGGTAGTTTTTAGGCTATTTTGCAGGACGTAATTTTGAAGACCCCATTGCTAAAATATTTCTAACAGTTTGATTGCAGATTGCCAAGGGGTTTGCAAAATAAACTATAATCTCATTTGGGTTTAAAATACAACATGCTTTTGCTTTGTGTGTCTTCCTTAGCATAGATTCCAGTGTCTGTTGTGTTTTGCTTAATAGCATAATTGTAATCCCAAAATTATAACAACGTATCCTCTCCCCTCGCCATTCATGGATCTTAGGTGTAAGAGAAATTGTTATAATTTTTAGAGGGCTGTCTTTGGTGGGAAAAGAGGTACTCACCCCAAGGAATGACCCAACCGGTAACAGGCTAAAGCCAAGCCCTTCCAAACCGGTATATAAAAAATGCTAGTGTGATTAGTCTCACATTAGACAGGTGTGAATTCATTGTGACAACCAAAATCTCCTCCAGTACCCCAATGGTGCATTAAAGTCCTACTTAGTAGAGGTGAAAGCCTTGCTTTGAAAGGATTGGGAGAGCCCCCTTAATTGGGAAAATAACTTGATCACAACCACCTGAACGGATGTCCTTATTAACAACTTTTGTTTAGTGGCCAAAAACCTTCTATCTGCTGGCTCAAGGAGTCACCCAAGCTCGTGAAGACACCTCACATTACTCACGGTTCATAGTAGAGATAGAAGTTCTTTGGGAAGTAATGACCCATTGAATTCAGAACTTGGTGTGCCTGAGAAGTGAGTGCACTATAAGGAGGAAACCGTGCCTCCAAGTTCCTAGGCTGTCCGCTGTGGATTTGCGTGGCTGAATTTTATTATCCTAGTGGGGATTCAGTAGATATTGTCCTTGCCAACCTTAGGATTTGTAAGCGTGTTTGTGCATTCATACTAGATTAAATTAGATCAAAATCATCTTTGTCTTGCGTGTGTGTGTTTATGCATTTTTACTTTGCCAAAAACCAGAAAACATCAGAAAAACTAAAACAAACAAAATTCCCTATCATCAAAATAGCAAAATCATCAAAAATTTGACAACCTACGCATACATTCCAAATTTCTGCGCATACGATTCAAGTTACTGCGCATACGATTCAAGTTACTGCGCATTTGTCAAAATTTTCTACGCATTTGTTTCACTTTACTGCGCATATATTACACTGTCCTGCGCATTTGTTGCTGCACATTTAAAATAGAGAGCATTTTCACAGGCTTTTGGATTTTCAAAATCACTTTTTCAAATACCCATTTTTGTCTTCAGCAAGATTCTGGAAAAATAGTTACGTTACAGAGACCTCTGATTTCTAATTTGACCACTTTCATCACTTTTCATCATCTTTCCTTCTTCAAGTGTCAACAAATCACTTTCTTCCAATCTTACGGCTTTTCAGTGTGGTGTTGAAGATTTATCTTGTCTATTAGACTTTGATCTTGGTGAGCTTATCATTATCAGGATATATCATCCTTAACCATCAAGCTTACTTAGATTATTGTTTCTTGACCCCAATTTTCAATACTTATCATATCTTTTCTACCAATCATTCTCCATATCTTTTTATCAAGAATCTTTCTTTTCCGCAATCATTTTCATCCGTTTTATGGTTCAAACTCTATCTCAAAAACTCAAACAATGTATTAATCCAGAATCCCTAGACAAAATGGAAGGCAATAACAGCAATGATGAGAATCCTTGGCCCAAAAAGCCTCCTAAGAAAGCTAATCCTCTCACATTTGATGATGAACCTACTGATGAGGAACTTAGGGATGCTGCACAAGATCCTAAATTTTTACAAGTCATGGAACGACTTATAGGCTTGGATAAAGAGATGTATTTCCTCATGCTTGATCAACAAGGAGCCAAGTTACCAAGTGATTTTGATGTTACCAATCTTAGAGAACCAACTCCTACACAAAATCAAGATATCCTTAAAGGTTCTCAAGATCCTCATGGAGCAAAGGAAATCAATCAACAATCCAATGCTTCTCAAATCAATCAAAAATCCAATGCGTCCCATAGTGATCAACAACAAAATGTTTTTCAAAATAATTAGCAACCCAATGATCCTCAACATACTCAACAGTCTAATGTTTCCCAAAACTTGTAAGGAAACACATTATCTTTGGATCCCATCCTACAACAAATCTAGATGCTTCAACAACAAATTCTTGATATTCAAACTGGATCATCAACTAAGAAGTATTCTTTGGATGATATATGTCCTTATCCTTTTGATAAGAATTTAGCAATGATTTCATTCCCTCCTCATTTTGAGGTACCAAAATTTGACAAATACAAAGGGAATTCAGATCCACAAGGCCATATTCGTGAGTTTTGTGCTGCTTGTATTGAAGTTGCTCACAATGACACTTATCTTATGTAACTATTTCCGCAAAGTTTAGGAGGACAAGCCATGGAATGGTTCTCCAAACTTCCCCCTGGCATCAAATCTTTCAATGAGCTTCTTGACAAATTTGTGACTCATTATTCATATAACATCAAACATGAGGTCACTATGCTTGATCTTTGCAATGCGCATCAAAAGAATGGAGAACCTTTCCTTCCTTTTTTGCAAAGATGGCATCAATTATTTTCTAAATATCCACGAATGATTCCTGAACATGAAAAGATGGATATTCTTGTGCATAACCTTACACCAGAAATGAGTTATAGGTTACAATTGCAATGTCCACCAAATTTCAATAAGCTCATAGAAAATGGTATCAAAATTGAGGAAGCCATGGTCCGAAAAGGTGAGATAAAAATTTATTCCAAAGACAATGCTGGATCCTCAAATTCCAATTCCAACACTTATAACTCCAATTCCAACAATGACAAATCAAAATATTGGAATAAAAACAAAAACATTGTCAATGACGGAATTGTTGATAATCGTAATGTCCAACCAACAAAACCTCTTCTAAATCTCACAAGTACGACCAACGCTACTCAAGCTACATACAACAATTAGTTAGCAAGTCAAAATACCACCAAGGATTCACCCAAACCAAGATTTTCTTTTATCTCACCTCGAAGAAACTTTACTCCTTTAGGGGAATCTCTCGAATCAGCATTACGGAAGTTAATCACCAAGAAACTCATCATGCTTCCTGAACTGAAGGATTATGAACCTAGAGTGAAGCCTTCTTGGTGGAATGGAAATGATTATTGTGAATTCCATAGAGGAAAAGGATATATTACTAATGAATGTCAAAGACTTAAAAATGTGATCCAAGACTTAATTGAAAGCGGTGAAATTAGTGTTGACGGACATGTTTCGAATGAATCACATACGGCCTTCAAAGATCCACTTCTTGAGCATGAAAAAGGAGGTTCTTTCAACAATAAGGGTGAAAACCAAGCCAATTATAATAACACACCCTATAGATATGTTGGTAACATTTTTGACCATCATCCTTCTGCATATTATGCCAATGTTATTACCATCAAGGAAAAATCAGAGAGTCAACCAATCCATGCTACTACTCGTGCTCAAGCCAAGGTTACTCTCCAAGGAGTCCAGTCTAAACCAAGCACTACTCACAACAAGTCCGTTTATGTTCCAAAGTCCATACCCAATACTTCTAACCAGTACAATCTTTTGGAACAGCTCAAAAAGACACCGGCCCAGATATCCATCTTAGAGCTTTTGCATCTTTCTCCATCTCACAAAGATATCCTTGAAAAAGCTCTCTTAGAGACCCAGGTTCCAACAACTCTAGATCCTGATCAATTTCAAGCTATGGTAGGCCATTTAATGACCCCACATTATTTATCCTTTACTGAAAATGATGATTTAGCCATTACCCAACCTCATAATGCTCCTTTACATATCGAAGTCCTTGTCTAGAATCACAAGATTAAAAGAGTATTAATAGATGGGGGAGCTGGCTTGAATATTTGCACGTTAAAATTGGTCCTTGCATTGGTATTTTCTGAAAATGTGGTTGATCCAAAAAAGAAAATCACAATAAAAGCCTATGATGAGGAAGAGCGATCATCCAAGGGGTCCGTTGTTCTTCCAATTAGAATCGGTCCTATTGTCAAAGATGTATCTTGTCAAGTCCTAGACATGGATCTTGCTTATAATATTCTTTTGGGAAGACCATGGATTCATTCCATGCAAGCTGTGCCATCAACTTATCATCAATGTATAAAATTTCCTCACAACAGTCAAGAGATCATTGTCAAAGGAGATTCCAATCCTTTTCAATATTGTAGCAATGTGCAGATTTTTGATTCTTTGGTTCCCAATAATCATACTGGATCTTCTACAACTACACCTGGTGACCCTAGTAATATAGCATCAACTTCTAAATCAGACAGGATCAAGATAGATATCAAAGAAAGAACTATGGGAGAATATACTTTAGGTCAAGCTCTTTGCATCACTGAGTTACCTTTATCTCCTAAATCATATGGTCAGTCTTTGATCACTAAACAACAATCAGAACCCCCTTCCACACTTGTTTATAACACATTTATAAGTGGGGGCACAATATCCAAAGAGGCAGCTGAGCGTAATGCAAATTATTGGCTTAGGACATAGAAGATTGAAGATGATATTAAACATGATTATATATCCCCTGATGTATATGGAAAAGGGTATACTTTGCTACAAAAGATGGGATATCAAGGTGTTGGACCTCTAGGGTTACAAAGAGAAGGTGTTATAAAACCAATTTTGCAAAATCCAAATTATCAACAAGATACTATAGGATTAGGATATAAGGGAGAGGGATCATAAGAAATAAAAGGGAAAGCACAAATGCCACCTTTTCATGAGACATCTAAAGCTCCTGCCTTACAATTCAGAAAGCATGGCATGTATGTAGATCTAGAAAAACAAAGGATAGCTCAAAGAATCATTGATAGTCTTGAGGATAATGATGATTCTGATTCTAATGATTATGAATGGGATTCCTTATTTGATGGTACTGAAGACATAGGAGTCGATGTTGTCCATCAATATAGTAACAATTACCATGAGGGTGAGAGTTCAATGAGTGACTCACTAGGATTGGTCCCACGTAATACTAATCATGTTGATCATGAGCCAAATGAGTGTTATGTTGTGACAGATAATTCAGAGGAGAGT
The DNA here is from genome assembly GCA_027943335.1 of Chamaecyparis obtusa. Lineage (NCBI taxonomy): Eukaryota > Viridiplantae > Streptophyta > Pinopsida > Cupressales > Cupressaceae > Chamaecyparis > Chamaecyparis obtusa. The sequence goes on from BSBK01000589.1 coordinate 3,480,145, forward strand.
ATGGAAATAGACTTCACTGATACTATCATAAACCTTAGCAACTTTTCCATCAATACCATCTCTGCTTTTGAAATCAACCCAAATGATCCAATGCCCCTTGTTCATCTTGACCTTATTGATTGGGATTCTCTTGATCACCTAGAACTTGATGTCTTCCATAATGATGATGCAATCATTGACTATCTTGGTACTAGGGATCATTTACCACCAGGGGATCACAAGTCAGGATTTCCAATAGAACTCAATGACATGGCCTATTTTGGAGAGAGTGCCAATCCTTTCAGACATAAAAATATAAAAATAATAAGCAGATCTAATGGTGAAAACCACTCAGTGGTAGTATTAGATCCAAAAATAGTAAAAAGAAAAGATGCATCTGATGGTGAAAACCTCTCTGAGGCGCCTCACGATGGAAGGATTGACACTCTTCCAAACTATCTAGATCGAGAGCAATCTACCATTCTTATAGAACCGACAGTACCACTTAATATTGGAACAGAGGAGTCTCCACGCACCCTCAAGGTAGCAGCATCCTTGATAGAATTAGAGAAAGAAGCTTTTGCTAAATTCGTCAGAGAACAACAAATCAACTTTGCTTGGTTCTATGCTGATATGCCTAGTTTGGATCCCAATCTCATTATTTATCATTTATCTATCAAACCAGGTGTAAAACCAGTTAAGCAGAAGCTTCGCAAAATGCATCCTCACATTGCTCTAATGGTGAAAGCAGAATTGAAAAAGCTCCTAGATGTTGGATTCATTCGGGCTATTGATTATGCTGAGTGGATTTCAAATATTGTTCCAGTTTCAAAACTAGACAAGTCTATCAAGATTTGTATTTATTTTCGAGATCTAAATAAAGCTTGTCCTAAAGATGACTTCCCTTTACCAAATATTGATATGATTGTTGACCTAACAGCTAGACATGAGATGTTATCATTAATGGATGGATTTTCTGGCTATAACCAAATCAAGATTGCACCAGAAGATTAGGAAAAAACTACTTTTACTTGTCCGTGGGGTACATACTGCTGGAATGTAATGCCTTTTGGCCTCAAGAATGCTGGAGCAACTTACCAAAGAGCCATGACCATGATTTTCCATGACATGATGCATACCATCATGGAAGATTATGTTGATGACATTTTAGCAAAATCCAAAGATAGAGTTGGTCATTTGAGAGTGTTAGACAAAATATTCACCCGGATGGAATAATATCAGATTCAACTCAATCCAAAGAAATGTGCATTCGGGGTCACATCTAGCAAACTGTTAGGGTACATTGTCTGAGCTAAAGGAATCGAAGTAGATCCAGAAAAGGTTAAATCAATATTGGAGATGGCTTCCCCCACTAACATCAGTCAGCTAAGATCTTTACAGGGGCATCTTCAATCAATCTGAAGATTTGTTTCTTAATTAGCAGATCGCAGTCATCCTTTTCAACATTTGTTGCATAAAAATATCTTATTCCAATGGGATGATAAGTGTGAGGAAGCTTTCAATAAAATCAAGCAGTATCTAGCGAATCCTCCAGCTCTGATGTCACCAATTCCAAGCAAGCCACTCTTGCTCTACATTTCAGCCACAACAGCCTCACTAGGTGCTCTTCTCGCTCAGCAAGATCATGAAGGAAAAGAAAAAGCCATTTACTACATCAGTCACACTCTAGTGGGATATGAATTAAACTATTCCCCTATTGAAAGAGCATGTCTAGCTGTTGTCTTTGCTTCACAAAAGTGGTGACATTACATGTTGTCACATTCTACTCAGCTTATTGCAAAAATTGATCTTTTAAAGTATTTGTTAAGCAAGACTACATTGAGAGGCAGGTTGGCTAAGTGGGTCATGCTACTTAGTGAGTTTGATATTGAATATGTAGATAGGAAGGCTATCAAAGGGCAAGTGATCGCAGATCAACTAGCAGATGCTCCATTAACGGATGACCAACCTATACACATAGAGTTTCCTGATGCTCATATCTTAGCTTTGACCATGCAAACATGGAAATTATACTTTGATGGCTCATACACTCAAAAGGGTTCAGGAGCTGGTATACTTTTTATCATGCCACAAGGATACACTATTCTGAAATCTTTCAAGTTGTTATTTTCTTGCACTAATAATGTGGTAGAATATGAGGCTTTGTTGATTGGGTTAAAAATGGCTTTACAATGGAATGTATCTGAAATAAATGTTTACGGAGATTCTCAGTTGATTGTTAATCAGGTTAATGATGATTATCAGACCAAAGATGATAAGTTGTTTCCATATAAATGTATGGTGGATGACTTTAAAAAGTATTTCTCTATCATCACTTTTGAGTAGATTCCTCGGCATGAAAACAAGGCTGCTGATGCCATGGCAATGATTGCTTCTTTATTTGATATCAAAGATAGCAAGGCCCGTTTTGAGTTCTTGGTGGAATCCCTGACTTTTCCTTCATATCATGACCCTAATACAAGTATTATATGTCATCTGATTGGACATGACTCCCCAACCTATGGAAAGATCTATTCTTACCTCAAAGATAACACTTTACCTCCCGACCTATCCCACAATAAAAAGCAAACTTTTCTCCACCAAACCTCCTGCTATATTTTACTATCTGACACCCTTTATCGGCGAGGTTTTGATGGTACTCTCCTCTGATGTCTTGAACATGATGAAGCTCAACTTTCCTTACAGGATGTACATGAAGGTATTTGTGGGACACATTCGAGTGGTCCCTCTTTGGCTAAGAAACTCATGCGTATGGGTTATTATTGGCCTACCATGGAAGAAGATTCCTTTCATTTTGCTAGGGCATGCAAGAAATGTCAGATACATGGAAACCTTATCCATGCTCCAGCACAAGAGTTGCATCCCTTTACAAATACTTTGCCATTCAATCGGTGGGGACTTGACCTTATGGGTGCTATCAATCCTCTATCTTCCAATGGTCACAAATGGATCCTCACTGCCACAGAATACTTCACTAAATGGATTGAGGCTATTCCATTGATTACTACCACAGGGAAACAAATATTCATGTTTATCTTAAACTATATCATCTGCAGCTATGGTATACCTATGTATCTCATTACTGATCATGGGAAATAGTTCCAAAATCAGGACATGGATGAACTGTGCACCAAATTCCACATTACCCACAACTATTCCACCATCTACTATCCTCAAGGAAATGACCAAGCTGAGGTGTCAAACAAAACAATTGTTAAAATCCTACAAAAGACTGTCAATGACGCTGGCCGTGATTGGCATCTTCAACTTAATCCTACCTTATGGGCTTACCGCACCTCCATCCAAACTCCTACTGGAGCCACTCCATACTCCCTTGTTTATGGATCTGAAGCAGTCCTGCCCCTCGAGGTCGAGTTGCCTTCACTTCATGTTACTCTTAAAGATTTAATTCCTAATGAAGAGTATAGAGTTGCACGCTTGACTGAATTGGAACTCCTAGATGAACGCCGTCAGCGCGCCCATGATCATTTGAAAGTTTATCAGCAACGTCAGTCTCGTCAGTATAATAGCAAGGTAAAGATCAGAGACTTTCAGTTAGGTGACTTAGTCCTTTGAGAAAATCCAAAGAATCAACAACACCATGAAAAGAAGGGTAAGTTTGAACCTAATTGGTTAGGACCTTTTGTGATCACAGCAGTCTATGGTTCTAGAGCTTATCAGTTATCTACACCTGAAGGAGATCCCTTGGATGAGCCTCTTAACAGTATCCATCTCAAGAAGTTTTATCCTTGAAATCCCAATGGAAGGGGCATGTATATAGGCTGTATATATCTTCTGTAAATGAAATAAGAAAAAAAAATACAAAAAGAATCACAAAATCAAAAGAAAAACTACAATAAAAGCATATGGTGAAAACTTGGAAACAGGTGCTATATGTAACAAATTAGCTCCTCTATCTATTGGGCTTCTTTTAGTGTGTCTATTCATTGTATATATCCACAATAAAATGGTTCATCAATCCTCATCCTCACCATGTATATATCATAATAAAATGGCCCGTTCATGCACCATTCCTTATATTTATCCATAATAAAATCCGATCATAGCTTGATCTTTTGTCAAGGTCTTCACCCTACACTTGTTGTGTCTTTTCTTCATCCATAATAAGTCAGTCCATCACCTAGCTGGGGGCATGTCCTTGACCTAGTTTGGGAAGTGGATCTATGATAGTCGTGACTCTTCAAGGACATAATGGAGTTATTTTCACCAGGCAAGGAGACACAATCAAATGTCCTTTTACAATGATCTCTTCATGCTGAATCCAAAATCTATGATCTATTCTTCGACACATGACTACTTATCTCTATATCTTGACTATAAATCATCAGTTGAATTGATCAACATGTCCCACATCAATCTTTTTGGCAAAAGAAATGTATATTCATGACAGGCATGTTAGACTGGTTTGTTGTAGATTATGCATTCATATCTAGATTTCATTGTTATCATGTTTCCTATGCTATTCCGGGATATCTTTTGACATGAGTTTGAAACTCCCATATGTCATTGATTAGAATAGCCAGGATGGAGCATGGTATTTTCTTTGATTGCTGTTTGTGGGGTATTTTCCGATGAAATCAAAGGATCCAATCATTTGTGGTGTCTGTGTATAAGTGCCTTCATCCATTTCATAGTATGAGCAACATAAACATCATGTTGTTCTACAAATACTATTTAGGGTGATACGCCATCGCATACCTCAACTCCAAATATTTGTTCCTTGATTGAGGGGGAAATATTTCTTGTCTGTTACGCAAATGAAACTCAGGTCATCTCGGTTCAATTATACCTAGATGCTTGTCAAGTTTGCAATATTAAACTCCATGCAAAAAGTGCTCAGGTCATCCTGGTTTAATTATACCATGATGCTTGCATTTTCTTGCAACATAATGAGCTCAATGATGAAAATCAAATTCCATTTATTATGAAGTTCTAAGATGTTACATGAAGTTGTGGAGATACTCATTTCATATTTCATTTTGCATTGCATATCAGTGCTCCTTTTATAGGGATTTATAGGTTACCTTTCTTATTAGGTTATCTATTTTCTTAGTCTATTCTTCTTGTGTCAGATACATTGTTATTTAAGTTGAGGACATTTGGATAACCACACATATTATGACTTCTTTTGCATTTAACATTTAACTCATTTAGAGACATAATTTATCTTCATTAGGAGTGTTCATTTATATTTAATTTGGTCATTTATTATAGCTATAGTTTCATCTCATTTTCTATTATTGTGTTATCCGTTATTAAATTTAAATCATCATCATTTATTACATTAGATATCATTTGCATTATATCATTCATTTCATATTCATTATCCACATTGTTCATCATGAATATTGCATTTTTAATCACATGGCATTCATAAATTCATTTAAGACGTCCATTTATGTCACCATCATAGGATTATTAACCATTAAGCATCAACAAAATCAAAACATGCATATAAATCATTTTGCATTCTAAGACATGCATTTTAGCAGTCTAAAAGTACATCATCACATCCTACATCTCTCAGTACGCACATGTATATAAATCATTAAAGTGAATAATGATAGAACTGCATCACATAAAATCCATAACACAACAAAAATATCTGAATGTCCAATGATATAAATCAATAACAATGTGTCTATCGTTAATGTGTCTGTCAAGTCAACAATATAATAATACAATGAATCATAATGATACAATCGTGTATACAATGATCTCTCACACATTTATGAACCACTGCCTCCAGACTCTGTATGTCACTATCTACGGGATGCAATGTGGCCCTGTGCTGCTGCACTCCCTGATGCTGAGGATCCACCCTGACCTCCTGAACCTGTTGGTGCTCTAGGAGGATGTGATGATACCCCTCCACTGCCAGCTGGTGCCTGTCGCTCATGTGCAGCTGCTCTGATGCCAACTGAGCTCTCTCTATAGCTCCTGATCCACTGATCCCTCGGGACTGCTTGTCTATATGCCTCTCGCCAGTAGGATATCTCCTTCCTGGCATGTATCATGGCTCTCATGATATCCCCATGAGGACCTAGGTCCTCAATCCTCTGTAGCTCATCCAGAAGCATCTCTGACTCCCTAAGTCTCTCCACCGTTGAATCTCTCTCTCCCCGCAGCACATCCATCTGTCTACCCATCCTCTCAATCTGTCTCTCCAAACGTGGAACCCGGTCTACCTGTACCTGGATAACTACTAGTCGAACTAGCAGTGCGTCAATATTAGGCTCCTCCTCCGCAGCATCTCTGTGTAAATAGGGATCCTTTCCCCCGATGTCCATGTCTGCCTGCTCATCCTATGCCTATATGTCTGACTTCTCCACATCTGGCTCATCTTGTCTGCCACCCTAAGCCACGTCAACCTGAGCCACATCCACCTATGCCTACCCTTGTGCCTGTGCTTGTAGTGCAGCAACTAGTATCTGTACTATAGCCACTAGTCTCTGTACCTACATGACTGGTACCTATAAAGGGGCTCTTGCAACTGGCTATGCTGGCTGTACTAGCGGCTATCTCCATCCCTGTCCCCTCTGCCTCACTCCACCTCCTCTCATTCGTGGGCCAACTCTCCCTCCATCTCCACCACCATCTCCACCACCTCCATCTCCACCACCTCCATCTCCTCCTCCATCTCCTCCTCTCCCTCATCCCCTCCTATCTCGACCTCCCTACCTCCCCCGACATCTATCTGCTGCATCTCTCTCTGGAGGTCTCACTGCTAGATCTGTAATCCATGGCATAGGATGATCTCTCAAAAATTTCTCTAAATCTCTAGTCATCCCAGGGTCAACCACTATCTATCTCATAGACCATGCCTAGTATGGTGCATCCAAAAACTCCTACCATGCAACATCAAATGATGCCATGGGTCCCCAATCCTGTCTCTCCTGGTGTGTCTGTGCAAATTGGATCACTCCCTGGGGCATACCCTGTATCCTACCAAACTGTCATAGAACCTAGCTAACCAGCTATCTCTCAATAATAAAGGGTGTCCACCCTATCAGCCATCGCACCTCAAAATAAAAATCAAACTGTCGCTCATCGTCCCATGGCTCACACCCAAGATAGGGTCTCCATGTCATTGTGTCTGGTGTGTCAAAAGTGTAGCGCCAAAAATCTAAATGTCCTAGTTTTGCTTGGGATAAAAATAAGGAGTATAAATGAATATAGGGCTGCCCTGCACCCCGGAACTGAATCACTACTGGTCTGGTCACTGCAATGTGCTCCCATTGCCAAACATGGAGCAGTGTCACCCCTGCTGATAGAGATGCACTCCCGTGGTACACCACCTGATGTAAATCATGGTATAAGTGTGCTAATAAACACACACCCCAAGCAAATCAGGTCCCCTCCATCACCCGCTGTAATGTCCGGCCCCACCCAACTGCAAATTCATGTGACCTCCGATCTGGACATACGAACCCCCTAATAGCGCCTGCTAGAACCACTAGAACAGGGTCATACATGTCGACCATCTCCTCCCAGCTAATCTCTCCATCCTCTATGTCATCATCTTCAAAGACGGCTCTGCACTCTGTGACTCCGCCGTGTCGATCATACTGCACTAACTCTCCTGTGATGGGAAGCCGGAGGATGTGATATACATCCTCTAGTGTCACTGTCATCTCCCTTGTCAGAAGATGGAACGTACTCATCTCTGAGTGCCATCTCTCAGCTAAGGCAGTCATCATGCTTAGATTCACCTGAATCTCGGGCGTGTAAATGACATGGTACAGTCCTGATGCTTCTATCACTAGTCTCTCTATCTTTGATAATCCTGGTCTCAGGTTCTGTGTGACGGGATATCTCTCCCGTGACATCAGAACATCTGTGATATCCTCCTATTCAAGTCAACAACAATCAACTTCTCAGATTTCGATAAACTGATCTATCAATCTATCTATCCTATCATATCAATTTCAAACATGTTTATCACATGTTTCAACAGACGATTCTATCAATTGTCTATTTGAGACTGGCTAACTAGCGAACATGCTACAATGTTGCCAATCTTGATCAAATTGATCACAATCAACCACCAACAGATCAAATCAGCTTATCGACATCAAGTTTGACCCAATTGACTATCCATCATGACTAAATTCTAACACTCAAACACATATGCGCAGCATTGAAACATGCATGCGCAACTTTATTTCACATTTGCGCAGGTTTTTACCGATGCGCAGTCTTCATCCACATTTGCGCAACATTTCTAGGCATTTACGCAGTTTTATACATATGCGCAGTTTTAATGACATTTGCGCAACTTTTCCTAACAAATGCGCAACAAGTATCCATGCACACTTTTATTATATGCTTGCACAACACTGTTACTCTCCTAAAATGAATGTGCAAATCTCCCTAATGTATGCGTAGAAACTTTGATTTTATGCGCAAACATCCAAATTTGCTGCGCATTGATGTGCCGAAACTGCGCATTCATCCTATGCCTAGAAAAAAATAAAATTCCTACTCTAATCTATCATTTGATCTACCCTAAACATGTTCTAAATCTAATCTAACATGCATCAAATCATGGAAATACAGAGTAGGATCGAGTCACCTACCGGTTCACCCGAATCGGGTGGTCACTGGAAGCGTCTGACTCTCTTGAAGAGGTGATCTGACAAGGGGAACAACATCCTGGCGGCTCTGCTCTTCTCTCTCTCACGCTCTACTCTCCAAATGACAAGTGTGCACAATGAACCTATTGTGGACCACTTGGCCATATTTATAGCCTGTGGACCCGATGTGCTTGGTGTGTGAACCCTCTCTGCCATTTTTTTTTTCTATTCTACCCTGTTTTCATCCATATTTCTACCTGTTCTTTCATGAGATTGATTGGACAACCCCATAAAATAATAATAATAATAAAAAATCTTTTTACAAAATTTAAATAATCTTTTTTTTCAATCAATCTCTCGAGGGGGCATCCATAGGTCGTCTGAGACATTGTCTGGGGCAGGGGCAAAAATGCTTGATCTTTCTTTGAAACAGTGTGACTAGCACATTATTTCAAAGAGGGGCAAAATGTATACACCTAAAAATGGCTTCATTAATTAATTAAATATTTATTATTTAATTATTATTGACTTGATAAATTAATTAAATATTTATTATTTAATTAATATTTGTTTCCTCTATTTATTAAGTAAATTATTCAATTTATTTAATAAATTCACTATAGTCTAATTCTATATCCTAAGTCTTCTAAATAGTCTATTAAAAAGTGATTTAATTAAATACAAAATCACCTAAATATGACTAAATCCCCTAGTCCACTTCATCCACCTAGTCACCTGACACATCACCTTGGCTAAGATAAATAATTATTATTAATTATTTATTCATAATTATCCTCACCCACACATGTCCTATTCTTAAGGGCTATGTGGCCTCATAGGACTTGGTCTCATGACCACATGACCTCTCAACAATCAAGTCAAGAGACCTTCCCTATTCCTAAGGGGCTTCTCAAGCCACCTCTAAGGGTCAAAGGTGACTCATGGGACACTTGTACAAAGAGTCCTCATGAGGAAAAGGTCTCTCCCCCTTTCTCTCTTTGGTCTTTGTGAGACACTTGACATGTGTCTTTCCCTTCCACCTTCTTCTCCTCCATGTCAATGTGAGAGAAACATCATCCCTATTCTTCCTCTCACATTCTAACTACATCCCCCTTTCTCTCAACTCCTTCAACTAAGACAATTCTAGCCCTAGGATTTTCCACCTTTTATTCTCAACCGTAGGATCGTGCCACCTAGGCCTAGATCCTCCAAAACTCTATAAAAGGAGCCTCATTTGCCCTTTGTGGGCTAATAGAAAATATGGATTTTTGAGAACAAGCATTCAAGCATTCAAGCATCCAAGAAATCAAGAAAACAAGCATTTTCATTATTATCCCCATCATTTGCATTCCATTCATTAGATTTGCATAAGCTATTGTGCATCCATTTCACTCAATCTCCACACTTGGGAAACATCTTGGGAAAAGGGGTTCATTTGAAAATCTGAGAGCTCAACATCTTCAAAAAATCAAGGTTAGGAGGGCAATGGAGACAAGCTGCATTTGTAGGTGAAGGTAAAATTGTTATTTTGGCTTCATTGTTTATTGCATTCTTCATTGTAGTTTGCTTATTAGATAGATTTGTTAGCGTCTTTTAGTTAATTCATCATTTAGAATAGTATCCAACTAATTTTCATACAACAGGAATAGGTCAAGGAGATTACAACTTACTGAATAGGCTTGTATAAGTGTTTCATGGAAGGGTCTGCAAACAAAAGAGGTTGTTCAAGGAAAGAGAAAGATTCTTTCACAACAACAAGGCTCTCAGGATTAGACATCAATCCATGACCTGCAAATAGACATTCATTCTTATAGCTCGGTGTATGATTGAGACAAGACTATTAGGGGCTGAAATATACCCACAAAACATCTAAATCAAATCAAACACAATAACACACACAACTATAGAAAGTAAGAGGAATCAGGGAAACTAAGATATCACTAAAAACATGCATACACTTTGATCCAATAAGAGGTAAGCCAAACAGGAAAGCATGAGGATAGGAAAACATGTCACATAATACTTTGCAATGTCTATATTATCAATGAGAACTTACAAGATGTGGGAAACCAGAGAGCAAAAAATGCTACAGATAGTTCTCTAAGGAAAGACTTTCCCTTTTTACAAAAATGTAAAATCTGAGCACTACAGGCTCCAAAAAAATATATATACACCTCTACTGCACGTAGGCAGGAATCAAAAATATCACCGAATTAGGGCTACATAGATATGCATAAAATAATTTGGCCCCTAAAATAGTCACAATCTAATCATAAATGTGTTCTATGAATATCATGGCCGATCAGATCTCTTCTTTTGCGTGTCCATCCCTGAATTGATCATGCCTTGCTCGGACAAAAACATCATCCATCTACCTCTTTGCAAGCTACTTAGCCATGAATGCTCAAAAATTTGATCAGATATTTAAAAGGACTCAAAAATGGCAGCCTAAAATATCTCTGCACACATCTATCCAACTGCAACTGCCATGAAAATATCATCAATTTTTTAGCTGCCGCACTTGCAAACATTTCCCTTAGAAGAAAGCTCATATGCCACATCACTTTGACAAAGCATTGGTCACATGATTGCATGAGCCGAAAGGCCTTCATGTGATCATGCAAAAATCTCTTGAGAAACTACCTCTGCCCTTAGAAAATGTCAATGGTCGCATGATCGCATGAGCCGAAAGGCTTTCATGCGATCATGTGACAACTCCTTTAAAACTCTCACCACCTTGCCATGGAATGACACCTCGGGCCCACAAAAATCTGCCACCCATCAAGCTTCACCGACTGCTAGCCATCATACTTGCCAAACTCACCATGTGCCCAAACTACAAGCCCACCGAAGCATTGTTGACCGTTGGGGGTTGTCGCATGATCGCATGCGGCTAGGAGGTGGCATGAGATCATGTGACAAGCTTTAGATGGTCAAGAAAACTTAACCCTCGGGTTCACCCTTCCTTAGTTTCCAAGTCACATTATTTTTCTTAACCTTGGGCCTCTACTAAATGACTACACAAAATCCATTGATCTTTGCTCCATTAGATGACAGTCGCTGAGTTGCATTACCCCATCGGCATATTCTTTTCTATCAGGAGATTACCCAACTAAAAGAAGTCTCTTAATCACCAAATAAAAAGAATATTCCTCTTTCATTTGCGAGACTACCCGACCAAACATAGAATCGGGCCCACCTCCAACTGCAGAACCATGCAAAAACCTACCAAACCTCACCACGTGGCACTCCCTTACTTGTCACGGCCGCTACCCCAGCAAACACCTTGGCACCCCTGGCATGGGACCCACCGCAAACTCCAGATTCCCATCAGACGATTGTTGCATGATCGCATGGGATCAAAAGATCCCATGCTAACATGTGACCACCGTTGATCTTCATCGCACCTACACCGGTATAGAAACCTTGAGCCCCACCTCCAACTGCCTGTTGTAGTTGACAATTTGTCGCATGATCTCATGCGGTCATGAGACCACATGTGATCATGCAACCAACCACTTGACGTTAACTGCCGAAGGGTGAACCAATACCATCGAAACCACTGATAATTTGTCGCATGGTCACATGGGCTCGGAAGAGCCCATGCAATCATGTGACCAACCGCATGATGCTAGCCAACCGCCACCACACTGTTTGCTTTGATTGCTTACTGCTTGTCGCATGATCACATGCGGCCAGGAAGGCCCATGTGATCATGCGACCGACTGCGTGATGCTAACTGATGATCGTTACCGCTTGGAGTTGACTGTCAAAAAATGACCACTGAAGATCCCTTGCTGACACCGCATCAATGGTTGTCATATGATCTCATGGGATTGGAAGATCCCATATGATCATGCGACAGCCATCAGATCTTTCTCTGCACTGGCATGACTTTAAGCACTGGGACCTACCTGTCAGAGTTGCGCAGTTAGGGAAAAATGCAGATGCCAGAGAAGTGTAAAGTGTAAAGGGGTTGAAAACATAAAAGGTTTTCGAGTGAAGGTCGAAAACACGCCAAATTTTGAGAGCTGAGAGGTCAAAAACACACCAGACTTTCAGACAAAAGGTAGAAACATCCTGAGCCTGCAGAGAGGAGGTCAAAAACACACTGGGTTTTCTACACTCGAGAAGAAAACACACTGGACTCTCATCATAAAAGGTAGAAAACACAGAGATTTTTGACACTTGAGTATTTCTTCTTGGAAAATAGGAACTATGGCCAAAAATGAATGACAGGGAAATTTTGGGCAACACTACCTTAGGGACTCCCTGTAAGAGGCCGAATTGCCTTTTCACATGATCATAATAGTAGGGCATCACTATATGATTCTGATGACCCTCTAATAGCTTTTTCTACTATGAATGTCTCATCTAGAATCATGTATCAAGCCACTCTATCATCTGGTAGTAGGGTCTCCATATCACATCGGTACTAGCAATGTGGTTTAGATGTACTCTCCAATAGAGCATATCCCCAAACTGCTAGATATCCCTCAAAGGATATGCAAAAGCTCTCACTATCCTTGCATCTACCATCACCGACACTCCTTGTGGACATGTACATGTGAAATGCTCAAAGATCCATATCTGCAAAACTATGCATGTTGATAGACTCTCTCGCTGATACCTCACTAACTGACTTAGCTCATGGTATAGCTATGCTAGCATGCTGTGACCCCATGAGAACATAGTCCTCTCTCTCTCCATCTTCTATATGAGATGTGTCAGAGGTGATCAAAATATGGTACCCTTTGATTTTGGTAACACAACCAAGGCTACTATACATAACATCACCTTCTGTATTAAAGGTGTAGGGCCTGATAATATGACAGATAGTGGAATTTGATCTAATCGACCCTGCATTAGTGGACGCACACCTATACAGTACTCTAAGTCTGCATGGATCTCCTCACAACCATGTTGTGCTCTAGGTCTGATAGTCTCCCCTCAGACTGGAAGCCACATAATCCTATATACATCCTCTAAAGTCATTGTGATCTTCCCACATGGAAGATGGAAGGAGCATGTATCCTCATCCCATCTCTCTATCAGAGCTGACATCATGGCTCGGTGTAGTCTGATCTATCAAAGGATTGATACCTAGTAAAATCCTACATCCCTTAGTAACTGCATCCCTCATTATCCAGCTTGGATAGTCTCTCATTGACATTCACTAGCAAATCCCCAAAAGGATGTTGTTGGAAGAAGACTAGGTCTTGTAAGCACAAACAAACATCATATCAGTAATCTACATCATCCAATCTATAAATCTAACTAAACTAGGTCAAAGTCAACCTCAGTTAGGTCAATGTCAACCTTACTGGGTCAATGTCAACTTTACTAGGTCAGGGTCAACCTTTTTGGGTCAAGGTCGGCCTCATCTCAAAACATGACAAAAAATCCCCTGGGCAATATCGACTTTTATGGGTCAAAGTTGACCTAGGTGGGTCAATGTCAACCTAAAGGGGTCAGGGTCAACCTAAAGGGGGCAAAATTGACCTGACCTCTCAAAATAGGAATTTGAGAAACACAAAGGTGGATAAAGGCACAACTCACCTTGGGTAGTGGCCATCCAATAGCTAAGCTGTGTCTCAGAGACTCCAAGTGTGTTGCTCACAGCTCTTCTCTACTTGGCATCTTGCTTTCTCATTTCAAATCTACAAATAGTAAGACTGAGTAAGTTTTTCTTTTTATCTCTGTTATAAGGTAAAAATTAGGGTTTTCTTAGGGTAAAAACTTGAAATTTCTTTCTTATGCATTTAGACAGACATCTACTCTTTTCATCATAACTTGAGTTTGGTAACTCCGTTTTCAGTGCTGTTAGTGGCATTGGAATCATGATTTAGATACCTAACTCCTTGAACTATTTTAGGAAGGTTAGGAATCCTTCTAATTGGTTTGGGAAAGGACTTTTCAACACTCTGCATATCCCGTATATAGAGTTTTTCTTATCACCCCATTTCACCCTTCCAAAGTAGAAAGTCGAAATAGGGGGGCATAAGGGGCTCTATATACTTCTCAAATTATCATATAATAAGCTTTAGGTGATTTATAGATTTTCATTAACCTTGTGTGTTGCATGTTCTAATAGTTATCTGCAGGATCTTTACATCGAGGACTTGGCTATATCCTTTTTATTTACTATGATGTTTTCTTACTTTAGCTTGCATATTCACAGTGTCATAACTAAGCTAAAGTGGGGGCTAAATGTATCATCTTAAAATGGAAGAACTTCCATCTTGATAGGATTAGCACCCTCTTTTAATACATTTATCATGATAGACATGCATTTAGGATGCATTTTTGCACTCCTCTTCTTCATTCTAGGTGAAATTATGGTTAGAATCTTGAGGATTCTCCTGAATTTCCCTCTTCCATGGCTCTATTTATTGGGTAAGATTTAGAAATGGATCCTCCTAGCCTTCATCTCAGTAATCATAGAATTTTATGTCTATTCCTGACATTCTATCCTATTCTGGCATCAATTCTAGGTTTCTCGACATCCCTGGGACCTCTTGACTTGATTCTGAGTCAACTTAGGATCAAGGTCAATGTCTTAGGTCAATCCTGACTGGGTCAAGGTCTTAGATCGACCCTAACTAGGTCAAGGTCTTAGGTCAACCTTGACTAGGTCAGGGTCAACCTCAACATTGACCCCTTTCTCCAAATTTTCAAAATATTTAATTTCCAGGCTTCGGGCTTTCGGGAAATTTATTTTCCCACCTCTGAGTTCACCATTTCGAGTTTTGGGATGGTAAATACTTTAATTTCATTTAATCTAGGTATATTTTCTAAAGGTGAGGACCTAATTGAGATTTAATTCTCCATGGTGGCCCATCTAGAGGAGTGTGCCCTAGATCACTATAAAAGGAGGCCTTCCTCTCTCATTTTCACATCAAGTTTTCATATCTCATCTCAAGAAATTGTAAGCTCTCAAGTGCAAGAAAGAATTCAAGCAAGGAAGGAATAGTGAAGGCACAAGTTAGCAAGAGGAAGATATAGAAGATCAAGGCATTGTTGACATCAAGCATCTTTGTAGACTCATAATTGGAGCAAGAGAGATCCTTTCTTCCTTGATCCACCATTATCAACTTTCAAGCTTTCAAGGATTCAATCATGGAGTAGCAATTATGAATTGTGAGTTTGGTAGAAGTACTTTATCCTTGGGGGCTTGGTATGCTTTTCTATCTCATTCAAATCTATGCATTGATATTTCATACATATTCATGCTAGGGTTTTGATCTAGAGGATTAGATCTTGGCATTACACTTTCAATACATACACACACACATTCTATTTCAATAGGCTATTCATGGAGGTGGAGACCACCAAAATGGGGGTTTGACTAAGGCAAAACCCTATATAGCTACCCCAAAACTCCCCTTTTTAGATATCTATAGTTGTTGTTTTGAGGATCAGAGGACAAATCTGAGTACCCTTTTCGCTGAACTTTCAGGATCTATGAACAGAATTCAAATCAGACTTCAAATAAAGAATGTGGTATTTGACCTTTTATGAGGGTCAAACCCGAGTTGAGCCATCTCTATGAAAGATTTCTAGGTTTTCTTCCTCTCAAAATTTCCAGTCCAGGATAGATTTCAGATTTTTCTAAAAGTGTGCACATACTTTAGAAAATAGGTATTTATGAATCAATTTTATGATGAGGTATGTATCTTGACCTAATTGATTTTCAAGTATTTCTAGATTTACTTATGCTACTTCAATTCCAAATTCAATTTCAAATGAATGTGTTGAATGTTAGGTACATCACTATGTTTCCATTTTAACCATATTCACATTCTTAATAGAGAAAAAGATCAACTTTGCATGGAAATATTCAGATATGCCAGGGTTGGATTTTGATCTTATAATGCACCATTTATCTATAGCTCCAAACACTAAACCTGTTAAGCAAAAATTGAGAAAGATGCATCCACATGTTGCACTCTTGGTAAAAGTTGAATTAGAGAAGCTCCTGAAAGCCAAATTCATCTGTGTCATTGATTATGCAGAATGGATCTCTAATATTGTACCTATTTCTAAACCAGACAAATCAATAAGAGTGTGCACATATTTTAGAGATGTAAACAAAGCATGCCCTAAGGATGATTTTCCATTACCTAACATTGATATGATAGTGGACATGACTACGGGCTTTAAGATGTATTCTTCAATGGATGGATTTTCTAGATATAATCAAATTAAAAATGCTCTAGAGTATCAAGAGATAACTTCTTTTACATGTGCGTGGGGTACCTTCTATTCGAATGTCATGCCATTTGGGCTTAAGAATTTTGGTGCTACATATCAGAGGGCTATGACTTCTATTTTTCACGACATGATGCATAGGACTATGGAAGATTATGTTGAGGATACTTTAGCAAAATATATGATTAGAGATGAACATCTAAATGACTTGAACAAGATACTAGACATAATGGAAAAATTTAGTTTCAGACTAAATCCTAAGTGTGCTTTTGGTGTCACTTTTGGAAAGCTCTTAAGATACATAGTTTTAAAGAAAGGAATTGAAGTAGATTGGGGTAAAGTTAAAGCTATCACGGAGATGTAAGCTCCCAAGAACATCAACCAAATGAGAACATTACAAGGGAGGGTTCAGTCTATCAGACGCTTCATATCTCAGCTAGCAGACATATCACAACCTTTTACAAAGACATTACATAAAGGTGTGACATTTGCATGGATCGAGGAATGTTAAAAGAATTTTGATCATATCAAGAAGTATCTATCAAATCCTCCTATCTTGATGCCTCCTATTCAAGGGAAGCCATTGATCTTGTATATCTCTGCAATAGATACATCACTGGGGGCATTGCTTGCACAACATGATGAGAATAAAAAGCAAACAGCTATATACTATATCAGTAGAATATTGGTAGCATATGAAAAGAACTATTTTATGATTGAAAAGGCTTGTCTAGCTGTGATCTTTGCATCACAAAAATTGAGACATTATATGTTGGCTCATACCACACATTTAGTAGCTAAGATTGATCCACTAAAGTACCTATTAAGCAAGGCTACCCTCATGGGTAGATTAGCCAAATGGGTCATGCTCTTAAGTGAATTTGACATTGAATATTTTGAAAGAAAAGCTATTAAAGGCCAAGTTATTGTTGATGAATTAGTAGTTGCACCTTTGTTTGATGACACACCAATGCAAATGGAATTTCCAGATTCCTCTATCATGAATCTTTCTTCTAGAGAATGGCAATTGTTCTTTGATGAATCCTATACATAGAATGGATCCAGAGTAGGCATCTTGTTTATCACTCCTCAAGGATACTCCATTCCTAAGGCATTTAGAATCAAATTTTCTTATACAAACAATATTTCTAAATATGAAGCCCTTTTGAATGGTATGAAAATAGCAATTGAGTGGAGAGTAACATAATTACATATTAATGGAGACTCACAACTTTTAATCCATCAAGTCAATGATGTGTACCAAACTAAGGATGAAAAGCTTGTTCCATACAAGAGAATGGTAGATGATCTCAATAAATATTTCATCTCTATCACATTTGAGCAAATACCTAGAATAGAGAATAAGGTTGTTGATGCAATGGCAACATTATCTACTTTATTACACTAGCCTGAACATGAGCTACGCTATGAGTTCCTGGTGGAAGCACTATCTTATCCTACATATAACTCCCTTGAAACCTGCATGATTTGCATTGTTGTAGGTCATGATTCATCTAGATATACAAACCTATTCTCCTATCTCAAAGACCAAATCATTCCCGATACCTTCAACCACCATGAAAAAAGATACCTTATTCATAATGTCTCTCGATATGTCATCATTGGTCATGATCTTTACAAATGAGGTCTAGATGGTATGCTACTTAGATGTTTAGAATGGGAAGAGTCTCAACATGCATTAGAGGAAGTCCATGATGGTATTTTTGGGTCACAGTTGAATGGTTTAACACTAGCTCAAAAACTTATTAGGGCTGAGTACTATTGTCCTGAAATGGAGAAAGAGTCTATCAAGTTTGCTAAGAACTGTCAAAAGTGCCAAGTGCATGGAAAATTAATTCATGCTCTAGGGAGAGATCTAATTCCCTTCACTACTTAATGGGCATTTGATCTTTTAGGATCCATACATCCTCATTCTTCTAATGGACATACCCATATAATCACAGCTACAAATTATTTTACAAAATAGGTATAAGCAGTCCCTTTGACACAAGCAACTGGAAAATAAATATCTATGTTCATCTTGAACTACATCATATGCCGATATGGTATTCCACATTCTATTATCATAGATAATGGTGGAAAATTTAAGAACAAAGACTTGGATGATCTATTTGCCAAATTCAAGATTACACAACATTGGTCATCTATCTACTATCCTTAAGGGAATGGACAAGCATAGGCTTCTAATAAGAATCTATTGAAAATCTTGCACCGTACAATTAATAAAATAGGAAGAGACTAACATCTCATGATCAATCCAGTTCTCTAGGCCTACAAAAAAAGTATCAGAATGCCTACTAGGGCTACACCTTTCACTTTAGTTTATGGGTCTAAAGCGGTACTGCCTATTGAGGTTGAAATCCCATCACTAAGAATCAGAATGCATGGTCTAGTAACTGATGATGACTACAGAGTTTTTAGGTTGCAAGAACTTGAACTACTAGATGAGCATAGACAAGTAGTGTATGATCATCTTCGAGTGTATCATAAGAGAATGTCTAGAGGTTGCGACAAGAAAGTCAGACACAGAGAATTTTAGGTTGGCGATCTAGTCTTGAGAGAGGATCCTAAAAATCAATCACATAGAGAGTGCAAGGGGAAGTTTGAACCCAACTGGCTGGGTCCCTTTATTATCACTACTACTTTTGGCTCTAGTGCTTATAACTCTCAACGACTGAAGGAGAACAACTCTGAGAACCAATCAATGTTCTCCATTTGAAGAAATTCTATGCCTAAGGCATTCAGTCTATGGTAAAATGTCTTGAAAAAATTATAAAAATATGAAAAAGTCTTGAAAAAATGAACACCTTGGTGAAAACCTAGCAATAGGTGCCTTGATGATTCACAAAAAAATTGAAAAATACCAAAAATAGAAAAAAAATTGGAAAACTGAAAAATACAAAAAAATGAGAAAAAGAAAAAGTGCCTTGGTGAAAACTTGGAAACAGGTGCCTTGGTAGAAAAATTAGAATCTCTCCCAAGATGGTGAGAACTTGGCAAATGGATACCACTTGTTCAAAATGCTCCATCTATCAATGCAATCTTGGTCTTTCCTAGCTTTCAGTCTGCTTTTGTCTGTATATATCCTTGTTTCAATAAAGTCAGTCTGTACACCAATCGAATCAAGCGTTTGTATCCTATCAATGCCTAACACTTGGGTGCAATCAATGTCATACCTTATGGTCTCTAGTATACTTTATATGTGTCATATCTAGTCAAAGTCCTTTGAAGCTTCATTCGAGTTAGTCATTTTGTCTCCTCTCCAGAAAGGATTTTGCATCTACAACAACGCCATCAAATATCAAACTGAAAACAATCCATGTTTTTTACATGCTTTTATCTCCTTGTATGCTTACTGATTCACATTGGGATTTTTTGCATATTATGTCCTTTCAAGCTCTTCGATGATGTCCTTTACAGGATTTAGAGAGTGATGACTGGGGGCATAATCTTTTATTTATTTTCTACTTGTATGTGAAAATCTAACAACTTTGGAAATTTTGGATTGAAATGGTGTCCAACTGTAAGAGCCTCTATCTCGAATTGGATGGCCATGCATACCTCAACCATTGATACTCAAAAAATTCAAGGAAGTTTGATCTAACTATTGTCTTTTTGAGTGAGTTCTTTCTCCTACTATGAAACATGATCTTACCTAAGGATGTGAATGATAAAGGGTCACTATAGGTAATTCACATTGGATTTAGATTGATCTCTTGACTGCTTGATGTGTTTGTTTCACGCAAGGTGTATTCAGGTCATCACGACATTTATGTTCTGATGCTTATAAAAATTTCTATATCAAAATGGAAATGATATTTAGGTCATCCTGGTGTTTGTGCCTTGGTGCTTATATCTAATCCAACATTTCAAAAATAAAATAAATATTCATATGTCTATGGTTGTCTAACTAGTGGGTGTTTTATTTATTCTTGCGCATACAAATCAATATTCATATGTTCATAGTTTCCTAACTAGTGGGCATTGTATTTATTTATCTAGTTACCTAAAAAACTCAATGATGACAAATGACTAACACATGATCAGTGACTAGGTCCTAGGTCTTAGGTTGCATTTCATTTTGTATGTCATTTTGCACTTTGCATGATTGCATGATCTCACAAATTGCTTGACAATCTTTAACAATCCTTCTAAAATTATACTTAAACTGCAAATGAAGAGATGAATCTCATATGAAGGTTTTCTCACAGAAATGCAAGTAGTCACAATCCTGGGTTACACATCCTTTTTGACATAAGATTGAGTAGTTGTCTTCATCAATACCTACAAAACATATCATGTGTATCGTTGCATTTTCATTACATATTCATAATCATTCATTCTATCTATTGCATTACATACATTTCCATAATCGAGTACATTTGCATAACATTCATACATATGAAAGAAAATCATTGCATTGCATGAATCCATACATACATTCTACTCTACTCATAGCATTTACATCACATGATATCATCATACATCAAAAACATGACAAGAACAAATGAAGTCACAACCAAAAGTCTCGATCTCATATATATATCATAAAACTCAAAATAGTCAGGGGTACACTACTGGCACAATGTACAAAAGAATGAGCTCATGTGAGCTATTAAAATAGTATCAATATCAAAAGAGGAACAAAAATATCAGAATATCATGACAGATCAACTATCAGCCCGATCCTCTCCATTTGGTGGAGGTGGTGGTGGTGCATCTAGTACTACCTCAGCCCTAGGTTCTCTTGCGGCTATGATGATATCATGTACTAAGAGTACAAAGGAACTCTCTAAGCAAGTGGAAATGTAGTGTAGTATGCTGAAACATAGTAAGCAGATCTAGAGGTCTGATGGATAACCTCTACCTGTAATCTCTGAACCTCACCATGAAGCTCAGTGCACTATCTATCTGCCTCTAGATATCTCTCCTCCCATCGAGAACTACACACCTTTAGGTCTCGGACCTGTAATCTGAGCCTCCTTATGATCTTCTGTGTAGTCAATGGAACATTGGGATCAGTATCTACCATCAGCATGTCAGTATCCTCAGCAGGCTACTCTATGGTCTCTACTCTTTATGCCTTATGGCGTCTAACCTCTGCACCTAGATCAAAATTGGTATCCTCCTGTATGGGATCAGTATCACCACCTACAACCTGCTTAGTTGCAAGTACCTCCTTGGTAGTACCAACACTCCCTAAAGTACCAACCTCTATCCTAGTCTGTCTCTATGAACCTGTAGATCTACCTACTATGGAACTAGTGGGACGAGGGGTCCTCATCTGTCCTGATGGTCTTTGTGGAGGAGCCATCACTCTCATTCATGGAGGTGTGGGGTGTACAATCAGAACCTATGTTGGTCTAGGACCCTATCCCATCAGAGCACCTGTGACATCCATCACCTCCTCCATGGTGGGTATCAGCCTTGTAGGGTCAGAGAATCTATGTACAGGATGATTAGCAAGCCATGCAATAAATCCATTTGTAACTCCGACATCAACAACCTGCGGTCTATACTCCCAATCTCTACCAATGATAGCACTATACTCCTATGAACACAAGGCATAAGAAAGCCTCAAGGTCCATCCAAGTCCAAGCTCATGAGCTATCCACGCATAAGTGGTGTAATCCTATGGTGCATCCTACACTCATCCATACTGATGCCATACCTTGGTGATAAGAAATATCTCCAATACAAAGGATGATCATCCTCTCAGCACTCAGCTCTGAAAGAAGAAACTAAACTACTCTCGTGCAGTAGGCCAAGGCTCAATCTCTAAATAGGGCCTCCATTGTACAAAGGTCACGTGGTCAAGACATCATCTCCAATACTCTACATGGCCCATACACCCCTATATGACATATCTAGCATATATATATATATATATATATATCACAAGATCTTGTGGCTACCTCTGTGAGGTACAAATTGGTCTCAAAATCGGGATAGGCTCCCATGCCCAGATCTGTAAAACAAGAGCACTAGCAGAAAAAATATTTCTCTCCTGATACACTACCTTGTGCATCTCAGAGAACATGTGGGCCAAAAGACACTGACCCCAGGCTAACTTAGAAGGAGTCACCATCAGACGTATAATCATTAGGGCCTAGCCCATCAGAATACCATTCTGCTGATGGTCAGACATGATGATACTGCCAATCATCCTGACTATAATACACTCCAGTCTATGTGACTATCCATAATGCTACACCAGGGTCTCCCATGAAATAGACCTAGTCAATTGAGTGTAATCTCCGAAGAGACATCTGAAAGATAATAATCCAGAGTTCCCCGAACTCACATAAGTTGGCCACTGACTACTAAGAAATGAAATCCAAAGAATCCTGTAAAGATGCTCTGGAGTCACAGTGAGCTCTCCAGTGGGTAGATGGAATGTCTACATCTCTAAATGGAACCTCTCTATCAATGTAGTCAAAAGATTGTGATTTACCCTAATCTCGGGTAAATGGATCAAATACTCAAAACTGCAAGCAGCAAGATGTACTCTCATCAGATTAGGCAAGGAAACACAGAGTCTCTGAGTGGCTAGATGAGAGATGCATACATGAACATCAGGATATATGACCTAAATAGCACAAAAATAGGGAACCCTATCAATATTTTAGTTGAAAAACATGCTACACATACAGGAATGGAATAGTTTTCTATTTCAGAAGGTAGATCAAAGACTCAGTAATCAAGCTCAAAGTTTTGAAAATTCAAAATTTTACCCTAGAAATAAGTTTTGGGCTCACTATTTTGTGAACGACAAAGCAGACTGGTAGAAAAACTCGTACGAGTTTTCACTGGTTACCATACGACAAAGCATGATGATATGACAATGTATACCTCCTTGTACGAGTTAGGAGGGACCCGATGAAATGTCGTATGAATCTTGGGTCCCTCTTATACGAGTCTTGGGGGTTAATGAAATGACAATCTACCTAGAGTTGAAAAGTTGTAAGAGCCCAAACGGACAGTCATATGAGTTTTTGTGCATGCAAAAATTAAAAATTGAAAATGTACGAAACAAATGCTAAAAGTGCTATAAACAAAGAAAAATTGTCTATTCAGAGAAGCAAAGAGGTCCACATACTAGATGTCCATACTGTCAAGGTCTTTGATGCTTGCGGCTATGCTCAAAATGATGAGAAGACATAGGTACCTTCATTTCTTCCATTTTCTTGCTCAGAGGGCTCCACAAGGTTTTCAAAAGTCAACGGTGAAAATGATTTGAAAATGACCCTTTTGGCCTTTATATAGCTTTTGACCTAATTTTTAAAAGTCCTCCATTTTTCATGAAAATTGCACCCCTCTCTAATTTCGATGTTCTGAACCCATTTTTTGGGATCAAAATCAAAATCTAAGATCATTTACTATGTCAAAATCATGATTAAAAATTTTTAGGCCCAGGATGTCTGGCTACTTGCATAATCAACCTTCAATCATCACAGAAATATAGAATTCAACTTAACTGATTATCTTAGATGAAACTATCAAAATTTCAACTTGGTCAACCATGGTCAACTCATGGTCAAACCTAGTCAAAATTGGTCTTTTGTACCTCCAAATGATGCAGAACACATTCTCAAACGTGTATAACCACTTCTCAAATCAATTAACATGCTTCTAAAATATAACATTGACTTTTCTTGTCAGATTTCAATTTTCATCCCGAAGGGGGCATGGTATTACACATCATTCAAAGTCTGTAATCTAAATCTGTAATCAATCTTTCCTTAGTAATCAAGACAACAACCACATCTAGTTGTTGATTCATCTAAAGTCCTCATCGCTTGGGGAAAATCTATCATCTCTTGGGGCATATCAGATTCATCTAGTATCCTAAATCTATCTTTTAAACTGTACCAGCTTTTCGTAACCATCAGTTCATTAGTGTTATTTCCTTGGTTCTTCATAACTGATGGGTTCAGGATGTGATACCAATATGATTCATACAAGGACATTGAGGTCTGGAATCAGTTACTCACTTCTTCACAATCATAAGGTTCAGGATCAAACATTTTGACACTTTTTCATAATCACCGGTTCATTGTTGATATAGCTAGCATCATCACGATTCCTGGTCATCCTGGACCTAGGTCGGCATCTTTTTCCAGTCTTTCAATCAGTTTCTATCTCGGAATCGGTTAATCTTTAATCTTTAGAATCAATTTCATACATCTATATCATACATAGACTATTCTTTGAACCACTATGCTTTGCACAATGATTCAAAGAGGGGCAAAATGTAATACCCCAAAAATGGGCTATAGGTTCATTAACCTCCTACATCTTCAAATCGAATGAAATCGACATCAAAGTCCTAACCTAAGGCACATCTTCACATTATCGAATCCTAATTGATTATCCTAAATTCTGCATCAGGGAATATTCCTAGTAATATTCCTAATTTATCATAATTATCTTTAATTTAATTATTATTTGGCGATAAATCTTATTTATCCTAAAGTTTGATTAATTGAATATTCTGAATATATTTAATTAATTAGATTTAATACTGCCACTTAATTATTTAATTACATTTAATTAAATTATTCCTAAATTGTATTATTTAATTTTGACAATAAAATAAAAAATCTTATGACTAATTGATTAAATTCCTATTTAATTAATTAATGTCAATTGTCAAATTTTAATAATATAGTTTTTGAATAAAGTTTGATTTAATGATTGATTAACCCATAAATCATTTGTTTTAATTCAAAAATCAATTAAGTTGAGAATAAATCATTTTATTTATTTAATTAATTCATAATTAATTGTGCACATTCAAAGAGCAGTTAAACTCAAAATCAGGAAATCAATGCAAGTTGTTCACTTTTGGAAACTCAACATTCTATTTTGAGTTCAAAGCTGATCTAAATTTCTGATTTGAGTTAAAAAGTTGTGCTTGCATGATTTTGCATGATTATGTGAGTTAATCTTCTTTGATTTCTTGTTGACTCAAAAATCAACCTGAGTTCATCAAGAGTGATTTATGGCTTTTCTCATGCATCTCCAAAGCCCTGGATTTCTATAAAATAAAGGCTTCAACTCTTCTAAAAAGATCCATGAAATTGCATCCTCACGTTGGTGAATTGGTGATCGAAGAATCTATCTTTGTGAATCAGAGTTGTTGTGAGATTTTCATTATTTTTTAGCATTCATATCATTTAGCATATCAATTCTTAGATTAATTGCATATCATATCAATTTTTCATATAGAATAGTTTCATATTAGTTTCCTTCATCTTATTGCATCAAAAATACAAAAATCTAGATTAATCTGCATTCACATAGTTTTCATTCTTTTCATTCAAATCCTTTGTTTAGGTGTTGCATTGTCATTGGTCTCAGTTTGATTTGAGAGTATCATACTTGCACCTACTAGAAGGCAGTAAATCACCTGGTTAGTTTAGTTTCCATTTCATTGCATGATTTTGATTTTGGCTAACCTTTAATGTTTTACTAAAGTGTTGTGTCTATAGCTAGGTACAAAATTCACACACACAACAGACATTGCAGAGTCTATGTATGAGAGCACGAAACTTGGAGATTCATCTTCTATGTTTGTGAGTTTTGTATCGATTGGATAACATGCGAAGTTGAGATACCCATGTTTAATACACATGATCAACTTGCGATGGATAAAAGGACCTAAAATATCTTAAATCTACACCATTTGTAGATCAACACTTAAGGAGACCATAGTAGAGAAGATTATCAGTCATCTGGAAAAGTGGTTATGTGATCACATGAAGCAAAGCATCAAATTTAGGTGTGTTTAAGTTGATTCATGATATCACAGGCCTTGACAATGAAGGAGCCCTCCCTGTAGCTAAAAAGAACCTAAGGAAAATAGCAGAAACCCTAACAAATTCAAAGTGGGATAAGAGAGAAATGACAGTTAATGATATTTATTTACAGGATGTTAGATTGATAGCAATGTTCCTAGGCTATAAGTTGTTCTACAGTAGCAGACCTAATTATGTATCTTCTGGAGTCATCATGATGGTATACATAATGGTGAAAGAAAATAAGAAGTACAATCTCTATGAAATCTGAGTACAATAGTTTATTGAGAATGTGAAGGCTATAAATAAGGACAAATCTAGGGCATTTATGTTTGGATCATTTTTAATTAATATGTATATTCATATCATTCACAACTTTCCTAGCATGCATCCTAGAGCATGGAAAGATAATGAACCCATTGGACTCTAGATATCTAAGTACTATAGAAGATAGAAGAAGGACTGGGTAGATGGAGAATTGTTTGGCATGGTTAAAATATTTTAGAGGAAGATGAAAGAGAGGTATAGAATAATAGAGAATTTAGTGGAAAAATATGAGGAAACTATCTATTTCATGGTTGAAACTGATTATGTCTACTTTGAGGTAGTTGAGCCAAGAACAAAGTGGTGCTATCTTATGGGATATTAGGTAAGTTCTAAAATCCTAACTATACAAGTGGAGCATGTAATGGTAGAAGAAAAATACCCTACCCAAGAAAGATGGGGAACATAAAGGGAGAAGTATGAGAAAGTCAGAGAAGAGAAAGAAAAGGTAACAAGGAAAAGGAAAGTAAGAAAGATTATTGAAGATATCACTACCAAGGTGGGAATCATAAAAGGGAGTTGATAGAGATGAAAAATAAGATGGAGGAATCTTCTAGCATTTCCATTGATGCACCCATTCCATTGGAGATAGAAAAGATAGTAGCCCCTACTATTGATATTGTTGATTTGTTAGCCTCTCGAGAGTAAGAAACACAAGATGTTGTGCATGTAGTTAGTCCCAGAAGATCAACAAGGACATGTAAGCAGAAGATCGCTAAATAAAAATAGACTGAAGTGAAGAGGAAGAAGAAGGAAGAAAAGGCAGTTGAGAAAGAGGAAGAGGAGACAACTCAAGAGAATCCACAAACCTTGTGGAAACTGGACCTTAAATCACTACAAAAGAGAGAAATTAAAGATGGAAATCTATTAACAGTGAATAGATACTGTGGGAGATATGACTCTAAGGACCAAACAATCATTGAAGATACTATCATTGAGTATCTACTAGGTTTCAAGAAGAACCTATTGGAAATTGAAGGAAGCATTCCCAAAGACCTATATAGGAAACTGGAAATTAGGAAATAGTTAGCACATTCAGAGGATGAGAACATAAGGAACAAGGTAATTGAAGATATGTTGCTAGTTGTATCTCTACAGGAAAGAGAAAGGATCATAAAAGAACTAAAAACCCTACTGAGAACTAAGGCCAGACTAGTCAAAATCATGGCTAGAAAAGAAATGAACATGAAAATGGAGTGATAGAATAATTATAGTAGGTAGGGTCCATACACCAAGAAAAGTGGGCCCGCAGACTATATATAGGGGTGAAAGGGTCCAATAGGTTATCATTGTTATACTTTTAATCGAGAGAGCGGAGCTATGGAGAGAAGAGAGTTGAGATGAGAAAGATGTCATTCCCATTGCCAGCTCATCAATTTGAGCATGTGCGATGCTTCCAGAGACCACCCAACTCCAAAGAGTTGGTAGGTAGTTCGATCCTCCTTCATGATTTGATGATTTTTTCATGTTTTGAATGATTTGCAGCATGTTTTAGACTAGATCCAAGCTAGGGTTAGGCTAAGAAAAAAAAATTTGGGTTGTGGAAAATGAATGGGTAGTTGCGGCACATGTATGCACAACAACATGCTATGTTTGCACAATAAACTGGTAGAGTTGTGCATACATGTGGGGAACCTGCGCATACATATTAAGAAATTTTATGGTGGCACATTGAGTCAATAAATGTGCGCATATGTGCATTTGTGCATTCATCCAAATTTTTGGCACATTTGTTTAGGGTAATTGTGCATATGTTATTTCTACACATTTGTGAGGGGATTCTGTGTATGTATTTTTCTATGTTGCGCATTCATTTCAAGAGGTAGAATCTAGAAAGTGATCAGGCTGATTAGGTCAAACCATAGGTCATTTAAGTTGATGTGGTCCGTTGACTATGCATTTAGATCATTTTTAAGGTAGGAAACATCGTAGCATGGTTGCTAGTCAACCTTCCTGATTAGATAATTGATAAATTATCCTTTTAGACATGTGATAAACATGTCTTTGATTTAGATATAGGATAGACAAATAGATCAATTTGTAATAAACCTGATAGTTTTTTTGTTGTGTTGATTGTGATAGGAAGATATTATTGAAGTTTTGATGTCATAGGAGAGATATCTAGTGACACAAAACTTGAGGTCAGTGCAATCTGAGACAGATAGATTGTTGATTGGGGTTGCAAGGTTGTATCATGTCATCTACATGCCCGAGATCAGGGTGAACCTAGGTATGTTGGCGACACTGGCAAAGTGGTGGCACTCTAAGACTAGCACCTTCCATCTCCCTACAAGGGAGATGATAGTGACCTTAGAAGATATATATCACATCCTCTGGCTTCCCATTACATGAGAGTTGGTGCAATATGATAGGCATAGAGGTTTGGTTGAGTGTAGGGTTGTATTCAGAGATGATGATATCGAGGAGTCAAAGATTAGTTGGGAGGATATGGTGGATTTGTATGAGCCACTCCTAGTGGTTTTGGTAGGAGTGATTGGAGGATATGTTTTCCTAGATTAGCGATCACATGGTTTTGCAATTGGATGGGGTCAGATGCTTTAGAGGATGATGGAGGAGGGGACCCATGTTTCTTGGGGTGTGTACCTATTAGTACACCTATATCATGACCTACACCAGGTGGTTTACCAAAGGGGTTCTTCACTTTCAGTCGGCATTATGTTGCTCCATGTATGGGCTTTGGATCATATATCCATCACACATGTAGTGGCTATGAGATTCAGAGGTGCAGGATAGTTGTACATATTTTTGTATGCTTCTATTCAGTCTCAGCATATGCTAGGACAACTTGAGTTCTAGAGGCATGTACTTGATACCATTGATGTCTTTATATGGAGGTCTTATATTTATTGTGAGACATGGGAGGGTGAATGGTAACTAGAATTCTATTTTGAGTCGAGATGGCTGATTGGGAGGACCCCCTTCATTATTGAGAGGCACTTAGTAGGTCAGGTGCTTAGATAGTTTGACCATATTTAGGGGATGCCTCAAGGCATGATATAGTTTTCCTAGACACATCAAGAGATGTGAGATTGGGGGCCTATGGTATCATTTGAGATATCCTGACAAGAGGTTTTGGACATGCCATTTCAGGCATGGTCGATGAGGCATGGAGTGGTGAATCCACGGATGATAGTAGAGTATGTGATATATCTGAGAGACCACCCCTTCCCTACTTTGATAGATCTCAAGGAGAGGTCATCATGACAAGATGTAGGAGAGGGGATGTGGTAGAGGCTGGAGAGGTGACATGGGAAGAGGGAGAGGTGCCATAGGTGATGGCGGCGATGATAGTGGTGGTGGAACTAATGGAGGTAGAGGGGATAGAGGTGTACCTTGTATGAGAGGAGGAGTAAGATTGTGGGGACTTGTGCCACCCCTAACGAGATAGGTACCTAGACTACCACCTGCACATATACAAATAAATGCCCCAGTACAGGCACATGTACAAGGACTCACATAGGTTCATATAGAGGATATAAAGGTACAAGAAGGATAGATACATGAGGACCCTATACAGGATGAGAAGATTCTTGACATAGTTGGAGAGGATGTAAATATGCCATGCATAGGTTTACATGATGAGCAGGTGGCTATGGATATGGGGGCCAAGACCCATATTTACAAAGAGAGGCTCAGGATGAGGACATTGGCATTGATGCATTGCTAGTCAGACTAGCAATGACACAGGTACAGGATGACCATGTCCTTGAATTGGAGAGATGGGTAGAGAGACTAGAGGTAGAACTAGTGGAGGTGAGACAAGAGAGATATGTTTCCATATAGTACTTAGGAGAGGCTGACACTTTATTGGATGATCTTGAGTCGAAACATGCATTGGGACCTCATGCAGACAGTCTATGTTTTATGATGAGAGTCAGTAGGGAGATCACCTACTAGAAGGAGGCATACAGATAGGTTGTGCCAAGATACCAATGGATATGGAGCTTCTGAGAGAGCTCATATGTAGTGTAGACATCTGTACATAGGTAGGGATCAGGTGCCAGTGGGGGCACAACTTTGCGACCTCCTAGACCACCCATAGGTTAAGGTGATCCAAATGAAGAAGGGCCTTCTATTGCATCACAAAGACATAGACAAAATGAGTTAGGGGGTAGTGGATTTTAGACATTATTGTATACACTTTTGGATTTTTATCATGTATTGTGATGTATTTATAGACTTGATGGACATATTGTTATGTATGATATATCATTGGATAGTTGGACATTTTATTATTTTTATAGCCTCTCTTACTTATGATAGAATTACTATGATGGACTTTGATATGATACATTTATGTTATGATTTATATATCGATACTAACATACGTAGGATGTGATGATTTATTTTGATATGGATGCATAGTGATCTATGATTCTATCTTGAGATGGTATCTTTCTATGATGATACTGAGAATGATGGTTATGTTATGGGTTATTTGACATTTTTTCACATATTTGAATGAATTCCTAAATGATGATCTTTTCATTTTATTTACCTAATGCAATGTAATTGAAAATGTAAAATATATGAATGAATGATTTTATTATGGATAATGAATGTGATGCTTATAAACATAATGATTATGTTAGAAATTAATGGATGTAGAATAACAAGGGATGTAACTAAATGAACATGTAATTGTTGATAATGAAATATATATAATGAACAATAAATAATGGATATTTATAAATGAAAAATTATAAATGCTAATAAGATATAATATGACAATGAGATAATGAGAGAAAATATTAATAATAAGATGCAACTAAATGATCTAAAAATGTATGTAATACAAAATGGATATGTACAAATGACAAATGATTATGATAATAAGATAAAATGATGATAATGAAACATATGTAATGAAAAATGCATAATTGATTATGATGAGGTGATAAATGATAAAAATGAATATACATAATGAATAGTGCAACATGAAACCTATGCTTTTGATGCCAAATATCCTCAATTTTAATAACAATATATCTGGCATGAGAAGAATGGACAAAGAAACTAGATAAGCCAATAAGAAAGAAGTCCTAAAAATAACCCTATAAAAGGAGCACTTTATGCAAGAGGATCTTAATGAAATGCAAAATGAAATATGGAATGAGTATCTCGATTACTTCATAAAACATCTTGGATCATGGTAACCAAAAAAATTTTATCATCATTGAGCTCGTTATGTTGCAAGAAAATGAAAGCATCATGGTATAATTAAACCAAGATGACCTAAGCACTTCTTACATGGAGTTTAATATAGCAAGCTTGACAAGCATCTAGGTATAATTAAGCTGAGATGACCTGATTTTCACTTGCATAACAGTCAAGGAATATTCTCCCCTCCATTGGGGAACAAATATTTGGAGTTAAAGTATGTGTGGAACGTCACTATTAATAGCATGTTCATATCAACATAAATTATATGAGTCAATGTGTATTAAATTGATGAAGGCACTTATGTACAGACACCCCAATTACTTGTTTCTTCAAATTCATCATAAAATACCCCACAAACAACAATCAAAGAAAAAAAATATCATGTCCCACCTCGACTATTCTAATCAATGACATATGGGAGCTTTAAACTCATGTCAAGGAAATCCCATAATAACATAGGAAACATGGTAACAATGAAATCCAAGTATGAAGGCATAACCTATAACAAAAATTCTAACATTCTTGCCATGAATATACATTTCTTTCCAAAAGATGTTGTTAAGTTTGTTTCTTTTTGTTGATCTAATTAGATGATGCATGAATGTATTAAATGTATAGATAAGAATTCATGTTTGAAAGATATATCACATGTTATGAGTCGATATCAAGATATCATTATGTAAGAGCATTTGATTATGTTTTTTTGTTAGGTGAATATACTCCATTTTGTCCTCTATGAGTCATGACTATCATATATCCACTTCCCAAACTAGGTCGAGGATATGCCCCCAGCTAGGTGATGGACTAACTTACTATGGATGAAGAAAGACACACAAACTAGGATGAAGCTCGAGACACGAGACCAAGCTGGGATGGGGTTTTCTTATGGGTTTATACATTGGACAGGATGTTATGGGCTAGCCATTTTATTATGGATATATACAGTTGAATAGTGGTAAAATGGAATCACCTCTATTGAATGTATGTATGGGGGAAATATGAGATCCACTTCCAAATCCAAATTCCCAAAGGAGAGATCCAAGTTGATCAACCAAAAGGTTAATACACAATCGAATCAATCTATGGAGAATATGAAAGAGGGAGAAAACCCTATATTTCCCTATAATGGAATTATTCTTGAAATCTAAAATAATTGAAAGGCAAATACTAACCTCAAAATAGGGCAAATCTGGAAAATGCCAATCTTTGATGTCTATGTGTACTTTCAGGCAATTCTGCAACTTGTTTCAAACTGGAAATGCCGAGACGAAGAAAATCCAGAAATCTTTTATCTTTCTGAAAGCAGGTAATCTTTGACCCTCATAAAAGGTCAAAGGCTACATTTTTATTCTGAAGGTCGACTTTGACTTTGTTCACAGATCTTGGAAGTTCACCAAAAAGGGTATCCAAATCCAATCTCAGATCTGAAGTTCCGCACTTGCACCTACAAGAAAAAGGGGGTTTTGTTTTTTGTATGGGGAGTTTGCCTTGGTCAAACCCCAATTTAGGAATTAACCTTGAAATTGAATTGAAATGTAATGTACATAAACAAAGCAAATGAAATAATTCACCTTACTTATGTTGAAGTCCTTGTAGAGGATTCGAATCCTCAAATCCACGAGTAGGGATGCTCCAATGGATGTAGAATGAATGTAGGATGTCTCAAATCAATGGAATTTGATCTTCAACACCAATCTTGAATAGATCTTTTCATATGAGGAGGCTTGGATGAATGTAGAAGGATGGATCTTCAAGTGGGCTCCAAAGAGATTGAATCCTTCAATGGCTAACAATGGATCTCCTTGATGGATGAATGCTTGAACACTTGAATATTTGAAGGCTTGCTTGAATGCTTGAATTAATTTTCTTTCACTTGAGATCTTTCTCATGAAATTTCTTGACATGAGATGTGTTCTCACAAAACTTGATGATGAAAATGAGAGAGGAAGGCCTCCTTTTATAGTGAACTAGGGCACAAACCTCTAGAGAAGGCAGACATTCGGGAATTAAATCCCAATTAACCTTACACCCTAGAAATGGACCCATATTAAATGTAATTTAATGATTTACCATTTTTAAACCCGAAATGGCTGACTTGAAGGTGAGAAAAAGAATCTTTCTGAAACCCGATACCCAGAAATTAGAAAAACTTGAAATTTGAACTGGAGGTCAAGCACGAGATCAACTTTGCCCTAGGTTAGAGTCAAGGTCAACATTGACCTAGGTCAGAGTCAAGGTTGAATTTGACCCTCAAGGTCAACTTTGACCTTGAGGTCAAAAACCTCAAGACCCCAACCTAGAATGCCAGGAAATGCAGATAGGAAGTGGAAAATGGGTGCAGAAGGAAGTAGAACAGTGGGAAACACCAAATACATGAAAAGACCCGATCAAGACACTTAACATGAAAACAAACCACTTACTCAGAGGGCTAAATTCTCTTATCATGGAAGTTCTTCCATTTTAAGATGATACATTAAGCCCCCACTTTAGAAAGAGTATGGACTCAATGCAAACTCTTGGTAAAGGAGATCAGAATGAAAAGATAATCTTATCATAATCCAAGGGACAAAGAGAAACCTCAAGCCCCCAGGGAATCAAGTCTTCATTAACTCCTAGATCACAATAAGAGAGACATCTCTAGAGAGAGAAAGAAGGTGTGATTACCCCGCCCAATGAGAACTTATGTCCCATTGTGAACCAAACAAGGAAATGGTGCAACTGGAAAGATGGAATTGAACTACCTAGTGAATTTGGCTACTCACTAGTCAACCCATCAAGGATTTACCCTTAGGAATATTATATTCCATAAGAACAAAACCAAAACAAAAGAGATCTAGTTTTAAGGACACCTTCTACCTTAAGGGATAAAAAATATATGTATATTTGAAACTAGAGGGATCAAGAGATCCTAAAATGTAAATCCATGCTTTAACGATTAGTTACTAATCCAAAAAGGGAGAAAATGTATCCTGAAAAATATGTGCATATCAAAAAGTGCATGTGTGCAATAAGTGAGTAGAGTGTATGCCCCCACATTAAAGTCATTGTTGGCACTTTAACAGGAGCAATGGCTTTAACAGAAACATTAAAAACTCCATTGATTACATTTCCACATCGAGATGCCCCCAGATGAAGACAAATCAAGGGAAATATCACAAAAACATATAGAGAACACAAAAGGGATCTACCTGCCATGGGGTCAGTATGATCATAAGATAATATATATATGATATTATTGAAAATGAATTGACATCATTCCCCAAAGAAAGTAGAACTACGATCACAAAGGAGGAAAGATCACATAAGATATACAAAGGAGAATCTTTTTAGACCGTGACATGGAGACCAAAAAGAATTAGTGCTACCACATCTTGAATCCAAGTAGATTACACAAGGAAACATTTATGAAAAATAGCACAATTATAACATAACATTGAGCAATGCATAGAAGAATAGAGATACATATAGAGGAATTTGAACAATAGTTTTGATTCCTTCATCATCTTGTACAAACTAAGTAACAAGGATCGTATAAAAGAATCTAACAACATTTAGCAAAGACATTACGAGAGAAGCACAATACAATACGCAAACACACAAAAAAGCTACCACAAAGGACAAGCTGATCAAGAATGCTGCCTACTCTCCCCATCTCATTGTATATCATTTAGGGAAGGTGGATAACTCACAAGAGGGACTATATCCAACACAGTAGGAATGATAGCTAGTTCCAAACAAGGATCCTCTTGAGAATCACAATGTTTAACACTAGGTGTAAGAGTCAATTGTGATGAAAGCATATTAGGTAAATCAATGTCAATGCCAATAGTCTCATATTCATCATTAACATCATAATTATCATCAAGAGTATCTTCTTCATCCAAATTAATCAAAACAAGATCTAAGATATGAATAGAATTATCATAATCATGCATCTTAACATCATTATTAGTAACAACTTCTTCTAACACATCATGCATAGATTTATCCGAAGAAGATAGAGATCTTTGAAGAATAGAATTACAAGCTTTAGCATGAGCATGATGCTTCTTGCAATGTTCATTGGAAAATTGATTACATTTTGATTTATTTGAAATAGGTTGAGAACTAGGAGGAACTATCACAGGATCCTTCATAGGTGCTTTAGGAAGAGTAATAGGATTATCAACAATAGGAGGAACTATCACAAGATCTTTCACAGGTGCTTTAGGAAGATCAATAGAAGGGACTTGATTAACAAAACTAGAAGCCATAGTTAAAGGAGGTATAGAAGGTGTAGGCAAAAGACCATGATTAAGATCCATAGGAGGTATGCTTAATTCAATAATCTTACGATATTTATAAGCTTGATATGAATGAAAAAGATTATCAGGTCGAGGAGGACATGAATTAGGTAATGAAGGCCAAAAGAAATCAAGAGCAACACAATCTCTCAGCCTAGAAGGTTGATATAAACTATGATTAACTATCTTCACTTCTTCATCATGAACAAATTTAAGACACTTATGGATAGGTGAAGCAAAAACATGCATGGAATTCAACCAAGGCAAACCTAGCTTAACTTGAAATTGATTAGAAGTAGGAACAACAACAAAGGTAGTGTTCACAATTTTTCCATAGAGTTCAACCGGTAAAGTAATAGAACCACATGATGGATAAAGAAAACCATTACAAGTTTGAATCCACACATTTGATGTATCATAAGAATCATGTTGTAAGCTTTTCATAAAAAGATTTTCTTGAGTAATAACATTGACTAAGGATGTAGGATCAACAAGACAACCACGAGTAGGTTTCTGAGAAATCCTAGCATAAATGTAAAGGGGACCATCAGGAGCTTTAATAGTCTTAGAGTCATCAAAGGTAATCAAAAGTTCCTGAGGTCTTTTATTCTTAGGTTTTTTTTGAGGTTTAGGTTGAGTTTTCAATTTAGGCTTAGGTTTTGGTTGAGGTTGAGATTGATCTTGAGGTTGAATCTGAGGTTAAGGTTGAGGTTGTGGTGGAGATATAGATTGACCAACATGCTCCACTTGATTAACAACATGATTGAGATCATCCATCTTTGAATCATAGACAATTTCCATAGCAGATGGCTGAGCAATGGTATTAGTATCATGCATAGGTAAAGGATTCGTATAGATTTGAAGGTTTTGATTAGAGGAGAAACATATTTATTCCCACTACCATCAAGATTATCGACATATAAGGCATTAGAGTCAATTAAATCTTGAACCTTATGTTTTAAAGAATAACACTTCTTAGTATCATGACCATTCTAATGATGATATTGACAAAAATCATTTTGATCAAAAGATTTAGATGCAATCGTAGCAGGTAAAAGAGGTCAAATAGGAGGTAAAGTAATCATATTAGCAATTAACAACCTATTCATAATAGCATGTAAAGATTCACAAAGAGGAGTAAATGTATGATTTAATCTAAAAGCAATGGATGAAGAAGTGGCATTGTGAGATGCAACAACAACTCGATCAGCAACTTCATTCGCTTGTCTGTTTATCTTGACATAGATGTTGAATTTTTTAAATTTGTTTGGATTAGGAGTAGCATCAATCTTATCAACTGGAATGGGAGCCATTGGAGTGTTTCTCTCAAATTGAATCACTTGTAATTGATAATGATGAAGCGCTGCACAAAGTTGTTGAAAAGAGGTAAATTTAGTAAGAAGAATCTTATCTCTGAAATCCTTTTGCAAATTTGAAATAAACATACATTGAATATCAATATTAGGAACATGATAGGAAATATTAGCATGTAAATGCTTAAATCTACCAATAAATTCAGTTAATTTTTCCTTAGCACTTTGTTTACAAAGCATCAAATTAGTCAAAGACACTTGCAGGCCAATGTTGTTTTGAAATTTTTGAATAAAGGCATTAGCAAGTTTTGGAAAGGAATCAATAGAATAAGGAGGCAAGGAACAATACCATTGTAAGGCCTTGTCATGGAAAGTTATAGCAAACAGTTTGGCTAAAATCCTATGGTCATGAGCATAATCACTACAAAGGATTTGGAATGTTTTAACATGATGAACAGGATCTCTTTTTCCATTATAATTCTCAAGATGAGGCATATTGACTTGCTGAGGAATAGTAGTACGAATAATATCCAAGGACAAAGGACTTCCCATGTCACATGTAGGAATACTAAACTTGTTTTGAGTTAAGGAAGCAAGTTGTTGTTGTAAGGATGACACAGTTTGAGCCAAACTAATGATTGTAGAATCATTAGAGGAAATAGGAGGCATAGCAACATTAGACACACTAGGTAAAGTGTAAGAAGCTACATGAATAGAAGACACAACTGGAGGAACACTAGGAACTACAGTTGGAATCAGATTGGAATAAGTAAAAGGAACATTATGATATGAAGGTTGTGATGTAGGAAGGGACATAGGAGGAACACTCATAGGAATAGAGGGAACCGTCACAGTCACCAAAGAAGGAGTATAGGTAGGAATACTAGGTAAAGG
The DNA here is from genome assembly GCA_027943335.1 of Chamaecyparis obtusa. NCBI lineage: Eukaryota > Viridiplantae > Streptophyta > Pinopsida > Cupressales > Cupressaceae > Chamaecyparis > Chamaecyparis obtusa. The sequence continues at coordinate 3,518,772 of BSBK01000589.1, forward strand.
ATTAGAAGGAGGTTCAATACTAGTGATAGGAGGAATCAACCCTAAATGTTGAGCTTCTTGAGCTAAAGGTTTAACATTTGAATGCACGAGGTGAGTAATACCACGCAAGAGGTTAACACCTTGATCACTATCATGAAGAACTTTCTTAAGAGCCTCTATAGCTTGAATAGAATCTTGACTATGGTTCTCTTGAATAAGCCAATTACCCATTTTATCAAGTTTAGTTGAAAGTTTTTGGACTTGTTCAGGAGGAACTCTTAAAGCATCATCCTCATCATTAGATGAGTGAGAAGAGTTTTTCTCCATAGTAGGATTGGAATCATGAAGATTAAAATTATCATCCGGGATCCTAAGGAAAGAAGAGGAAGATTCAGGATCAAAGGCACCCGTGAGTCTATGACTTCTTCTAATCAAAATGTTATAAGTAGGACTAGTAGTAGTAAAGCTCATAAACCAATGTAATGTAAATGAACTAAACTAAGAACACATAAAGCATGAATATTTTTGTATTTTCAAAATCTAATTAGCATGCAAGATCTCACACAAAAGAGAAATCTAATACTAACAAGATAAAAGGAAATCTAACCACAAAACACAATAGGGCATCCAATTCCACAAAAGAAAGGAGAGTAAGTATGTCAAGTTCACCAAAATGAATAGTGGTAAAATGGAATCACCTCTATTGAATGTATGTATGGGGGAAATATGAGATCCACTTCCAAATCCAAATTCCCAAAGGAGAGATCCAAGTTGATCAACCAAAAGGTTAATACACAATTGAATCAATCTATGGAGAATATGCAAGAGGGAGAAAACCCTATATTTCCCTATAATGGAATTGTGCTTGAAATCTGAAATAATTGAAAGGCAAATACTAACCTCAAAATAGGGAAAATCTAGAAAATGCCAATTTCTGATGTCTGTGTGTACTTTCAAGCAATTTTGTAACCTATTTCAGACTGGAAATGCCGAGAGGAAGAAAAACTAGAAATATTTTATCTTTCTGACAGTAGGTAGTCTTTGACCCTCATAAAAGGTCAAAGGCTACATTCTTATTTTGAAGGTTGACTTTGACTTTGTTCATAGATATCGGAAGTTCACTAAAAAGGGTATCTAAATCCAATCTCAGATATGAAGTTCCACACCTGCACCTGCAAGAAAAAGGGGGTTTTGTTGTTTGTATGGGGGGTTTGCCTTGGTCAAACCCCAATTTAAGAATTAACCTTGAAATTGAATTGAAATGTAATGTTCATAAACAAAACAAATGAAACAATTCACCTTTCTTATGTTGAAGTCCTTGTAGAGGATTCAAATCCTCAAATCCACGAGTAGGGATGCTCCAATGGATGTAGAATGAATGTAGGATGTCTCAAATCAATGGAATTTGATCTTCAACACCAATATTGAATAGATCTTTGCATATGAGGAGGCTTGGATTAATGTAGAAGGATGGATCTTCAAGGGGGCTCCAAAGAGATTGAATCCTTTAATGGCTAACAATGGATCTCCTTGATGGATGAATGCTTGAACACTTGAATGTTTGAAGGCTTTCTTGAATACTTGAATTCACTTTCTTTCACTTGAGAGCTTTCTCATGAAATTGCTTGAGATGAGATGTGTTCTCACAAAACTTGATGATGAAAATGAGAGAGGAAGGCCTCCTTGTATAATGAACTAGGGCACAAACCTCTAGAGAAGGAAAACATTGGGGAATTAAATCCAAATTAACATTAACCCCTAGAAATGGACCCATATTAAATGTAATTTAAGGATTTACCATTCCAAAACCTGAAATGACCAACCCGGAGGTAGGAAAATGAATCTTTTCGAAACCCGATACCCAAAAATTAGAAAAAACTTGAAATTTGAACTGGAGGTCAGGGAAGAGGTCGACTGTACCCTAGGTCATAGTCAAGGTTGACCCTAACCTAGGTTAGAGTTGAGGTTTACTTTGAACCTCAAGGTTGACTTTGACCTTGAGGTCAAAAACCTCAAGACCCCATCCTAGAATGCCAAGAAATGCAGATAGGAAGTGGAAAATGGGTGCATAAGGAAGCAGAACAGGGGGAAAAGCCAAATACATGCAAAGACCTAATCAAGGTGCTTAACATGACCCTAGACCACTTACTTGGAGGGCTAAATGCTCTTATCATGGAAGTGCTTCCATTTTAAGATGATACAATAGTGTAAAAGATGAGATAGACTAGAAATTTTACTATAGATATATACATCGGAGGAGATGCTAGAAGAATCCTAATATAGAGAAGAGCTAACCTGTCACAAATGGCACCAATTTCCAATTTTTCACCATATTCTTTTATTGTATATTTCTTTTTTATTTTTTTGTAGTTTTATGTTTTTGATTTTTTTGTATTTTATTTCCCTTGCATTGGGGTTTTAAGCATAGAACTTCTTGAGGTACATACTGTTGAGGGTTCATCCAAGAGATTACCCTCAGATGTAGATAGCTGATAAGCCCTTGAGCCATATACTTCTATAATTAAAAAAGGAACCAACCAATTGGGTTCAAACTTCCCCTTTTTCTCACGATACTGCTGATTTTTTGGATTCTCACAAAGGACTAGATCACCCACCTAAAATTCTTTGGGCTTCACTTTACTATTATATTGCTGAGACATCCTTTGCTAATAAACCTTTAAATGATCAAAGGCTCTTTGTCTGCACTCATCTAGTAATTCCAATTTAGTTAACTATGCCACTCTACACTCTTCATCTAGAATCAAGTCTCTTATGGATACACATAAAGAAGGTAACTCGACCTAGAGGGGAAGAACAACTTCAGAACCATAAACAAGGGAATACGGTGTGGCTCTAGTAGGAGTATGGATAGAGGTATTATAAGCCCATAAGGAGGGATTCAATTGGATATGCTAGTCATGACCAATGTCATTGACAATATTTTGAAATATTTTAACAATGGTTTTATTAGACACTTCAGCTTGGCCATTTCCCTAGGGGTAGTAAATGGTGGAGTAATGATGGGTGATGTGAAATTTTTCACATAGTTCATCCATGTCCTAATTTTGGAATTACTTCTTGTGATTAGTAATAAGATGTATAGGGATACCATATCTGCAAATGATATAATTAAGGATAAACATGGATATTTGTTTTCCAGTGGCAGTGATCAATAGAACAACTTCAATCCATTTGGTAAAATATTCAGTTGTAGTTATAATGTATTTATGGTCATTATAAGATGGAGGGTGAATTATGCTCACAAGGTCGAGTCCCCATTGCCTGAATGGAAATGTAGTCATAAAAGGATGGAACTCTTGTGCTAATGCATGAATAATATTCCCATGCATTTGACATTTCTTACACTTTCTAACAAAGTGAAAGGAATATGCCTCCATAGTAGGCCAGTAGTAACCCATACACATGAGATTCTTAGCCAAAGAAGGACCACTCAATTGTGTCCCACAAACACCCTCGTGGACATCCCGTAAGGTAGTTTGAGCTTCATCATGTTTAAGACATCATAAGAGAGTACCATCAAGAACTCACCGATACAAAGTGTCAAAAATTAAGATATAAGAAGAGGCTTGGTGGAGAAAGGCACATTTTTGGTTTCTAGATAGTTCATAAGGAATGGTATTATATTTAAGGTAGGTATATATCTTCCCATAAGTTGGGGATTGTTATCTAGTAGTATGACATATGATACTTGTATCAGGATCATCATACGTGGGATAAGTCAAAGATTCTACCAAGAACTCAAAATGGGCTTTTGTATCTTCCACATCAAAAAGATAAATAATTGTCGCCATAGCATCTGCAGCCTTGTTATCATGTCTTGGAATTTTCTCAAAGGCGATTATAGAAAAATATTGCTTAAATTCATCTACCATACATTTATATGAAAATAACTTGTCATCCTTAGTTTGATAATCATCATTTACTTGATTAATAATCAACTGGGAGTCTCCATAGACATTCAATTTTGTAACCTTCCATTGTAAAGAAATTTCTAGTCCTATCATCAATGCTTCATACTCAGCTACATTATTTTTACAAGGAGAAAGTAACTTGTAAGACTTTGGTATTGTATACCCTTGTGGTGTAACAAATAACACTCCAGCCCTTGAACCATGTTGAGTGTATAATCCATCAAAATATAAATTCCATGTCTGTGTAGATAATGTCAAAATGTCTACATTAGAAATTTTGCATGTATAGGATGATCATCCACCAACGGTGCCTCAACCATTTGATCTGCAATTACTTTTCCTTTAATAGCCTTCCTATCCACATACTCGATATCAAATTCACTAAGCAACATAACCCACTACGCCAATCTTCCTGTCAGTGTTGTTTTTCTCAAAAGATATTTTAAAGGATCTATCTTCACAATGAGATTAATAGAATGAGATAACATATAGTGTCACCATTTCTGTGAGGCAAAGACCACAACTAAATAAGCTCATTCAATTGGAGAATAATTGAGCTCATATCCCACTAGAGTGCGACTGATGTAATATATATCTTTTTGTTTACCTTCTTGATCTTTTTGAGATAGAAGATCTCCTAAGGAAACTTCTGTAGCTGAAATATAAAGCAAAAGTGGCTTACCAGGAATTGGAGACATAAGAGTAGGTAGATTTATCAAATACTGCTTAATATTGTCAAAGGCTTCTTCACACTTATCATCCAATTTAAATGAGATATCTTTATGCAACAGGTGTTGAAAAGAATGACTTTTTCCTACCACTTGAGAAAAAAATCTTCTGATTGACTGGAGTTGTCCTTGTAAAGATCTTAATTGGCTGATATTTGTAGGGGAAGAAATATCCATGATTGCCTTGACTTTCTCTAGATCAACTTCTATACCTTTAGCCAAGATAATATACCCTAGAAATTTTCCCAATGTAACCCTGAATGCACACTTCTTTGGATTGAGTCTAATATTGTATTTTTCCTTTTGGGTGAATATCCTATCTAGCACTCTCAAATGAACTCTAGTTTTAGACTTTTCTAGGATATCATCTACATAATCTTCCATTATAGTATGCATCATTTCATGGAAGATTGTGGTCATGGCCCACTGATAAGTTGCTCTGGCATTCTAGAGCCCAAAAGGCATGGCATTCCAATAGTATGTTCCCCAAGGACATGTGAAAGCAGTTTTCTCCTAGTCTTTTGGTGCAATATTGATCTGGTTATAGCCTGAAAAACCATCCATTAAGGATAACATCTCATGACCAATTGTCAAATAAAATATGATATCAATTTTAGGCAATGGGAAGTCATCCTTAGGACAAGCCTTATTCAAATCCTAAAAATCTATACAGATCCTGATAGACTTGTCTAGCTTTGATGCTGGTACAATATTTAAAATCCACTTAGCATAATCAATGGCTTGAATGAATCCAACATCTAGGAGATTTTTCAATTCTTTTTTCACTAAGAGTGTTATATGAGGATGCATTTTTCTAAGTTTCTACTTGACTATTTTGATCCTTGGTGTATTATAAAACTGATGCATAATAAGATTAGGATCTAATCCCGACATGTCAACATAAGACCAAGAAAAGTTGACTTGTATTTCTTTGAAAAATTGCAAAAATATTTCCCTTTTTGACTCTGTTAAAGATTTTACTACTTGAAGAATACACTTGGACTCCTCTGTCCCAATGTTGAGAGGCACTATTGGTTCAATAAGTATTGTAGATTTCTCTCGATACTTATAATTGGGATAGTGTCAATCCTTCCATCTTCGAGCACCTCAAAGAGATTTTCACCTTTAGATCTACTTATAATTTTTATATTTTTATGACTGAAAGGATTGAAACACTCTCCAAAATAAGCCATGTCATTGAGTTCAATTTTAAATCTTGACTTATGGTCCCCTGGTGGTAGATGATCCCTGATTCCAAGATAATCAATAATTGTATCATCATTATGGAAAATGTCAAGTTCTAGATTATTGGGGGAATCCCAATCTATAAGCTTAGGATGGACAAGTGGTAATGGATCATTTGGGTCAATTTCAAAGGTGGTAATGGTATTTATATAGAGATTATCAAAGTTTATGATAGTATCAACAAGGTCTATTTCCATTCTCTTGTCTGAATTATCTCTCATAGGATAATTCTCACTTTCCTCATGATTGTTTGGAGTAGTATTATATGGGACTAATCCTAATGATTCAATCCTTGAAATCTCCCCCTCATAGTAAGTGCACTATAGGTGTGAATAACATCAACTCCTATCTCTTTAGTATAGTCAGATAATGAATCCCATTCATAATCATTAGAGTTAGTATCATCATCTTTTCCTTGATTATCCCTAAGTTAATCAATGATTTATGTTGCTATTATCTATTTTTCCTTATCCACATACTTTCCATCCTTCCAAAATCCTAATCCAGAAGCATTAGAAAATTTATTGAAAGATGTGATCTTTTCTTTACCTTTAGGCTCCTTTGGTCATTCTCCTTTATAACCTAACCCTGTTGTATGCCTTTGATAGTTTGGGTTTTTTAAAATTGGTTTTATGACACCTCTGCAATCCTACAAGTTCACTACCTTGATATCCCATCGTTTGTAACAAATTATAGCCTTTACCATATAGATCAGGTGATATATATTCATGTTTTACATATTCCTCATTGTTGTGTTGATTAATCAAATAATTATCATTGCACTCTACTACTTCTTTGGATATAGTGTCCCCACTTATAAATTGCTATAAATAGTTGCTGAAGGAGCTTCTAATTGTTGTTTGATAATCAAAGATTTATCATATGACTTAGGAGACAAGGGTAATTATGTAATACAAAAATGATTGAACCTAAGTGTATTCCCCCATACTTTGTTCTTTTATGTCTATTTTGATACCACTGGATTTAGATGTTGATGCTATATTACTTAGATCAATTGGTGTTGTTGTAGAATATCTAGCATGATTATAAGGTACAAAAGACTCATGTGCTATCTTCATAATGTTACAATATTGAAAAATGGTTGGGATCACCTTTGACAATTATTTCTTGACCATTGTAGGGAAATTTTAGACATTGATGATAAGTTGATGGTACAACTTGCATAGAATGAATCTAGGGTCACCCCAAAAGAATGTTATATGTGAGGTCCATGTCAAGAACTTGGCAAAGAACATCTTTGAATACATGACCTACACATATAGGTAGAACCACATATCCCTTGGATGAAATCTCCTCTTCATCATAAGCTTTGATTGCAATTTTCTTCTTTGGATCTACAATGTTTTCATAAAATCCCAATGCAAGGACTAGATTCAAAGTGCATATATTCAGGCCATCTCCTCCATCTATTAAAAATATTTTGATTTTATGGTTTTGGACAAGGACTTCAATATAGAGTGGAGCATTATGTGGTTGATTAATGGATAGATCATCATACTCAGTAAAAGATAGGTAATGTGGAGTGTTAAAATGTCCTAGCATAGCTTGGAATTGGGCTTGATATAGATTTATAGGGACATGAGTTTCTAGTAGAGTTTCTCAAGAATATCTTTATGAGGTGGTGACATGCACAAAAGCTCTAGTATAGATATTTGGGCAGGTGTTTTCTTCAATTGATCCAAAAGATTGTATTGATTTGAAACATTGGGTGTAGACTTTGGAACATAGACAAACTTGTTTTGTGAGGTGGTAGGTTTGGATGAGACACCTTGTAAAGTAACCCTATATTGGGCTCAAGTTGTGATATTAATTGGTTGACTCTCAAACTTTTCTTTGATAGTAATCACACTAGCATAATACTAAGAAGGATGAAATTTTGAGATGTGGTTAACATACTTATAGGATGTGTTAGCTTGTGGTGACTAATCAAGAAAGTACTATCCAGGAAAGTACTGTACACTTTTCCTCCCAACCTCGCCAGGGTTCGGGGCCGGACCGGGCCCTGAGCGGGGGTTTGGGGGCGGCAGCCCCCAAGAGCAGGGGTTTGGGGCCGCAACCCCCGAAGAAATTTTTTTTTGAGGCCGACTACTTTTTAGATATTTGGGCCGACTACTTATAACTCATTCTAACCCTAAAGCGAGAAAATATTGTATAATATGGCTTAGGGTTAGGGATTTTCATTATGTATGATTTTAGTACTTGCAGCAGAATTGGGCTGTAAGGGATTACGGATTGTAATCAGGTTGTAATCACTGGATAATAATAATATTAGACTCGCTGTTGGTGGACGTAGCCCAGGGAGTGGGTGAACCATGTTAAATCTGTGTGTCTTGTGTTCTATTCTGTGTGGTTTATTATTTTCTGATATTAGTTATATTTGCACATAATTGTTATTTCTGCCTTGTTAATCCTAACAAGTGGTATCAGAGTGAGGTTATTTCATTCGTTCTTTCATCTATTCTCTGAAGCAGGTCTCACGAGTTAGTGGGAGAGTCTCTCGGTTAAGTGGGAGAAATGGCAGATGAGGGTAGGCTAAAGGTTGATAAGTTTAATGGGAAGAACTTCCAGTTATGGAAGATGCAAATGGAGGATTATCTCTATCAGAAGGATCTATGGCGGCCATTAGAGGGAGTAGCCAAGAAAGAGCAATCAATGTCTCAGGAGGATTGGGATATTTTGGATAGGAAGGCACTGGGGAGTATTCATCTATGCCTGGCACAATCGGTGGCATTCAATATTACTGAAGCAAAGACAGCTAAAGATCTGATGGAAACCCTAGCGAAGTTGTATGAAAAGCCTTCAGCTTCAAACAAGATATTTCTTATGAAGCGTTTATTTAATATGAAAATCGTAGAAGGTGGATCAGTTACTGATCATTTGAATGAGTTTAATATAGTTACAAGTCAATTAACCTCAGTTAAAATTACTTTTGATGAAGAGGTTAGGGCTCTCTTGATTTTGTGTTCTTTGCCAGAAAGCTGGAATGGCTTGGTAATGGCTGTTAGTAATTCTGTTTCTGGTTCTAATACCCTAAAGTATGATGATGTTATTGGTGTTATATTGAGTGAGGAAATTCGTAGGAAAAGCTCAGGGGCATCCACATCGGGTAGTGTATTGAACACAGAAAGCAGAGGTAGAACAAGAGATAGAGGAAACAACTCTGGAAATCATGGGAAATCAAGAGGAAAATCAAAGGGAAAGAGGTCTGAATCTAAAGGGCCAAATGATTGCTGGTACTATGGAAAACCAGGTCATAAGAAGAAAGATTGTTGGTCTCAGAAGAAAGATCAAGGAGATAAAAATGATGGAAACAAGGAGGCAAATGTGGTAAGTAACAAATCCAAGGAGGATGCTTTGCTCTTGTCCTTAGAAAGTATTGATGATTCATGGGTTTTAGATTCTGGGGCTTCATTTCATGCTACACCCCATAGAAGTTATTTTGTTGATTATGTCCAAGGGGATTTTGGGCTAGTTTATTTGGGAGATAATGAACCCTGTTAGATTGTTGGAAAGGGAAAAATTAAGATTAAGTTGCAGAATGGGAATCATTGGCTACTACAAGAGGTAAGAAATGTTCCAAGGCTGAGTAGGAATTTAATTTCAGCAGGGCAACTAGGTGATGAGGGTTGCACAGTTACTTTTAATGATAAAAATTGGAAGGTTTCAAAAGGTTCCTTAGTAGTAGCAAAAGGTGTGAAAGTAGGCACCTTATATCTTTGTACAGGTCATACTGTTCCTTCTACTTTAATTGTTTCAGAAGATAATGAATGTTCAGGAACAGTGGCTGCAGTTGAGCAGGAAGAACATCAAACTGTTGCTGTAGATTCTGACACAGCACTGTGGCACAACAGACTCGGGCACATGAGTGAAAAAGGTATGAAATTACTTCATTCAAAGAAAGTTTTACCTAGTCTAAAATGTGTCAATATGGATTTCTGTGAAAGTTGTGTTTATGGAAAACAAAAGAGAGTTAGTTTTGTGAAGAGTGGGAAGGAAAAGAAAAATGAAAGATTAGAGCTTGTGCATACAGATGTATGGGGACCAGCTCAGGTATCTTCCCTTGGTGGCTCTCTATATTATGTTACATTTATAGATGATGCAACAAGAAAAGTATGGATTTATTTCCTTAGACAGAAATCTGATGTATTTCAAACTTTTAAGAAATGGATATCCTTGGTTGAGAATGAGACTGGTAAAAAGTTAATATGTCTCAGATCTGATAATGGTGGTGAGTATTGTAGCATAGAATTTGAAGAATATTGTTCCTCTAATGGTATTCGTAGGCAGAAAATTGTACCAAGGACTCCACAAGAAAATGGAGTGGCTGAACGCATGAATAGGACAATAATGGAGCGTGCAAGGAGTATGAGGTTGCATGCTAGGCTGCCCAAAAATATGTGGGCAGAGGCAGTGAACACTGTTGTTTATTTAATCAATAGAGGCCCCTCTACTCCTTTGGACTGTGGTATTCCAGAGGAAGCATGGAGTGGTAAGAAGGTGAGTTATTCTTTTCTCAAAACCTTTGGTTGTGAAGCTTTTACACTTATAGATTTTGAAAATAGAACCAAGCTAGAAGCTAAGTCAAAGAAATGTGTATTTGTTGGGTATGGCATTGATGAATTTGGTTATAGGCTTTGGGATTTTGAAAATCATAAAATTGTAAGAAGCAGGGATGTCATATTCAATGAGAAAGTATTGTACAAAGATCTGTTGCTGCAGCATGAGAAGAAAGAAAATGACTATGTAGTACTAGATGATACTCCACAAGTTCATGTTCCAGTAGTTCCTTATGCTCCGCAACAATAGCAATAACAAATACCACACACCCCAGTGAGTGTTAGATGGTCAACAAGGCTAAGTAGACCTCCAGAAAGATTTTCTCCATCTTTGTATTCTATTTTGTTAATAGATGCTAGTGAACCTGAATGTTATAATGAAGCTGTGCAGGTGGATACAAAGCTTCAGTGGGAGTCTACAATGATAGATGAAATGGACTCTTTGCTGAAAAATCAGACATGGGATTTATGTAAGTTACCTGCAGGTAAAAGGTCTTTACAGAATAAATGGGTTTACAGGATAAAAGAAGAGGATGGAGGTACAAAAAGATTTAAAGCTAGATTAGTCGTAAAAGGATTTGCACAGAAACATGGTATTGATTTTGATGAGATATTTTCTCCAGTTGTTAAAATGACTTCTATTCGTACTGTTTTAAGTATTGTGGCTACTGAAGATTTGCATTTAGAGCAGCTTGATGTTAAAATAGCCTTTCTTCATGGTGATTTGGATGAAGAAATATATATGGTTCAGCCACAAGGATTTGAGGTCAAGGGTAAGGCGAATTTGGTGTGCAGATTGCAGAAAAGTTTATATGGCTTGAAGCAAGCACCTCGGCAATGGTATATTAAATTTGACACTTTTATGAATGGGCATGGATATAGTCGGTGTCATTCTGACCATTGTGTTTATTTTAAGAGGTTGGATGATGACAGCTACATTATTTTATGTTTATATGTTGATGATATGCTTGTAGCTGGGTCTAACATGAATCACATTAAGGGGTTGAAACAACAGTTAGCAAAATCTTTTGCTATGAAGGATTTGGGGGTAGCAAAACAAATCCTTGGTATGAAAATTTGTCGAGATAGGAAAAATAGGAAATTGTCTCTATCTCAGGCTGATTATATTGAGAAGGTGTTGCAACGTTTCTCTATGGAAAATGCCAAAGCTGTCAGCACACCTTTTCCTGGTCATTTAAAATTGACTAAGGATATGTGTCCCAAGACACCAGAAGAAGAGACTAAAATGCCTAAGGTACCTTATGCTTCAGCTGTAGGGAGCTTAATGTATGCTATGGTATGTACTAGGCCAGATATTGCACACGCAGTGGGAGTCGTTAGCCGTTATATGAGTAACCCTGGTATTGAGCATTGGAATGCAGTCAAATGGATTCTCAGATATTTGAGAGGCACATCCAGTAAGTGTTTACACTTTGGGGGTTCTACTACTACTGCACAAGGCTATGTTGACTCAGATTTGGTAGGAGATATAGATAGCAGGTGGAGTACTACAGGTTATATATTTACTGTTGGTGGGACAACAGTGAGTTGGATTTCTCGACTATAAAAGGTGGTTGCTTTATCCACTACAGAGGCAGAGTATGTTGCTGCTACAGAGGCAGCCAAGGAGATGATATGGCTTCAATTCTTCATGGAAGAATTGGGACATCCACAAAAGGATAATTTTCTACATACAGATAGCCAAAGTGCCATTCATCTTGCAAAGAATTCTGCTTTGCACTCAAAGACAAAACACATACAGTTGCGGTACCATTTCATTCGATTAGTTTTGGATGATGGACAGTTAAGGCTGGAAAAGATTCATACTGATGATAATCCAGTAGATATGTTTACAAAGGTAGTAACAAGGGAGAAGTTGAACTCATGTTCAGCTTCAATTGGTCTTCTAGACTGAACAAAATAAAGGAACAACTGAGTCCAAGGTGGTTCAATCCAGTGGGAGCCTCATGTGGGTAGCGGTATTGCTACAGGATCAGTCTCCAAGTGGGAGGTTTTCTAGTATAGTGTGGATACTGATCAGTCACCAAGTGGGAGATTGTTAGCTTGTGGTGACTAATCAGGAAAGTACTATCCAGGAAAGTACTGTACACTTTTCCTCCCGACCTCACCGGGGTTCGGGGCCAGGCCGGGCCCCGAGCGGGGGTTTGGGGGCGGCAGCCCCCAAGAGCAGGGGTTCGGGGCCGCAGCCCCCAAGGAAATTTTTTTTTGAGGCCGACTACTTTTTGAATATTTGGGCCGACTACTTATAACTCATTCTAACCCTAAAGCGGGAAAATATTGTATAATATGGCTTAGGGTTAGGGATTTTCATTATGTATGATTTTAGTACTTGCGGCAGAATTGGGCTGTAAGGGATTACGGATTGTAATAAGGTTGTAATCACTAGATAATAATAATATTGGACTCGCTATTGGTGGATGTAGCCCAGGGATTGGGTGAACCACGTTAAATCTGTGTGTCTTGTGTTCTATTCTGTGTGGTTTATTATTTTCTGATATTAGTTATATTTGCACATAATTGTTATTTCTGCCTTGTTAATCCTAATAGGATGTTGTATTGTAGTTTCCTTGATTATCACCCATAGTATTGGAAGAACTTCCTTTCTCATGTTCGAGAATTGGATCTTTAAAATCTGTGTGTGACTCATTTGAGGTATGTCCATCAACTATTATTTCACCACTTTCTATCAAGTCTTGTATCACATGTTTAAGTCTTTGATAATCATTGGTTTTATGAACTTTCCCTCTATGAAATTCACAATAATCATTATCATTCCACCAAGAAGGTTTCACCCTTGGTTCATAGTCTCTGATTTTAGGAAGTACAATGAGTTTCTTGGTGATCAATTTCCTTAATGTAGATTCGATAGACTCACCTAAAGGAGTAAAATTTCTTCTACATGACATAAAAGGTAATCTTGAATTGGATGAATTATTTTTGGTATTCTATGTTGTACTTTGATTACTTTGAATAGGTTGAGTAGCATTTTCCTTGCGTGTGAGATTTAGGATAGGTTGTGTTGGTTTAACATGTTGGTTATCAACAATCCCATCATTGACAATGTTCTTGTTCTTGTTCCAAAATTTTGATTTATCATTGTTGTTGTTATTGGGATTCAAGGTTGAAGATCCAACATTATCTTTAGTGTAGAGTTTAATCTCACCTTTTCTAACCATAGCTTCCTCAATTTTGACTCAATTTTCAATGATTTTGTTAAAAATTGGAGAACATTGTAATTGTAACCTATAACTCATTTCTAGTGTAAGGTTATGCACAAAGGTATCCATCTTTTCTTGTTCAAGAATTATTCATGGATATTTGGTAAATAGTTGATGCCATATTTGCAAAAATGTAAGGAAAGGTTCTCCATTCTTTTTTTGTGCATTACCAAGATCAAGCATAGTAACCTCATGTTTGATGTTGTTTGAATAATGAGTCACAAATTTTTCAATAATTTCATTTAATGATTTGATGCCTAGTGGAAATTTTGAGAACCATCCATGGCTTGTCCTCCTAAACTATGTGGAAATAGTCACATAAGATAAGTGTCATTGTGAGAGACTTCAATACAAGCAGCACAAAACTCACATATGTGTTCTTGCAGATCTGAATTCCCTTTATATTTGTCAAATTTAGGCACCTCAAAATGAGGATGGAATGGAATCATTTCCAAATGCTTGTCAAAAGGATAAGGACATATATCATCTAAGGAATATTTCTTGGTAGAAGATCCAGTTTGAATGTCATGAATTTGTTGTTGAAGCATCTAGATTTGTTATAAAACAAAGTCCAAAGATAATGTAGGCCCTTGTGTATTGTGGGAAGTACTATGTTGTTTGTCTTCCATAGTTCCATGAGCATGTGTCTCTTGAGAACCACTAGGTCTTTCTTGATCATTTGTCATAGGGGGGTTCTTTGAGAGTAGAGACATCAAAATCAATGGGTAGTCTAACTCCTTGCTAAGCAAACATGAGGAAGTATTTTTCTTTGTCCATGTCTAAAATTCTTTCCATGAACTTGTGGAACCTAGGATCTGGCATGGATTCTCTCAATTCTTCATCCCTTGGTTCTTCCTCAATTGTGTTCTTGGCACAAAATTTGGACCAAGGGTTCTCATCACTACTAGTTCCTACCATCTTATTTCTAGATTATGGATTGACGGGTTCTCTGAGTTTTTGAGATCAAGTTTAAACCATAAAAAGGTGAAGTATGATGATGTGATGAAATTTTTTATGAATAAATGGATATGTATTGAAAAGATAGATGTGAAAAGAGACCCTAAAGTGTTGAGATGAGTGTGATAATTGATAATCTAATTATATAGGAGGTATGGATCTCACTATGATATGACAAAGACAATCAAAGGATAAAATCTAAGTAAGTTCCTAGGTAAGGATGATAAATCCTGATAGGAAACTCAAAAAGATCAATCTGATGTTCAAAGTACTAGGTATCAACACTAAATGGTGATTTTGAAGACTATGGATAAATAGAGTGATAAAGAATTTTGAAGAAAATGGTCAAACTAGGTATCAAGGTGCTTTCTAGATCAAATGTTTTTCTAGAATCAAGAAGAGGAAAAAATTGGGTATCCGAAAAAGAATGTTTGAAAATGCCAAGGTTCGTACAACAAGCCTATGTTATGAATGCACAGGATAATTTTATGTATGCGCAACAATTTCACATAGATGTGCAACAAGTTTGAATATATGCTCAGTGACAATGATGAATGCGTAGTGTAGTGAATCAAATATGCAAAAAAGTTTAACAAATGTGCAGCTATGGTGTTTTGTACTTCTTTTTGCAAAAATTAGGAAAGTTTTGGTTTTTGACTACTATTTGTGATGATTTTTTGGCAAGGAAAATACATAAATACACACACGCAAGACATGAATGATTGGTTGCTAAATTATTATAGGATGAATGTACAAACATGCTTACAATTCCTATAGTAGGCAAGGACAATATCTACTGAATCCCCACTTGGATAAAATCCAGCCATGCATATCCAAAATGGATAGCCTAGGAACTTGGAGGTACGGGCTCCTCCTTATAGTGCACTCACTTCTCTGGCACACCAAGTTTCAAATTCAATGGGTCATTACTTCCCAAAGAACCACTATCTCTACTATGAACCATGAGCAATGTGGGGTGTCTTCACGAGCTTGGGTGATCCCTTGAGACAGGCATAGAAACTACTAAATTTATGCTAAAATTTAATAAGAAAGAGATGGAGACAAAGGTGATTGAAGAAGTTCTTCAACCATTTTCTTTAAATAAGGTAACTCTTTTAGAGTTAATAAATGAATTGGAAAATGAGTTACAAACAATTCTTTTACTATTTCAACAAATTTGTTTGTTTTCTAATTTCACGAAGGAGATTAGAAAAAAAAAATGATAATGTGGAAAAAGAGATCACCAAGCAATTATCTAAGATTTCCACCGAGCCTAAGTTAATAACAAAATACTATGAGAGGCTAAAGTACTTGATGTGAGTGCAATTTGAGTTGAGAAAGGAGGAGAATCAGATCAAGATATACTAGAACTCCAAACAATTTTGAGACCACACATAGAATCACTACAGAAATAGATTCAAAAAGATAAAGATTTGGTTAGCACATTGGATGTAAGTGTTATAGACAGTATGGTCATTCTAACAATAGATATAAGTGAGAAAATTATGGTGCTTCAGACACTTAAATCCACATGGAAGGCATCACTTAAGGATGCACATGACAAGTACAAAACTATTTTTGATAAGATCCCCACACTAGATAAGTAGTAAGTTAATGTTTTTGGCATTTTTCTTTAAAAAGGCGGAATATATATAAGTTTTGCTAAGTGAAAAGGGGAATATGATTAATATAGATGTAAAAAGGGGAATATATATGGAAAAGTATATATATGAGTAATTTTACTAGAGATATTACTTCAAGAGGAGTAATATGTTTACCGAGGAAGAAGAATAGACAAGGAAATTTTTTGAATTTTGTTAATGACTTTGAAGTTCTTGAATTTTTTAACAAACATACCAAACTAATGCCAAAGGGGGAGATTTTTACTCCTATGAGTTATTTTGTTGTCATTAGTTATGAGGAATTTATATTGTTTGTCAAAGTCATTCAGTAATGAAGAAAAGACAAGTCGGTAAAGCAGAGAAAGTCATTCGGTAAAGGAAATAAGGATCAGGGAATTTTGGTAAAGAAGAAGCAAGTATAGGCACTGAGCAAGGAAAACCTAAGCACCGAGAACCAAGTTTTATCAAGCACTAAACTGAGAAGTGAGGATAGTTACCGAGTTAAGAAAAATGTGTTACCGAGCAGAATAGCCTGACACTAGAAGAATTTATAAGTACATTGAATCTGGACACCAAATAGAAAATAGTTTACTAATCTTGAGGATATCATATAACAAAACATTCGATATTGAAATATAATGATTACACACGATTATGAGGTGAGTTATACCAATGATAATAAAGGATGGAATATGCATTGGAAGAGTACCCAATGGTAGCACCACTTGAAGAGATGATTCTAGAACATCTAGCACCGCTTCTAAAATTGTATATAAATGGATCAGAGTATGATGATTAGTATGGTGTTGTATTTTATATGAAAGAAATTGGAGATTTCATGTATGAAGAAGATTACTGAGAATGTAATAAGTAGTGAAGTCACCGAGTAATAGTGCAATAAAGAACATATAAAGATTGAGATCTACCGAGTACTGAATTGTTAGTGTGAAAGGTACATAGTATGAGGTAATGAGTTAATGAGTATAAAGAGTCTGAATATAATATGTTGATGCAAGTTTGACAGACATATTTATTTTTACTTATTAAAGATTAATCAGAGTTGTATAAGTCTCTTAACTAAGCAGATCCTATTAGATCTTATTTATAAATCCTTTAACCAGATACAATTCTTAGATT
Source organism: Chamaecyparis obtusa (assembly GCA_027943335.1). Lineage (NCBI taxonomy): Eukaryota > Viridiplantae > Streptophyta > Pinopsida > Cupressales > Cupressaceae > Chamaecyparis > Chamaecyparis obtusa. Next base: position 3,536,188 of record BSBK01000589.1, read on the forward strand.
AGAATTGTAAATCCTTTAACAAGGTAGACTTGGCAGTCTTTAGACTCTTAATTGGGTTAATACTCTTAATAGGGTAAGCTATCATAAATAGCTAACATTGTAGCTCTAACTGAGAAAACTTTATTCTATAGTAGTGAAGTCTTGTGGGTGTCATCCCCACCACAGTTTTTATCCTCTAACAAGGTTTTCTTTGATACCAAATATTTGTGTTATGAGTTATTTATTATATATTTTATAAATTTCATGTGATGCATGAAAATGTTAAGGAATCAATGAATGATTAGAAAGGAAAGTTTAAATAGTTTAAAAGTGTTTTACATTAATACTGATTCACCCCCCCTCTCAGTACTTACCTTTCCACACCTAGTCCAACAATAATAAGTTTTCTTCTTCTTGGAGGATTTGATCTCCTTGGCCAACTTGAGGATTGTGATCTTGTATATATTTTCTCCTTTATTCTTTGTTTAGGTATCTCTTAGTAGTTATCTTCTTAGAGGTTAGCATCCAATGTGGATCTAGATTTTTGTTTGTATCAAGCATGTGTGCCTTAGAATGTAAGCCAACATGTGGAAGGGAAATTATGTTGTAAATTGTAATTATCTAATAATGCAAAGACCTAGGTGGCATGTTTATTGTTCATTTGTTGAGCTATTTTTGTTTCTGAGTTGATAGCTTTCGCAGAGTTGACTCTTGTTGCATGGTTGTGCCATCTCCATTGAGGAACCTCCGACCATGATGATTCCTATTATAGTTGGGGATAATCATTTAGTTACATAATCATGTTAACAATATGCACAACATATATAACTATCCTATACATAGATCTAAAGAAAATATATTGACATTTCCTACTTTCACTATAGTCATCCCTGTCTTTCAACCTAACTGAAATGTCACCACTTGATGTAAGTACTTGTAAAAGTTATTGAAGGTTGAGTAATTATTAAAAATATTTCATTTCATACATGCATACATTTCAAAAGTCCTGGATAGTTTCCAAGATGGGTTTCAAATGGATGTGGATTCATATTTTTTTACTTATTATTTTTTATTAGTTCTCCAATAAATTCATTTGTTTGGTATGTTTCATTTTCATTTAAGTCTAAGTTAATGCCTAAGATAATGCATTTTAGGTTGAATCATAGTGTCTGAGATAATGCAAGCATTACTTTCTAATGATATGTTAAGTCCACAGTAATTTTTATAAAATAGGAAAAAATATTATAGTACATTTATTTTAAAATTATATATATCGAGTTTTTTAGTTAAGAAAAATCAATCTTAGAGAGTGATTTCAAGGGTCAATATTTACATTATATTATTTGACTTTTAAATTTATCACTTTTTTATATTTAATGAACATAAGTAATCTATTAAAATATTATATTTAGTATTTTGTTAGTAAACAAATTTGTCCCTTTTTATTTCTTATGATTATAACTCTTAATGCCCAAACTATGAAAAATATCTGAATACAACAGTTGAAAAGCCGCTCCATGATTACTAGCTTTTCTCTGAATTGGTAGGTACAGCTCCCTATGTGAATGATATTCAATGAATTATGTTTTGCTCCTAAAACTAACACGGGGTATGCTCTTAACCCAAGAGTAGAAGAGGCAAACTAAATTAAGCCTAAACAGGACTTAATCGAGGCAAGGAGAGCTTTCTAATCTACGAACCAAATTGCAGAACTCACACATCTTATGTATTCAACACTAACTAATCTACAACAACTACTAACAAAGATATAAATGAAATGATGAAAACTTCTAATGAATCCTTCTCCGAATATCCCATAGCACATCCTACTAAGGTTCATTCACATCCTCAAAACAAAGGAATGAAACATCTTTTCCTTCCTATTGCAACTCAGATTAAGAGAAAGAATCATAGAATTAACAACCAACAACTAACTGGAACAGAAAATAATTGACATAAAACACTTTCAATTGTCTCTGCAACATCAAGTCTCTTACACCAACAATTTTCTAACCTTTCTATTTACTTTTGCAATAGTATATATAGAGATTACATCATACGGCCTTCATGAGAATGCCAAGTGTTTCAACTTCTAGAATTTGAAAAGACTTAGGACAGATCCCACTGAGAAATAGGGCCCACTAATCTGCATGTGCTTAAATCTTCAACTTAAGTGCCTCTTTCCCACCTAACCGACTGCACTTCATGCCTTTTTGCATGATCGCAAGGTGGTTCTCTCAGTCATGCGATCATGCGACCACACCTACCATAGGGCTTTATTTTCAACATCAAATCGCACACCGTTTTCACTATTTGGATCATTGTGACTTGATGAATCATCTCATACTGTCATATGAAGTAGAATTTTGAATAATTCAATGCCAACTCTATTACAACATCAATCACATGAAAATTCTCTCCTTTGATTCCTAGAGATCACAGCTTCACAATCATCCTTTATTTGAGAAGATCATCAATGAGAACATGATATCCTTGCCGGGTTAGGAGCTACCACCTACCCATCATGACAACACTTGAACCAACCCACCGGGCTTAGAGATGAGAGGGAAAGAGAAAGGGAAACCCGACAAGGATAGCCTACCTATGAAAGACTTAGACCTAGACATAAATCAGACCAGACATGACTATGGCTTCAAAATCTTTCCACTTTTAACTACATAGTTATGGGGTGAAAAGTGAGGCAATAGCTGGCTCTGACTGGGGACTTAAACATTCCCATGTTTGAGAAAGGAATTCTGAATCTCTGGTTTCGCAAAGGGTAAATAAAAAGGACAGCAACACAACAAAATTGGAACAAGAACAAAGGAAAGGAAACAAGGGAAAGCAGCTAACCTAGGAAACATAAAAGAACAAACACAACTATGTACAATATAGGGGTTACCTATTTTCAATTTTCCATTTGATAAAGCTTCAAATCCTAACCATTGAAGGTCAGTGGTAGTACCTCACCATCATGATAAGCCAGCTTGAAAGAATTGTTTTCCAATGCTTGATGAATCACAAATGGCCCCTTCCACAAGCTGTCAAACTTCTTATGCATTCCTCTAGGAGCACTACGTTTATCTCATAGCAGCACATTGTCACCAATCATGAATTTCCATAGCCTTGACTTTCTATCAAAGATCTCCTTCACTCACATCTGATGTTGAGTGATATGATCAACTATCTCTTCTCTTTCCTCTTCCAGCTTGCTCAGATAGAGGATCCTCTTTTCCAAACCATCTTTGTAAATGTCATCTTCAATAACTATTCTGAGTTTGCTTGTGGCCAATTCCAAAGGTAAAGGAAGATTTGCTTCAGTTCCATAAACTAGCTCGAAAGGTGATATAACAATTGCCCTTTTTGATGTTACCCTATCTACCCACAACACCTCATGAATCTTCTTATGCCAGTTCTTTTGATTATCTGGCACTAATTTATTGACAATATTCACCAAATTTTTGTTACTGGATTCAGCCTGGCCATTTCCCTGTGGGAAATAATCTGATGAATGGCTAACAGTGATTCCATATTCAAAACAGAAACTAGCAATCTCAACTGAAGAAAAATAGGTCGCATTATCCATTACTAATTTAAGTGGAACACCAAACCTAACCAATATGTTTTCTTTGAGGAATTCACATACCACTTTAGAAGTTGTTTTCTTCATTGCCTTGGCTTCCACCCACTTGGTGAAATAGTCAATGGCGATTATTATATATTGGTGACCAGTGCTGGATACTGGATTGATTGGCCCAATGAAATCAAGGCCCCACTACTGGAAAGGCTCTTCAATGATGACAGGCTTTAATGGAAGAGCAGCTAATTGAGGATGCCCTATAAACATTCTACATTTTTCACACTTGGCTACCCAGGTATATGCATCTCTGAACATACCGGGCCAATAATAACATTGTCTCGGTATTTTAAATGCTATTACTAAAGATGAAAAGTGCCCTCCATAGGCCTCATCATGGAAAGTCTTCAATAATTTTTCTTGTTGTTGCTTATCTACACATTTGAGGAAAGTGCCATCAATTGCCTTCTTGAATAGCTTTCCATCCCAAATCAAAAACTTAGCTGCCCTTAACCTGAGATCTCTTTTTTGTCTTGCCGTTAGGCCCTCTGGACATTCTCCATATGTTAGGAAGTAAGCAATGTCTTCAAACCATGTATCCCGAAAACCCACAACTAGAACTAGTTGTTTTTCTTCAGATCCTTCTGGTTCTTTTTCAGCTTTATCCTCTGCACTTTCTCTACACAAAGCATTACCCTTTATCAATTTGGTAGGGTGAATTTCTATATCATATTCTTGCATTTTTTCTATCCATGAACCTCTGGTATTGCATCCCACCTCTTGCTGCATTAGCACACTTTTAACTACTACATCCAGCACATAAACTATAGAATGTGAATGCAAGATGTAAAATTTGAAGTTTTTCAATGCCTTGACCACTGAAAATGCATGCTTTTCAATCTGAGAATATTTTAACTGATGATTTTTCAGAGGAACGCTCATAAAAGCAATTGGAGCTTGTATGTCTTCATCATTTTTCTGCATTAGTATGGTGGACAAAGTATGTTCAGAGGCATAACAGTAAATAATAAAATCTCTGCTATAATCCAGATGACATAATACTGGAGCATGAGCAATGGCATTTTTAATATTTTGAAAAGCTTGCTTACCTTCTTCACTCCACTTAAAATTTTAATTACCTTTCATCATATCTATGATGCATTTAGTTGTTTCAGCAAAGTCTAGTACAAAATGCCTCAGGTTATTGACTTGTCCAAAGAATGATTTAACTCCCATTTTGTTCACTAGCAGACTTAATCTTCTAATGGCTTCAACATGCTCCGGATCAATTCTGATTCCTTCTTGAGAGACTATGTGGCCAAGGAGTTTTTCTTCTGTTACACAGAATATAGACTTTTTTGGATTGAGGGAAATCCCATCATCTTGACATCTCTGCAATACTTTTCTCAAATCCTCAATGTGATCCTTTCTTTTCTTTGAAAATACAGTAAGATCATCTAAATATATTACTATGATTTGATCCTTCAAATCAAAAAATGTCTTACTCATGGATCTCTGAAAGGTGGCACTAGCATTGATGAGCCCAAAAGGCATCTGATAGTATGTAAATGTACCCCATGGTGTAGTAAATGTCATCTTATGCTGATCTTTTTCTTCATCTTCAACCTGATTGTAACCAGAGAATCCATCAAGCATGGACATCATTTCTGATCCAACCACTGTCTGTAGCAAGTAATCCATATTGGGAAGTGCAAAGTTATCCTTAAGAGATGCCTAATTCAAATTCTGAAAATCAACACAAATTTTGATTTCTCCGTTCTTCCACACTGGCACTATATTCGCTATCCATGTGGAGTGATGGATAGGATAAATGATCTGAGCTTTCAACATTTTATCCACCTCTTAGAATATGGCATCTGCAACTTTAGGATTATAATTTCTTTGCTTCTGTCCAAAAGGCACTGCATCAGGCTTCAAAGGAATTTGATGTTTCACTTTTCCACCTCCATAGCTTTTCAAATCTTCGTAGCTCCAAGAAAAAATGTCTTTGTATTCTAGAAAGAACAGCCTGGTAGCTTCTTTCTCTTCAAGCGAATAGCATTTGCCAATATTAATCAACTTAGGATTATCATCATCACCAATATTTATTCCTTCATACTCACCAGTGTTAGGATCTTTTCTTTCTCTTTTCTATTTTATATAAGCATCATGCCTATTAAACAACTTCTCTAAAGATACAAAATAAGGAGGAATAATATCACCTAGTACTTGAACTTCACTAACTTGCTTTTCATTTAATCCATGGCTAGAACGTTCCTCATCTTTTTCATGCTGATATTCAGAACTGATTTTGCCATTTTCTAGAAACAATTGCAAGCTTTTGTCATCCTCAAACACCTGCCATGAATCTATATTATCTGGGATAGCAGCTTGATATACAACTTCAATCTGATATTTCTTATTTTTAAAGTCCGAATGAGGTAACAACAAAGACGCAGAGACAGCCAATGAATCAACTTTGGTATTCAACTCTCTTGGTATTGCTTCAATAGAAAAGGTGTCCAGACCTTCTATCTGATCCCAAACTTTATTTTTGTAGTTTTTTAATCTGTGATTCTTCACTAAATATTGTTCTCTAACCTATCTCACAATAAGCTCTTCATCACCTCGAGCTTTCAGCACTTTAACACCTTTTTCTTTTGCTGCTGCTAATCCCAGTAGTAAGGCTTCATATTCAATGGTATTATTGGTATTTCCAAACTCTAATTTGAATGCCATAGGTTTAGGTTCTCCTTGAGGAGGAATCAATACAACACCTGCACCTGATCCTGATGAAGAACAACTTCCATCAAATTCAAGAACCCATAAGTCTGATAATTCCTTTTCTTCACCTGATTTCTTCTCATTACCATCTTCATCCTTGTCCTCATTTAGAGATTCTTTGGTAAACAACATGTAATTACCAAATTCTAGTTCTTGATAAAGTATTTGAGCCTTAGGATCATCTGATTTCATGACTGTATACTTCACCTTTTCCTCAGGCTCCAATCTAATTTTCTTATTCCCAATTGGTATGACAGCATGAGACCAATCTAGCTTTATTTCCCCTCCTAGGTCTCTACAAGAACCTCTACTTAAGAGAAGCCCATAACTTGCCAGAATGTCAGCTACCAGGATAGTCATCAAAAGTTTCTTCTCAGGATGAGATGCCAAAGCTACCTGTGCATCCTTGATTTGGCCAATTAAGAGAACTTGTTTGGCATCCATCGAATAACATTTCCCATACACCTTAGTAAGATTAAGATTCAAAGCTCTAGCTACAGAATAAGGCATGACATTATCTGATGTGCCTGAATCTATTATACAATTACTTAATTTACATCCATTAACATAGAGTGAAACATAGAAGGGAGGAGGTTTTTGTCTAGGTGACATTGCTAACACAGTAAATTCTTCTTCTTTAAACAAATCAATAGTGAATGTTTCATCCTTTTCAACCATAGTAGCATTATTGTTTAATTCTGAAATACTTCCTTTACACCATTCTACTAATCTTTTAAATTCTAAAGGATGCGATTTTAAATAGTCCAGAAAAGAAATCTGAATTTTTGACTCTTCACAGAATTGAACAGCATCAAAAGATGGTTTATCTTTACCTGGCTGAGAGCTTGATGTCTTCTGATCAACATCATCATTGGTTATTACAGGAATAGGATCATTTTTGTGAGGCTAGCTGGAAGCTTGGTTTTTTAATTTCTAATTCCGAGTGAGCACCGTATAAGAGTTTCCATCAATAGTAGCATAGCATTCACCTTTAGATTCAAAATTAGATTCATACTCCACAAATAAATTTCCAGAGTTGCCAGTTTAGTATGTGTCTACTTCTGTGATAGGAGCTGCTATATCTAACTAATTGGTAGCCAATAAATGCATCAGATTCACAATGTCCAGACAATTCTGATTATTGTGATCATCAGTATGATGGAGCATGCACATGTTTCCCTTGTTTGGTGCTGCTTCAATCTGCAACCTAGAGTGAGGGCTTGTGAGTTGCAAAAATCTGTTATCGATGCTTTTTCCAGGCATATTCTAAAAATTACGTTGATTAGAATTATTGAATCTTGGTAATTGCCTCTTCATAGTGATCAATTCATTGGACAATTTTTGAATCATCTCATCAGATGACAAGGTACTACTTGAACTTCCTTTATTTTGCAATTCTCTTTTCCATTTTCCTACTGAAATTAAATCATCTTCACATTCAATAGCCTTCTTTTGTGCATCTGCTAAATCTATGGGACATGCCTTTCTCAAATCATAATTGATATCTGGAGGCATTTCACTTATGAAAAATATTTTAAGATTACTAGAAGTAGGTCTATCTGTAACAGGGATCCTACTAACAATCTTATTGAAGGCAGCTACAAAATCCCTCATGCTCATTTGAGGTTGCTTTTTGATGGATGTCAATTATGTCAATAAATGATGCTCATCTTCTGCTATCTTAAAACAATCCTCAAATTTTGTTCTCATCATATCCCAATTGGTGATGGAACCATTTGCTAGATGATAAAACCAATCCACTACACTGTCCGTTAAAGTTTCAACAAATAGTCTTACAACAATGTCCTCCTCTGCCATGCCTAAAATATTAATAGCATCAAAGAAATCTCTGATATGTTCATCAGTAGTGACTTTCCCGTCTCCTGAAAACTTAGGGAAATTCTTTCTTGAACTAGCAGGAAGTGGATGATAAGCTGCCAGTGCTAGTGGTCCTACTGCAGCAACCCATGGAAGAGCCATGACAGCTTTAGCACAAAATGGTGGGAAATTAACAACTGAAGGAGTAGTGGTACCATGAAGTGTTAACACTTGACAAGTGTTTTGTGAAGAACTCTAATTTTTGACAGGAGATGAAGGCCTACTCTGACTTTTACTTTCTCCTTTCTTTCTAGGAACTTCTAGGATGGGAAAACCAAGCTTTGCTAATGTATCAAATGTAGAATCTTGTCCACCCTGTTCTCTAGTACTCCTGAGGAATCTTATTCACTCTAGGATGATGTAGCTTACTGATCAAATGACTGTTTGTGTCCCCAGAAGAGTCACCAAAAATTTGTTAGTAAATAGATTTGTCCCTTTTTATTTCTTATGATTATAACTCTTAATGCCCAAACTATGAACAATATCTGAATACAACAGTTGAAAAGCCACTCTATGATTACTGACTTTTCTCTGAATTGGTAGGTACAGCTCCCTATGTGAATGATATTCAATGAATTATGTTTTCCTCCTAAAACTAACATGGGGTATGCTCTTAACCCGAGAGCAGAAGAGGCAAACCAAATTAAGCCTAAACAGGACTTAATCCAGGCAAGGAGAGCTTTCTACTCTACGAACCAAATTGTAGAACTCACACATCTTATGAATTCATATACTCAGCACTAACTAATCTACAGCAACTACTAACAGAGATATAAATGAAATGATGAAAACTTCTAATGAATCCTTCTCCGAATATCCCACAACACATCCTACTGAGGTTCATTCACATCCTCAAAATAAAGGAATGAAACATCTTTTCCTTCCTACTGCAACTTAGATTAAGAGAAAGAATCATAGAATTAACAACCAATAGCTAACTGGAATAGAAAATCATTGACATAAAACACTTTCAATTATCTCTGCAACATCAAGTCTCTTACACCAACAATATGCTGACCTTTCTATTTACTTTTGCAACAGTATATATAGAGATTACATCATACGACCTTCATGAGAATGCCAAGTGTTTCAACTTCTAGAATTTGAAAAGACTTAGGATAGATGCTCTCAAAATTACAACAAGAAGGAACCAAAATGACTTTGACTCTTCATCTGATTCACCTTCAAGAAGGTGAAATGAAAAGACTTCATCAATCCAATATGATTTACAATAAAACATCAAAATTAATGAATCATAAAATGGAAATGACACTAGATAGCTGCATGCTAGTACTCATGAAGGAATTATCACTGCCAACATTCACTCTCTATGCTATTGAAATGAATCTGACATAAGTCAACTCCCCTGATTAGAGTGACATATTCCCTGTTTATAAATGTTCAACCATTGCACTATACCAAACCTCTTCTTTGTCTTCATTTCATTAGAAATCAAACTCATAAAAGATAAATAACTCTGGCTAAGATTTGAATCTGTATTGAAATGTGGTTGATATCAAGTATTCATCACTTTCTTTAAGCACTTCAACACTAGATTCATATTTAATTTATTCCACTGAGAAACCCATCGATCTCTGAAAAATCCCTCATCAATACCACAAATGACAGACTATACAATTGCTAAATACTCCTTGTGGAAAATGCACATAGAAGATGTGAAACCTACGACAGTAGAGTAGCAAGTCTCCCGTTTTCCACCTGTCAACTTTAAGTGCTTGAATAAATTAAAGCATGTGCTTAATAAACTTTGAAATAACAATCTTTTCTTTTATGCCAAGGTCAGGTGTCAAACCACATGGCAAAATCCTGCTTTGCTCTAAGAATCTTCCTCCCCATCAAGGGAAAATGGGAACCATAGATTCACATCTGCCGATGAGTCTTTGGGACCCACCACCATGCATCCGCATCTCGCATGATCACATAGCATGTTTTAAACTCTTGCGATCATGCAACCGCTCAAAATGAACTTGCCTAGCTTACGTTGTCTCTTGACTATTTATTAGTCACGAAACCACGCAGTCATCTTCCCTAACCACCGAATGTACTTTATTCCTTCTCTGACCTAGAGACTAAGAGAGACTTACTGGGCCCACCATTGAAAGATCAACGACCATTGCTTCTTCACATAGACCTCCAAGATCCCTTAAGAACATGTGCCCACCATCGGATGAAGAATCTTCCCCTGCTTAGCCTATGTTGTCGCATGATCGCATGGCATTTTTTTAATTCATGCGATCATGTGATCGCTCTATCATTGGTGCATGTGGGTCCGCTGGGACAGGTGGCACTTTGTTTCTATTTCACGTTTGTTATTTTTTGAGCATCTTTCTATTTCAAAATTCTAACCACCATTGGATTGAAACCTTGGTTGATTTAAACCGTCGATACGATGTCATCACTCAGGTCTCGCTGAGAAACAGGGCCCACTAATCTACATGTGCTTAAATCTTCAACTTAAGTGCCTCTTTCCCACCTAACCAGCTGTGCTTCATGCCTTGTCTCATGATCGCAAGGTGGTTCTCTCAGTCATGCGATCATGTGACCACACCTACCATAGGGCTTTATTTTCAACATCAAATTGCACACCGTTTTCACTGTTTGGATCGTTGTGACTTGATGAATCATCTCGTACTTTCATATGAAGTAGAATTTTGAATAATTCAATGCCAACTTTGTTACGACATCAATCACATGAAAATTCTCTCCTTTGATGCCTGGAGATCAGAGCTTCACAATCATCCTTTATCTGAGAAGATCATCAATGAGAACATGATATCCTTGCCGAGTTAGGAGCTACCACCTACCCATCATGACAACACTTGAACCAACCCACCCGGCTTAGAGATGAGAGGGCAAGAGAAAGGGAAACTCGACAAGGATAGCCTACCTATGAAAGACTTAGACCTAGACATAAATCAGACCAGACATGACTATGGCTTCAAAATCTTTCCACTTTTAACTGCATGGTTATGGGGTGAAAAGTGAGGCAACATATTTGTAGAAGAAAAAAGTGTAGTTCTATTATTTTATATGTATATTCTGATTAAGTCAATTGAGAGGGGGCCCAAGCCTATAAATCAAGAAAGAAGGTGAAAGAAAAGGGATGAACTCACAAATAGTGAAACCATAAAAAACTAGTAAGGAAAAAACCCCTTGTACTCATGAGAGATTTTGAATGGAGCAATAACCTATGGGAACATGGATCCTAACCTTGACAAAGATTACATACTTAGAATAGAGGGGTTTAGGAAAGAACCCGGAATGATCTTCCAAATAAAAACCCTTGTATTGGAAATTGAATAACCAATGAAAATGAAAATAATAGAAAGTTTTTAAAGGTCTCTTAAAACCTTTTATTGATTTGACAACCTTGAATAAAGACAATATCCAACAATGTAAGATGCCTCAAAGACTTAAAAAACTAGTTTTCAAAAGCACCCAAGACCCCCTGATTACAAATGCATAAAGAACTATAGAGAAAGAAGAACTTTAAAGATCTTGAATCCCAAATAGAAATAAATCCAGAGCCCAAATATCATCTTCCCTTGAGATAAGAAAAGACCACATAAGAGAACCATTAACCTCATTCCAAAATATGATATCCACCTCCAAAGGATATGCCACCACCTCAATAGACCATTATGATAAGGTAAAATAGTGCCAAATGAGCCAAGCACACATTGAAGTTGTAAGAAAAAACCCCACCTCTATAAGGAAAGACTTTGCCTCAACCAAAATCTGTGTACTCACAACCCATGAATAGAGAAGGCCACCAAAGAAAAAAAAAATCATGCTCCAAAGAACCCAAAAGAATAGGAGCCAATGCAATAAACATGGGCCTTAGGCAGGGAAAGAAACCCTCTAACCAAGTCTACCAAAAAAACCAAAGAGGAAGCTATAGGCTAGGTTTCGAAGAGCACAAGATCTATGATAAAGAAAATGGAGAAAATAGAAGCTACAAAAGATCCAACCTAGATCTAGACAAATCTACAATGAATAGCCTACAAAGGCACAAAGAGACCCTAAAGAAGGCCTCCAAATTTTCTCTCAACCCGAACCAATGCAGGATGTGGGAAAACATAGATTGTCCCTTCAACCCATAGGAAGAAGAGACCTAGAAGAGCCACCATTCCACCTATATAAAAAAAAAACTCCAAAAAGACAAAAAACCTAGGAACACCTTGATGCAAGAGCATCTTGGGTCTTTGAGCAATCTTGCACCAACCAAAAATAATCCCTAATTTTCTGTTCCTATAGGTTGTTTGCATTGTAGCCATTGTAACTGTTGGTTTATTGTTATGAAAATTTAATGTGATGATGTGGACCTATTTTTGAGCATGATCCTAAGAGCACAAATCTTAATTCATCTGGAGTTAAGAGTTATCACCATTTTCCTCAGATATCAACTTTTCTAGCCAGTTTCGCATGAAACGTGGAAGCTCTTTGCCTTGCGCGGTTTCGTATGAGGAAATAGGACCTTGAAAAGTTGTGGATTTATTCTTGGATCACGTGTGGACCTAAATGTTACTTCACATCATGTTGTGTTCATTCTTTCATTAGCTTTGGTATTCTCTTCCTAAGTGGACCTATAATGTAATTAAATGCCTGACTAGTCGACTTGTGGCTTAGTTGGCCATATAAGAAGCTTAGGTTGGTTTAGATGGTAGAATATCATGGTAGTATAAGAGTAGTAGAAGTAGAAAAGAAGGTAATATGTGAGTTGAGACTCTAAATTCATAATTCTCTTTGTATAAGGCCAAAACCCGGAAGGCCTCACAACGGAGCACGTTGATGAATTTAAAATAATTATGCCAGTGTGGTTGCTAGTTTCCTTGCCTTATTTTATGTTGTGTTTTCACTGTTTCATGTAAATTATATATTTCTTCCATGTGTAACCTTGAGCAGGGCTTGTTTGTAGGTTCAAATGGAGTCAAATCTTCTTGATTCTTCTTGAATCTACCCTGCCCCTGCATCAGGTGGTATCAGAGAGAAGTTCTTTCTTATGGATTGGATCGTGGAGAATATTATTGGATTGGTTGTACAGTGGTAGATCTAAGGTTTGACCTATAACTTACTAAAGGTTATGATCTTTCTGGAACCTAATTTTCAAGATGGTTCATGGTAGAGGAAATGATAATGCTATCATGGATATGTTGAGGCAGATTGCAACTAGGCTTGAAGCTGTAGAGACAACCTAGAGAAGAGGCACACATCTTGAAGATGTTAGTGATGAAGAAGAGGTAGCACCTAATCCTAAACCTTAAGTTGAATGGGATGAGGAAATACTTTTGAGAGTTTTGTCTAAGGCTAACTCTAGACATATGGTTGAAGTTGCTTGCCATGATGGAAGACTTGAGACTGACACACTTTTGGATTGGATCTCTGAGATGGATAATACTTTGAGTATGAAGTTACTCCTGATAATAAGAAGGTTAAGATAGAAGTCACAAAGTTAAAAGGTCATGCATCTCTTTGGTGGGATCATTTGAAAATTGAGAGACAAAAGAGAGGAAAAGAAAAGATCAAGACATGGATGAAAATGCTTGCAAATATGAAGAAGTTTCTTCTAGCTGATTACCAAGTTAGTTTGATGAGAAAAATGAAAAAATTGAGACAAAGGGACATGAGTGTGAAAGAATATACTGAGGAATTTTATAAATTGGATATCAGATCTGGACATGTGGATGATGAATTTGAGAAGGTGGCTAGATACCTAAATGGCCTAAGGACATTGATTCAAGATGAGATCAACTATGTTAAAATAGATAGTATGGAAGAAGCATACCAATTTTATTTGAAGGAAAAAGAGTGATTGACAAAAAGACATGATCAAAGATAGAGAGGAAGAGGTGGCAGATTTCAAAGAAGTAGTGGCAGAACTTATGGAGAAATTAGTACATCTAACAATGTAGTGCAAGATAAAGGATGGAAATATGAACCTGTTGGTAGAAGAGGTAATTACTCTAGAGGTAGCTATATTGGTTACTCTAGGAATAAATGTAGTGGGAAAAGAAATGAGAAATCTTGGTTTAAAGGTACTTGTTACAAATGTGGTGAAGAAGGACACAGAGCCTTTAAATGTACTAACTCTGGAAAGAAAATTGGAGGTAAAGGCAGAAAACATTTGGCTTGCAAAGAAGTTGAGGAATTGTCTAATGAACCTGAGAATGGTGAGAACTTGATGCTAAGAAGGATCTTATGGAATGAAGAAGCTGATGAGGAACCTATTCTGAGGAAAATTTTGTTCAAAACCAGATGTAAGATCACTGATAAATGTTACAAGGTAATCATTGATAGTGGAAGTTCTGATAATTTGGCATCCTAAGAGTTGTTTAACAAGTTGTAGTTGTAGAGATTGAGACATCCTAAGACTTACCATATTTCTTGGATCTAGAAGGAGCATAAACTACTTGTAAGTAAACAATGCCTTGTTAAATTCAAAATTGGGAATTATCATGATGAAGTATTGTGTGATATTATGCCTATGGATTGTTGTCATATTATTTTGGGTAGACCTTGGCAATATGATAGGAAAGCTTTGCATGATAGTAGATTGAATCAATATACTATTTGGATGGATGGGAAGAAACATGTATTGTTGCCTTTAGTAGAAACATTTGATGAAGGTCACTGTACTACAGTCAGGGTATGCTTGGTTGAGGGTAAAAATTTTGTAAGAGAAATGAAAGAATAAAATATTTTCTATGCTTTGATTCCAAGAAAAAATGAGAAATGAGATGAGTTAGAAAATGTACCTGAGGTTAAACCTTTGTTGACTGAATTTCATGACATCATTTATGATAATGTACCTACTGGTTTGCATCCTATGAGAAGTATAAGTCATTGTATGGATCTGATACCTAGAGCTAGTTTTCCTAATAAAGCACCACATAGGTTGACACCTGATGAAAAGACTGAGTTGAATAGACAAGTGCAAGAATTTCTTGAGAAATGTTTAATTAGGGAAAGTTTGAGTCCTTGTGGTGTACTTGTTGTGTTAGCACCGAAAAAGAATGGAGAATGGAGAGTGTGCACTGATTCTAGAGCTATAAACAAGATAACCATGAAGTATAGATTTCCTTTGCCTAGGATGGATGATATAATGTATAGTTTGAGTGGAGAAAAGTATTTCACAAAGTGTTTTATGCGAGCACTCTACAAGTGGGCACCTTTTCTCCTGATTGTTGTGTGTCCCGTCTATGAGTGCTCCCCTTGTGCGCGGTCTTGTCTTTGCCTCGTGTCCCTCCTTATGGCTGGCAGTCATGATTCTACCTGCATTTATTTTAGCCTTTTTTTCCTTCATGTTTGCTTTGTTTTTCTTTATTTTCTTTGTATTTTCTTTATTTTTGGGATCTCGTGCATGATGTCTATTCTTAGGTTTCTGCTTCTTAGAGCTTAGTCATTCGGGTCATGGGTGAGGTTTTTTTCATGGATGATGTCATTGGTGATCAGAGAAAGGTCACCCCTCATAATAGCTAGGAGAGGCCAAATGCCTCCATGCCAGGAAATGATGGTGGTAGTGATATTCATGGTGCGGGAGGATTTAAGCCTTCATTTAAAGTAGTCATGGCTGAAGGTCCTGCAGCCAAATGCCCAGACACTACTTGTTTTGAGAACATCACAGTGGAGGAGGATGTCACTCTCCAAGGAAGCAACTCCAATGGAGATAGATGAGGATCCGCTATTGGCACAAGTAGTTCTAGTGATGCCCTTGTAGGAGAAGGTAAGGTCCCCAACCTTGCTGGTAGTACTCTTTCCCTGGCTCCAAATATTGATATGGTGAATGCTATCAAGGATGAACAATCTAGCCTTAAGAATATTGTTGTGTTCTTTGTGTATGGATGTAAAGTTTCTTCCTACACAAAAATTTCTTGATGACTGGATTAACAATGTATGGGGAAAGAAACTTGGCATTGTTGTTAATTTCAATAGGATGATTCAGAAAGGTTTATTTGTCATTTTTTTTAAGAATCATGCGACGTAGGAGAAAGTATTGAGAAAAAGCCTCTGGAATGTTGGCCAAACTATGTTTAGAGCCCTTCCATGGTCCCCCAAAGGAAAACTTGATGATGTAGTTTCTCAGGCATTGCTATTTTGGTTGGAAATCTTAGGGGTTCAACCCGAATTCTAGCCCTTTTTCCCCCACATTTTGAAATCCCTTGGGTCTGTCCTACAAATTGAAGAAAATAGAATCACCCTGCCCCACCTTAATGCCCATGTCCTTCTAGCTCTGACCCCTAGAGTTTCCTTTCCAGATAATATCTTTGTAAAGTTTGAAGGGGATGCATATGTTTGGAAAGTAATTAAATTAGGAGACATTGGAGCATGTGTTCACTATAAACTTAATGGGCATAGTAAAAAAGAATGCCCAATGCTTAAGAATATTTCCAAGGATTTCCATGTGGCCAATCCCGAGGGGAGTAGTCAAAACCCTATCCTTGTATCTAGTACTATTGACACACAAGTTGATGGCTTTGTAACGTTAAATAACCCTCTGTTTGAAGGGGATTTTGAAGTTAGACCTACGGCTAACCCATACCCAAATAATAAGAATCACGTGGCCCCTCAATACATTCTGGTACCTAGGGTGAAAGATACTGATGGTAACAATGGTAAAAATAATGCACAATAGTTTTCTTAGAAAAAATAAAAGCTAGTGCCAAGGAGATTAATTCTGATCCAATCCCTACATCACCTTTGGAACATAGGAATGTATCCCCCTTAGCCACTCCTTCACCACAGAGTAGTGCGATGCCATCCGAGACTGAAATCAATAAGGAGACAGGTCCTAATAGTGAGGGTTTCACAGAAGTTCTAGCCAAAAAGAAGAAAAGGAAAACATATGAAAGAAGTAATAGTTTGAAAAATAAAGAAAGAGCTAATAAAATGAAAGGGAATGATATTCCAGATTGTTTCTCTAGATTATGCAAGATCACTCCCCCCTCTAAATGTTAATGATGAAATTAAAAATTCCTAGTTGGAATGTTAGAGGGTTGGAAATGTCAGATAGAAAATACATTGCTAGACGATGGTGTAATAGTCTAAAAGGCAAAGACATTGTTTGTTTACAAGAAATTAAAACTACTAGATACCAGGCCTTTAATGTTATAAAATTCATATGGGGTAACTCCAAATTTTTTTATTCGAACCATGATAGAGGTAAAGGGGGTGTAACAATCTTGATTAACTCCTCTTGGAATGGGAAAATTGCAGATAATGGGATGTCACCTTGTAACAGGGCACTATGGGTCACCCTCAAACATGAAGATAATAGTTTAGGAGTTTGTAACATCTATGCTTCAAATGATTAAAATGAAAGAGCCAAGTTATGGGAATGGCTCTCAACCAATCTCCCCAAGGCAACATGGACCTTTGTTGGAGATTTCAATATGATTAAAAGCCCCAAGGATAAGATAGGAGGAGGAAAAATTGAATGGAAAGATAATGAGCATTTATTTTGGACAAGATTCAAGAGGATATTTTCCATTAATGACCCAATGGTTGGACTCAAAGGCAGCCATGAAGGAGTGTGGTTCACTTGGTGTAACAATTAGGCTAGTAAAGCTAGAATATACTGCAGACTTGATAGGGTTTATATTAATAAACATGGCATGAACATAGTACAAAATAGGACAATATCCTATTTATGTTGTTCTTGTTAGCATGTCAGACCACTCCCCCATCAATTTTTGTATCTGTCTCAAAGAATATAGAAATAGGGCCATAAACTGCATCAAAAGACCATTGTTTAAGCTTAACATTTCTCTTCTCAATAACCAAGACAATCTAGATGCCCTCCAGATGGTTACTATTCTGTCCAAATACAGATCTGCAAGCTCCTCACCTATTGAGAAATTGGACCAAATAGTTGAGTCTTGGAGGAAACTATTCCAAACTATTGGTACAAAAGAAGCTAAGGACTATCATTGAGATTAAAGGTGAAATATCTAAATCTATCCCCTTGGGTAGACCTATTAGGCAAGGTTGCCCACTAGCCCCTGCCCTATATGTGATTGTAGCAAATGCTATGACTTACATACTTAAAGCCACTGAGTTTGGTCCCCCTATTAAAGGTATTTCCCTTCCTAATAATGAAGACCTTCTCATTGAGCAATTTTTAGATGATACAACTCTCTTTGTTGAACTCTCAAAACAAAATTTTGATAGAGTGGTCTGCAGGATTCAGTTATTTTGTAAAGCATTTGGTGCTAAGGTAGCTCCTCATAAGTCTATTGTTCTTGGATGGGACAACATCCCTCCCCCTTGGCTAGGTGATAAAGGATGGCAGTGGTTGGGTCCTAATGTTATTGTCAGATATTTGGAAATTCCATTTTCTCTTGACCCTTCACTAAATGAAATGTGGAATTGGATCTTTAAGAAAGTAGAAAAGAAGCACTTCAAATGGAAAACCCATACGATTTCTCTAGCAAGAAGATTACAGATAGTCCAAAAAGTTCTATCATCTCATGCAATATATTATGCATCAACTTGGTTTTTTACCAACTCCCAAAAAAATAAACTTGAGAAGATTATGAGGGATGTTCTATGGTTAGATGGTATTGGGAATAGGAAGAGACATAATGTCAAGTGGGAGAATTGTTGTACCCTAAGAATGCAGGGAGGTTTGGGAATTAAAGATCTCAAAAAGTAAGGTAGGACCTTAACTTCCAAGTGGATTATTAAAGCTATCTCTGGTAATGAGCCTTGGAAAGTCTTAATTAGAAACAATATTATCAAATCCTCAATTAAAAAAGGTAAATCTTGGAGTAATATCCCATTTCTTGACATCCTCCTAGAAGATTTTGATGTGAAATTCTTTGGATCTAAGGTGTTCTCTACTCTGTGGAAGGCATGGAAAGACATTAAATGGATCTATGGATTACATTTACTACTAAAGTTCTTTGGTTTATTTGGAAACAGAGGAATGAAGACATCTTCCAGACTAAGAGAAGGGACCTTACTGAGTTTAACTTTAAACTCACATATTTTACTATAATGTCTCAAGTCACTACTACTATATAGATCTCAAGAGAAATATTCCAAAGCTTGGTTAAGGAAGGGGCCACAATACTGTTTGCTAAAGACATCCAATCTATTAATGTTCCTGAGCCAACACACATAGGAGCTCAAAGATATGAAGATCAACTTGTCAGTAACTCTGCAAGTCTCATCTTGCAAGTCACCATACTACCACATGACATCAATGACAGAGATAGAAGGAAGGGCACTAATAACTATGCTGAAGGTGGAATTGAAGCCAACAATGAAGATCATTGGAGAACATATGAACATAATTTAAGCCACAGTGAAGATCACAGACAAGAGAAAGGGTGGGATTGATAGGTCCTTCTTGGATAGCACATGATCTGTTGATAGTCTCTTGTTAGTAGATCTTTGTAGCAATTTTGTCTCTGATGTAATTTTTTTATTTAGCTTCTTATAACTGTTGAATATACTTCTCCGATGTAAATTTTTGACAACCAACTTACTCTAGTTGTAACCTTCAGTTGTAATTAGTTGACTCTATATTTTCAATAGAAAAAAAAAAGTATTTCACAAAGATTTATTTGAAGAGTGGTTATCACCAGAATAGGATTAGAGAAGGGGATGAATGGAAAACTTATTTTAAGACTAATGAAGGCTTGTATGAATGGTTGGTTATGCCCTTTTGTCTGACTAATGCACCTAGTAGTTTCATGAGGTTAATGAATGAAGTTTTGAAAAGATTCTTGGGTAAGTTTGTGATTGAATATCTTGATAACATTTTGATATTCAGTAAGAATAAGGAAGAACATCTTGAGCATATCAGACAAGTATTGTAGAAATTGAAGGAAGAAAAGTTACTAATTAATTTGAAGAAATGTTCATTTATGAAAGAAGAGATTGTGTACCTTGGTTTTGTAATTTCATATGATGGATTAAATATGGATCCTGAGAAAGTGAGAGTTATAATTGATTGGCCTACACTAGAGAATGTTGGAGAGATAAGATCATTTCATGGATTGGTAAGTTTTTATAGGAAGTTTATCAAAAATTTTAGTTCTATTTGTAATGCTATGATTGAAAATATGAGAGGAGATAAAATGGATTTCAAATGGACACATGGAGCACAAAAGAGTTTTGAAACATTGAAACAAAGAATTGTAGAGTTGCCTACACTTTCTTTACCTAACTTTAGTAAGGTTTTTCAAGTTGAATGTGATGCTAGTGGAAGTGCAATAGGAGCTATTTTGAGTCAAGAAGGAAGACCTGTAGCTTTCTTTAGTGAAAATTTGAATGGTGCTAAGAGAAAATATTCAATTTATGACTAGGAATTTTATGCTATTGTTCAAGCTTTGAAGAAATGGAGACATTATTTGATGCCTAAATATTTTGTGTTGTATACTGACCATAAAGCTTTGCAGTATTTGGGGAGTTAGAATAAATTGAATCAGAGACATATGAAGTGGGTTGAGTTCTTGCAGAATTTTTCCTTTTCATTGAAGCATAAAAGTGGACAATTGAATAAAGTTGCTGATGCCTTGAGCCAAAGAAGGAATTTTTAACAAAAATGAGAGTTGAGGTACTTTGTTTTGATGATTTGAAGTGTTTGTATGAAACTAACCTTGATTTTGTAGAGCCTTGGAAATATTGTAAGGAACAAACAATGAGTGATGACTGGACTGATTATTTCATTCAAGAAGACATGTTGTTTAAGGGAGTTCAGTTGTGCATACCTAGAGGACCTATGAGAGAGAACATAATAAAGGAGAAACATAGTAGTGAACTTGCTGGACATTTTGGGATTGATAAGACTGTGAAAATGATTTTAGAAAGATACTTTTGGCCACAAATTTATAGGGATGTACAGAGAGTGGTTAGAGGTTGTAGAATTTGTCAAATAGAAAAAGGAACTAGTCAGAATTTGGGATTGTATACACCTTTTTCTGTACCTGATAGACCTTGGGAAGATGCGAGTATGGAATTGTTCTTGGATTGCCTAGAACTCAGAGAGGTAGTGATTCTATTTTGGTAGTGGTTGAGGGATTTTCAAAGATGGCTCATTTTAAAACTTGTAAGAAGACATCTGATGCATTACATGTAGCTGAATTAGTTTTCAAAGAAGTGGTAAGACTACATGGTTTTCCTAAATCTATTGTTTCAGACATAGATACTAAGTTTACTGGTTACTTTTGGAAAAAAAATTTGGAATCTAAGATGAATATAGAGTTGAAGTTTAGTTCTACATTTCACCCTCAGACAGATGGGCAAACTAAAGTTGTGAATAGAAGTTTGGGAAACTTGTTGAGATGTTTAGTTGGAGATAAGCCTTCTAATTGTGATTTAGTTTTGGCACAAGTAGTTTTTGCGTATAATAATTCTGTGAATATAAGCACTAAGTGGAAACCATTTGAGATTGTTACTGGATTTCATCCTAAGGGAACCATAGAGTTGAGAGATTTTCCTACTGAGACAAGAAGAAGTGTTGAAGCAAGATTTTGTAGTCTTCATGAGAACTTTACATGATGAGGTCAAAAGGAATTTGGAGGATAGTAATTTGAAATATAAATAGAGAGAAGATCAGTGAAGGAGACATAAATCTTTTGAAGTCAGAGATGAGGTTATGATTCATTTGAAGAAGAATAGATTTCCAGTTGGTACCTACAACAAACTAAAAATGAAGAAGTTTGGACCTTGTAATATTTTGAAGAAATTTGATAGTGGAAATGCTTATGAAGTGGAATTACTAGAGAACATGGATATATCACCCATATTCAACATTGTCGATATATTTGAGTATTTTGAATCAACAGATGAGATAGAAGATGATCTATATTATCCTAAGAATAATAAATACATTATTGAGAAGATCTTGAATAGTAGAGTAAGCAAGAGTACCAGAGGAAAAGATTGCATGGAATACCTAGTTTAGTGGAAAGATAAGCTAGTTGAAGATAGCTCATGGATTACACAAGCTGAGTTGGATCTTTATGATTCAAGTTAGAATATGAGTAGTGCCTGATGTGGACATTAGTTCTTTATTTATCCCAGGTGTCTGATGGAGAAGCATCTTGGGTCTTTGAGCAATCTTGCATCAACCAAAAACATTCCTTATTTTTTTGTTCCTATAGGTTGTTTGCATTGTAGAAATTGTAGTTGTTGGTTTCTTGTTATGCTAAGTTAATACAATTTTTTGGACCTATTTTTGAACCTTCTCCTATGAGCATAAATCTTAATTCATCTAGAGTTAATAGTTATCGCCATTTTCCTCGGGTATCGACTTTTCCAGCCAGTTTCACATGAAACGTGGAAGCTCTTTCCCTTGTGTGGTTTCATATGAGGAAATAGGACCTTGAAAAGTTTTGGATTTTTTATTGGATCACATGTGGACCTAAATTTTACTTCGCATTGTGTTGTGTTCATTCTTTCAGTAGTTTTGGTTTTCTCTGCCTAAGTGAACCTATAATGTGATTAAATGCCTGACTGGCCGACTTGTGGCATAGATGGCCATATAAGAAGCTTAGGTTGGTTTATATGGTAGAAGATCATGGTAGTAGAAGAGTAGTAGAAGTAGAAAAAAGGTAATATGCGAGCTAAGACTCTAAATTCATAATTCTCTTTGTATAAGGCTGAAACCCGGAAGGCCTCACAACCAGGCATGTTGACAAATTTATAATGTGGTTTCCAATTGCCTTGCCTTATTTTATGCTGTGTTTTCACTATTTCATTTGAATTATATATTTCTTCCATGTGTAACTAGGTATGTGCAGGATCATGGTATGCCAAAAAGTGGCAAAGTGAAAAATAAGTCTTGATTGATAGACTTTTTGCAAAACAAATATAACTTTCAAACAATATAACATTTTTGAAATCTGAAATATAGATCACATTATATGCTTCATGTAATACAATAATAATAAATAATTCTTTCAATTTGATGAATTTTAGACTAAGCTAAGGTGGTCAGAGACGAGATTTTATATTCAGGAAAATTTATAACAAAAAAATCATAATTAATTATTTACATTCAAAAAAAATATAAAAAATATACATCACTTTTGAACTTGAGTCTACTACTTTTATCTAGAATCTTATAAAAAAATATTATCATTTAATTTTGTTTAATGTGATCAGACATACACATAC
The DNA here is from genome assembly GCA_027943335.1 of Chamaecyparis obtusa. NCBI lineage: Eukaryota > Viridiplantae > Streptophyta > Pinopsida > Cupressales > Cupressaceae > Chamaecyparis > Chamaecyparis obtusa. The sequence continues at coordinate 3,559,553 of BSBK01000589.1, forward strand.
TTGTTATCTTTCTAGTCCTAATTGATAGACTTATTGAAAAATAGCTATAACTTTCAAACTGTATAATATTTTTGAAATCCAAAATACGTGTCACATTGTATGATTTTCCTACTACAACAAAAATTTAAAAAAAATTGAATTTGATAAAGTTTAGACTAAGTTAACGTGGTCAGACACGAGATTTTTTATATTCTGGAAAAGTTGTAGAAGAAAAATCATAATTAATTATTTACTTTTAAATAAATTACAAAAAAAAATATGTGTTACACCTGGACATGAGTCTACTACTTATATCTAGAATCTTTTTTTTAAAATTATCATTTGATTATGTTTAAGGTGGTCAGACATACACATACTTCTTATTTTTTCTTGAAATTTTTCGTATTACTACATTGAAATTTGAAATTTTCAATAGATAGAATCATTATTTTTCAAAAAAATCCTAGTATCTTAGAAACTAAATTCAATTTTCTATAGATTCTCTTCTTACATATTTTTGATATAATATTTATAACTTGTTCAATTTTTTATTTCAACTTGCCTAAACCTAATTTTATGAATTTTCATTGCCACTTAAGGGTCTAGTTTGGCATATCTTGATCCTTCACTTACCCAACTCTGAGAAGGGCTTATTTTTAGGTTCAAGTGGAGTCAAATCTACTTGATTATGCTTGAATCTACCCTGCCCCTGCATCACACCTAGAGACAACAAAAAAGATCACAACAAAAAAAGAAAATGATCCATACTAAAAGCCTTAAGTCAACACTACTTTTTCTACCAAACATAAAGAATCTAGTCACCCATTAAGAGCCTTATTTACTAAAGGAAAGAATAAGACTAGATAGTTTCTTAGTAATAGAAGCAAGAACCAAAAGGGAAGAACTAATGGACGCATAAGAATCCCCCAATAAAAAAACCTCAATAAACCTACAATGTTCAACTACAAAATTAGGAAAAAATAGGATAATTGCAAAAGGAATAGCCTCCAAAACATCTCTAATAGTAGAAGACCCACAATTCTCTCCTTTCAACACAAGGTGGAATGACTAGATCACAAAGGGTGCATAAAAAGAAACACCATCCACCCTTTGGGAAAACCAAGCTTCACATTCAACTCTCTCTTCCCATACAACACCATAGAAAACCCTAGCACCACCTCCTGATGCTCCTCTTATGCTCCTGGATATTTTATGTATATTTTTTGATTAAGGATAAACAGGTTTTGATGGGGCCCCAAAACCCATTAACAACCAAATTTTGAGAGGGATTTAGAAACCACCTAAAACAAACACATGTAAGAGATATTACATTACATAAAGACAACTAACCATAAACACATTAACAACAACATAGAATGAAATCAATAAATAAAGAACCAACTAAAAAGCAATAGGCCTAAGCCTAACAAGTCATAGAATAGGGTTTTCTAAGGCTCCATTATCCTTAATTACAACAAACCATGGGTTTTAATAGACACCCATAACCTAAGAGAAACATGGTTTTTATCAAGGCTCCCACAACCTTAAACTTCAACATCAACAATAAAGAACATAAGGGGTTTCAAAAGGCTCCCCTAACCTTAAGAAATAGCCTGAAGAGATTGCACATTGAAGAACTAGTTGAAGAACCATTGGGTTTTAACATGGCACCCAAAACCATCATAGGGTTTTGAAAGGCTCCCCAAACCTCAAAAAACATCCTCAATAAATTATACAATGAAGAACTAGCTAAAAATATGGGGTTTTGGAAGACTCCCCAAACCTGCATGGGTTTTAACTTATATCCCATAACTAGAACAAACAACCTCAAGAGATTGCATAATGAAGAGTTCACTAAAGAACCATTGGGTTTTAACATGGCACCCAAAACCATCATAAGGTTTTGAAAGTCTCCTCAAACTCACAGCAGGGGTTTTGACTTGGCTTCCATAACCAAATTAATTGTACTAGAAAAAGCACCCCCAGTCCATCTACCACTCTCCCAAACAACTTCTCTCCACCTCAAAAGAGAAGGAAAAACTAGAAAGGGATACAAAATAGCATTTAACCTTGAATCCAATAAATCACAACTTAGAGTAGCCCATAACAAACCCCAACTCTCCCCATCTCTGAAGAAAAATTCCACCTCGATAGAATAAGCCATCACCTCAATAAGATAAAAGAGAGAGGAAAACAAAGGAAGAATGAAACACAAACATATTTCAGCCACACAAATAAACCACACCTCAATAGGGGCAAGTTCTACTTCAATAGGAACCTTATAGAGTTGAATCCAAACAAAAGTGGCAACAACCCATTGCATAAAATAAATTTGAAGCACTTGGGCACCAACAGGGAAACACAAAACCAAAACACCACAAACCCTTAACCAAAAATAGAACAAGGAAAATTTGGGGCCTTGAAAAATTCCAGCAACCACTTGGAAAGAAAACATACCAACGCCACCAAGAATCACTATGCCTACTACAAACAAAGAAAAAAACCCCAAAACACTAGCATCTTGCCACTGATAAAAACACCCACACAACAGAATAGAGAAGCCCCAAAAATACATATAAAGGGAGAAAAGGAACCCCGTATAGTAAAAAAAACTCCAACTCCCCAAACCAAAGCTCTCCAAAAAATAGGGGCCAAGAAGATAGACCTAAAAAAGGCTAGCAAAAATAAGGCAATCAAGGGTGCCAAGGTCACATGGGCCACAAAACAAAGCTCCAAAAACTAAACAGAACAAAGAGACACTGAGATTTCTCCCGGTAAAAAGAGCACCCACAAGGCACCAACCAAAAAAACCCTTTACCAAAGCCTCCAAGGACAGGGTACATAAAACCAACAATAACAAAGAAGAAAGGTCCACTCCTGTCTTAGGCAAATGACCCTTCCACAACATGATGATAGAGAAAACCCAGCCAAAAATACACCAACAATCATAGGAAAAATCTCAAGCTCAAGGAAGATCCAGAAAAGGGACCCAACATATGCCCAAGATCCCACAAAGCTTTGACCAAAGAGACCCATGCACCAATGCCAAAAGAAATGAAGAAAACAAGGAACTAGAGTGGACAAGGCTCCCATGATGTGAACAACTCCAAACATAGATACTACAAAAAACAAATGGAACCAAACAAGAAACACTAGTGAGTAGAGAAGGGGCCACAAATAGAAAAACCAAACACCTCTAAGACCAATTGAACAATGAAACAAACAACCTGATTTCCCACATCCACAAAGAACACAATCTCCATATGAAAAAACACTTGTAGGATGAAGATCTTAGACCCAAAAGATGTATCTTTTCCATCTTCATCATCTAAATCCCCCTCCCTTGCCACAACATAAATTAAAAATCTCCCCCCGCTCCTTTTCTCACTCTTCACCCTCTTCTCCATCTCATACTCAATACTTCTTGTATTGTGTTATTTGATTTAGATCATGTTGCACACTCTTCTATATTTTATGTGTATGGTGATAATGTATGATTTTAACATTTAATTTAATTTTTTAGACTATACATTAATTTTATTGTTGAGTCTAGCTTTTTGATATATAAACTCTTCTAATATATAAACTTTTGTACTCTACAATAACATTATATAAATTTAACATTATATGTAATCTTTCTTGCAATGATGTCCTATGAGTTGGATTATGGTTCTAGACTAGTTTCTTAGTTTAAAAATTCAATTTTCTTAGTTCTAAAGACAAGAAAACCTAGGATATGACCATTATTAATTGACATGGATATCAATAGTTTAAATTTAATGTTTAAGGTTATATTTGATGGGAACATCCTAGATACTTTTAATCATAAAAAATAAACTATTATAAATACTACATACAAATTTTCTATAGTTGAAATTAGACTTAATTCAACATATATTAGTCTTAATTGACATCAACCTAAATTATTTAACAATCAACATTTATGTATTTTTAATTTCAATCATCATTATTAAAAATAGTTAGAAATAGAGTTATCAATCATAACAAACATTAGACTTAACTAATATTTGAGTCATCTTGCATCATTATTATTATGTATCAAACATTATCCATTCAACATCTATTATCTCCAATCTCATTTTCAATATTGAGGTGACTCTTTTCCTTCCCCTTATTGTACTTGTTGTAGACAATATACACCAATGAGAAGTAACTATTTTTTGGTAATTTAAATATTTCTAAAATTCAGATAATTATTTATTAATTTTATATCTTATACAAATTACTTATCTCAAATATGATTGGTTGAATTGGTTTTGTGTTATAGGACCCATTTTTGTTTCTATTATCATGACACCTTTTTAGGTTATTACAATAATCATTTTCAAATTATATTGTTTTGTCATATTTTAGGAAATTTTTAAATGATGATATGTTAGAATATTTAGAGCAATGGAGAGGGGGGGGGGGGGGGTGAGGTGAATCAGTTGTTCTCAAGTCTAGATGTACCAATTAAACTTTTAAACACTTCAACAATCTCAGATCTAATCACCAACACAACTCAGTTTCTAAAGTATATATCATAAACATATAACATGCAGTCCACTATCCAAAAGTAATTAACTTGCAAAATATAACAACATTCACACCAAAACATTCACACAAGTATATCACCAGCATTTATAGTGGAAACCCAAATTGGGAGAAACCACTTTGTAACATGTTATTGATATTTTCACTCTTTTGAAGTGAGCTCTGTGAAAAGTCAACCTTGTTAAAGGTTTACAAACACACTGCTAGGTGTGACCCTGTTAAAGGGTTTAAACACTCTGTCAAAGGTGACCTGGTTAAAGGATTTAAGTACATTCCATTAGAATGCCACCTTGATTAAAGGATTTATACAATGACTGTTAGGTTAACCTTGATTAAAAGATTTAGACTCATACAATGGTTAGAAAGTAACATTAGTTTTTGATCTGAAAAACATACAGCTCACTTTGCAAATAACAAATCCACTTCACACATATATGCTGATTTACTAACTAAGCTCCATTTCCATCTCCATCACTGATCTGCTCAAAATTCACTTCAAGCAATCACAACTCTAATCAACTCCTTCATAGTTTCACCTTCAGCCTTCTGCTTAGACTTATTAGTCAATAACATCAACAACTTCAGTCCATTATGTAACCTCACACTTAGGTTTTCCTTTATACCTCTTTGGTTAGGTAGATCCATCTTTTTCCACTTAATCTCCTCCATAGATATTAGGTTTAGGTCAGATCCATTGAATCCTTCCATCATTTATGTTCTTCATCCTTCCTTCTAGATACATCTTCAAACTTCTCTTTGAATCCATAATAAAATGATTTAACATGCATTAAATTCTCCATACAATCAATTAATATAGTCAACATGATTTACATATCCCAAGACTTAAATTATGTCGGTTGGGAATCTCCATTCTTTCTCCAAATGTAAATTGCTAACACTCGGTCAATACTGTGTTCATCTCCTCGGTCATCACTGCGATAAACAATACATTATCTTATCAATGTGCCAACTAATCAAGTACCCATTGAAGTATCAAATAACTCAACCTTTCCTTAGGTTCTCTTGTTATCTCCTTTTCCCTAATCCTCATCAATCAATAGATATGGTACTCTCCTAGATAGCAATTGTCTCACTAGTTAAGGTTTGACATCAATGACAATACAACAATTGTTTCAATTGCAGTTTCCAACATGATATATATTTGTAAATTCTAATTTTTAAAATTCAAAGATAAAATACTATATAGATCTATGGGTAAGCATAAATTATTTTATAATATTTAAATCAATGTAAATTTATTATATATTATTGTTATAATATATTTTGAACAATATTATAATATATATAATTATTATATATTCTAAAATATTTATTATAATATATACTTATAATATATATACTATAAATAATTATTATAATTTAAAATATATATTATTCTATGATATATATAATATAATAGTACTATATATTATATATGCAATATTATGTAATTTAATACTCCAATAGAGTTACATATATATTACAATATATCTTTTTTTTTCTTGGTAATAGATATATTTAGTAATTAACTAGGGGAAATAACTGGCCAGGCCCAGTGAAGGCCAAAAAAAGGGATCCCACTCTTCAAAAAAATAGAAAAGAAATAAGATTATGATAAGGGAACCAACTCCATAGAAATACAGAAAAAAAAAAGACCAAACATCAAATCTAAAAAAAAGTCAAGTAACAGTCAAGATTTATTTTTTGCATCTCCCTTCCTATGTGATTGCTGGGTCATATCAAAAGATGCATGTACTTTCTTTTTTTTCTTTCCCTTCACAGTCACCCAACCATCCTCCATTTTGGCTACCTCATCCTACCAACTAGTTGCTTACAATCCAAAGACTTTCCGTCATTCACATACCCATCATTTTGTTGAGAAACATCCTCCTTCTCTAGAAATTCCACCAGTCTTTTTTCTCCCTTCCATCAGGTGTATCAATTATCCTCTTTTGTTCACAACCAATTGTGGCCTCCTTAACATTATCTAGTAAACTATCTTGTGCAATTGGAATCACAATAGCTTCAGATTGAGGAGGCTTCTCCCCTCTAACCACCTGAGAAAAACTCTTCTTTTGTTCTCCCTTTTTTTCCACTGTATAATGGTGGTGGGAGGTATCCCTCCACCATGTGGCCAACTTATCCTGCCTCTTTTTAGCACATTTGGAAGCTAAATACCCAATTTGAAAATATCATCTACAACGAAAGGGTACCCCCTCATAATCCAAAAGTTGTACCCAGATTCCTTTTGAGGTTTTGAGATTAATTTTTGCAGGGAGGCCATCATCAATATTAATCTCCACCAAAATCTATGCATAATTTGAATGTAGGAGGTTTTTCGATTCCTCATCAACCATTAAAAAATTACTAAAGAATCACCAATAGCTTCCAAACAAGAGTCAAACCAAAAATGGGTATGTGGAGGATCATGGTATACCAAACTATGGCCTTACGTGGCAATGAAAAATCAGAAAATTAGGGTTAGTCAATTTGACGTAAAAAGGTGAACATCTTATGAACCTTATGTGAAAAAGTTGTAAGAATAGAATCTGTAGGAAATTGAATGTAGTTTCTAAACTACTAGCTCTTGTCTGAAATGTTTTTTATCTAATTGTTCAAAATTTTGGATTTCAATGCAGTAGTATGAAAATTTAAAGGAAAAGATAAAAAGTATGTGTATGTCTAACCACCTTAATCACAATCAAATGATGATATATTTTCCCAAGATTCTAGATATAAGTAGTAGACTCATTCATGAATGTGATGCATATTTTTTTGTAATTTTTTGCCAAATAAATAATTAATTATGAATTTTCTACTACAAATTTTTCAGAATAAAAAAACTCTCGTGTCTGACCATCTTAACTAATTCTAAACTTTACAAAATTGATTTTTTTTCCTTATAGTAGCCAAAGCATAGAATGTGACGCATGTTTTAGATTTCAAAAAGGTTAAACAGTTTGAAAGTTATAGCTATTTTTTAATCAGTATGTCAATTATGACTTTAAAGATAACTCAATTGAAAAATAAGTAATAATTACTTACCAAACTCAAAATTTGACAGCAATTATATTGATGGAAAGTTGATAATGTCTTTAAGAAACCCTTTTCGTTTCATCAATTTTGAGTGAAAAAATAGTCGTCAGCTACACAATCAAAGTCTTGATCGATATCAGAAACTATCTCCTGAAACATGCCTAAAGGGTTGACCACCCACGTTTGGTATTGCCCAAGCAAATACCAAGCCTAATCAGATATCCGAAACTTCCTGCCTATTTTGAAATTTTAATTGCACTACTTTTCTTAAATTCAAGTTTCATATTAAATGTATTTTTTTTATGATAATATTAATTGTTATATTAAATTGTATTCTTTTTATGTTAATATTAATTCAATTGAGTATTTTTTTCAATTTTAAGTTATATATTATAAATTATTATTTTTAATATTAATATTAAAAAATAATAGCATAGCATTTAATAATGGGAACTCAAAACTAGAATATTTACCTATCTTAATGACCTCCTTAAAAGATTTTGACTACCAGACAAATCCTTCTTCACACTTCTGGCGGCATCAGCTTTAGGGTTTCATTGCAGAGCATTACTATTATAATATAAATTTTATAATAGCATGTATTAAATTATTATTATTTATTTCTCTATTGTATAATAGTATAATATTAACTTATTAAATATTTATATTATATGTTCAATATTATACCTAAGGGAGAGAGAGAGAGAGAGAGAGAGAGAGAGAGAGAGATATTTGACAAAATTTTGGTGGGAGATATCAGATATCCGATAATTTTGGATATCTAATATTATCAAATATCTGATTCTTTTTACTGGTGTAAAGTAAAAACAATATTCTCTGGGTCCCTCTAGAGAGTCACATTTTTTTGTTGAATTACGAGATTCGAGTTGCAGTGAATCACGTTTTGTCTCTAGAGAAGACAAAAATCCACTTTTTGGTTGGATTTTCTCTATTACCAAAGGTATTTTCATCACCTTTTTGGTCTAACTATGGGGAGTAGTAGTCGTCGAAAGCATAAATGGAAGAGGAGACTCACAAATGAAGATGTTGAAGTGTATAGAGAAATGGATAGGGTTGCCCATCGAAACAAGAGACAAGGTATGTTAAATATTAATGAAGATGTCAGCATAGACCCACCTTTGAATGTGGTTTCAAGTGAAGAACATGAATTTGAAGATGAAAATGTAGGTTTTGAAAATGAGAATTTAGGTTTTGAAGATGAAAATGTAGGTTTTGAAAATGAACATGTAGATGTGGCCAATGGAAGTGTGGACATTGTCAATGACAATCCACCGATTGAATATGAAGGAATTGACACAGAAGAACTAAATCAACATTACACATCTCCAAATTATATGAGAAATGAAGTCCCTTCGGAGGAAGAAAGACAAACTTCAAAATTGAGACATTCAAGAAGAACTAAATGGTTACTTGAAATTGATGAGAACATAATGAGCAATTTCGATGGCAAGAGATCAAAAAGAACCGTTCGGTTGTGGGTTTCAAAACTTTTTCATCAATTTTTTAGCCACAAGATGTTGGTTGAGCAATGTCAAATGTTTGTGCAATTGTTAAAGATGTAGAAGATGAGACATATACTAAAATTCTTGTCAAATTAAAGATTAGTGTGAACAAGAAAAAGGAGCGGAATTCTATTATTGTGAGAAAGCTTTTTACTACTCTCAATTCTATTGGGACGACTACCAAGGAAAAAGAGAAGAGAGCCACTAGGAGGGTTATTACAACCTCCTTAGTAAGTCATCATTTGAGAAAGGCTCGTTTGATGAGACAAACTTGTGTTGACTTGAATCTAAATCTTAAAACTTTGGATAGAGCACTTGCAAGAAGAGAAAGACTTGATGATCCTCTTCAAAATTATACATGGGTTTATGGTGGGAGACTTTCAAGTTGTGATAAGAAGCTTACTGATTTTGTGAAGGATCAAATTCAACTATTTTGGCAATCTAACTCAAGGGTGTCACCAAATGTGAAGGATGTCTTGAAGTTGAGAATTGACATTCAAGACCACACCCCGCATCCCAAACATTATTTGGAGGTGAGTCAAATAATGCTGTTCAAAAAAAATTGTGAGACACGTCCAACATTGCAAATATCACAAAGAGATTTTGAAGCCCTGAAGCCTTGTTTTGTGTGCCTCTTAAGATTCGAAATACTTGTTGTTGCAAATATCATGTGGAGTTTTCAATGCACCATGAATTGTTACGATCCATTCATTCTACTTTGCATAGTAGTGAAATGTTGGAGTGTGGTGCAAGTGCTCTTCCAAAATCATCAAGAGACTTGCTAGATCATTTTTTATGTCCTAGAGATGATGGATGTTTCTTTTATAGAAAAGATTACTTAAATGACAAGTGCTCAGAGTGTGGTGAGCTAGTGAAGTTTGTTGAATGTTTTCATGAGGGCTGCGAACACGATTTTGGAAAGACAATTGTCCACAAAAAGGTATATAAACCATTAAATATACATTAAAAAGTGGAGGTGAAGGCTCTAGATGTGAGTTGGTTACTAAAGAATGCAATGTAGCTGATTTTATTTTAGATTTTAGGAAGAATCTTTTTTACAAGTATGGAAGGCATAGTGACAGGTCTCAGTGGTTGGATCAACAATTTAGGATGTGTAAGGACACTTTCCTAATTGGCACTATTATATTGGTTGTTGACTTTGCAGAGAACTATACATTGCAGCCCCAAAATGAGTTGCAAGCTCAATATTACAATTCTATTCAAGTTTCTATTTTTGTGCACATAACATATAGACATTCCCTTGATAGTACAAAAGATGATCGGAAGATAATCAGAGAGTACCATTTTTATATGAGTGATAATAGATTGCACTCATCTGAGTTTGTCCAACATTGCTTTGAGAATTATTTTAAGTGGGTGTGGGAAAATAATATTGCTATGGATAGACATCTCATTTGGTCAAATAACTGCACATGTCAATTCAAAAATGCTCGTATGTTTTATTGGTTATGTAGAATGCATGTAGAGAGAGGTGTACCTCATATTTGGAGTTTTCTTGAGGCCGGTCATGGAAAAGGGGAGCATGATGGAGCAGGTGCATGTGTAAAGAGAGCTCTAGTTAAGGAGCAACTGAGGATTTCAAGTGTAGAAATCATTGATGCCCATTCTATTGTTGATCAGTGTACTTCAACATTGTCACAGGGGGGGACTCTTGATTTAGTGGTGCGTAGATTCTTTTGGTTGGTTTAGTTGGGCACAATAGGAGATAGGTTGGATTGTCAAACTATGAAAGATTCTTCAAAAATACATTCATTTCAAAGCTTAGATGCTAGTACATGGACCATTTGGACATGAGAGTTGGCTTGCTATTGTCCGAGTTTTCTTCAGTGTGATTGGGATCAGTGTGAGTCAAGTGAGTGGGTTGATACATCAGTTCCACATTATCTTACTCCTTTATCTCTCACAGTCTCTGTAATAAATGATGGCATGGATTTTTCACTTGACTATGACCATCTTTCAGATCTTCTACAACCATGACATATTTTTGCATTGATTGCACCATAAGGGAATGATGAGAGATCAAATTACTGGTTAGCACATTATGTACGAGGAAAGCAGAAACTTGCACAACCAATGACAAATGATGATATGTTGACATATCCAATAGGATCACATGTTGTTGTGGGAACATGGCTGTGCACATATATGATTAGAAATAATGGCATTCCTACGTTTGAAGACTATGAGAAGCACAAAACCATTCTCATGTATTCACACCTTGTTATAGCAGCCAATGTTAAGTTGTTGAAACATCAAGGAAAACCAAAGACAAAGGAACTTTGGACTATTAGTACTTGTGATCATGAAGCAATATTGAATACTCTCAAGCATAGAGATGACCCTTCAGGCACACTTCAATAGGTAAGTTAAACTCAAGTTGCAAGGTTTTCCATGTTTATTACAATTACATTTAATAAATTAATTGTAGTTTTTTTCTTTATTTGTTTGAGCCAATAAACTTGGTTTTGTATGTGGATTGTAAATGCAGTTGGATACATATATGATAGATATAGAAGATCAAGGTGTGTATTTGATTAGCCCATCTTTTATGATGGTAAACTTTACTATGCATTGCTAGTCATGTTCTTTGGTTCATTTAGTTACTTATACATGTTCATAATCTTTTTCTCAAACCTATATAAACTTCTTATATTCTCTATTAACTTTTCTTCTACCTTCCAAATGCAGGGATTGGAGCGAAAATGACACTTATTTTTTATATATAGTTGTGTAATTTGCATATTTAGATGCCAAAATTTGTATATAAAGCCAACAACCGAATGTAATGTGCATAGTTAGATGCCAAATTTTGTATATAAAAACAATAATCAAATGTAATGTGCATATTTAGATGCCAAATTTTGTATATAAAAAAAAAATCGAATGTAATGTGCATATTTAGATGCCAAATTTTGTATATAAAAAAAACAATCGAATGTAATATGCATATTTAGATGCCAAATTTTATATATAAAAAATTAGATGCAAAATTTTAAATATAAAAGAGCCCATAGGGTTGATTTGCAAATATTAAAAGCCCACATTTGTATCATCTTAATGCCATGTAAAGTGCAAAAAATGTGTTTCCTTACTATGAATGTTGTATCCTTATATAATTTGTATCATCTTAATTTTATATCCTTACATTTTTATTGTCTTAATTCCATGTACATTTGTATCGTCAAATGATGTAATAGTTGGAGTCATTGAGTCAAAATTGGTCAAATGTGTCCAAAGTAAAATGATGATTCCCTAGGGTGAAGGGATAGTGTTCAAGGATTGCATCCTAGCACCAAATGGACTATGCCATTATCTCTGGTTGGGTAGATAAACACTAGGAACAACCCTATTTCGACCACTGAGTTAGTAGAACGTTCTGATTTGTGCCAGACCAAAGTGTCCCCAAGGTGCACTAAGCACGATTGGGTAGAGAACTTTCAAGGCTCAGTTCTCAAACTCCATGAGAGGTATCAGAAATCCATGAGATGCTACAGGACCATGTTTTTTAGGCCTACAATAACCTCTCTCTATTCTAGGAGATTCAAATTTGTTTGAATTTGGCGCGCCAATCTTGCTCGATGCCAAAACTTGCAGTGAGGGTCAGTTGAAAGTTGCACCAATGGGTTTCTTCCAAATCATTCATCCTAACACTAAATGGACTGTGCCATTAGCTCCAGTTAGGTGGGTAAATGCTAGGAACAACCCCATTTCAACCACTAAGTCAGTAGAATGTTCTGGACCATGCCGGACCAAAGTGTCCCCAAGGTGCACTAAGCATGATTGGGCAACAAACTTTCGAGGCTCGGTTCTCAGACTTCATGAGAGGTATCAACAATCTATTAGATGCTATAGGATTGCATTTTTTAGGCCTATAATAACCTCTCTCCATTTTGAAAAATTCAAATTTGTTTGAATTTGGCGCTCCAGTCTCGCTCAATGACAAAACTTGTAGTGAGGGTCAGTTGAAAGTTGCACCAATAGGTTTCTTCCAAACCGTTCATCCCATCACCAAATGGACTGTGCCATTAGCTTTGGTTGGGTGGGTAAATATTAGGAAAAACCCCATTTTGATCACTGAGTTAGTAGAATGTTCTGGACCATGCCGGACCAAAGTGTCCCAAAGGTGCACTAAGCACGATTGGGTAGTGAACTTTCAAGGCTCATTTCTTAGACTCCATGACAGGTATTGGTAATCCATGAGATGCTACAGGACCACATTTTTTAGGCCTACAATAACCTCTCTCTATTCTAGGAGATTCAAATTTATTTGAATTTGGCACACCAGTCTCACTCGATGCCAAATGAGGGTCAGTTGAAAGTTGCACTAATGAATTTCTTCCAAACCATTCATCCTGGCACTGAATGGATTATGCCATAAGCTCTAGTTCAATAGTTAAATGCTAGGGACAACCCTATTTCAACCACTGAGTCAGTAGAGCATTCTGGACCATGCCGGACCAAAGTGTCCCCAAGGCACACTAAGCACAATTGGATAGAAAAATTTTGAGGCTCAGTTCTCAAACTCTATGAGAGGTATCGATGATCTGTGAGATGCTACAGAACCATATTTATGAGGCCTACAATAACCTCTCTCTATTTTGGGAGATTCAAATTTGTTTGAATTTGGCACGCCAGTCTCGCTCGATGCCAAAACTTGCAGTGAGGGTCAGTTGAAAGTTGCACCAATGGATTTTTTCCAAACCGTTCTTCCCAGAACCGAATGGACTATGCCATTAGCTCTAGTTGGGTAGGTAAATACTAGGGACAAACCCATTTTGACCACTAAGTCAGTAGAACGTTACGAACCATGCCGGACCAAAGTGTCCCCAAGGTGCACTAAGCACGATTGGGCAATGAATTTTCAAGGCTCATATCTCAAACTCTGTGAGAGTTATTCATGATATGTGAGTTACTATAGGACCACATTTCTGAGGCCTACAATAACCTCTCTCCATTCTGGGAGATTCAAATTTTTTTGAATTTGGCATGCTAGTCTCGCTCGATGTCAAAACTTGTAGTGAGGGTTAGTTGAAAATTGCACCAATGGGTTTTTTCCAAACCATTCATCCTGACACAAAATGGACTATTCCATTAGCTTCAGTTGGATAGGTAAATGCTAGGGACAACCCTATTTTGACCACTGAGTCAATAGAACGTTCTGGACCATGCTGGACCAAAGTGTCCCCAAGGTGCACTAAGCACAATTGGGAAACAAAATTTTGAGGCTCATATCTCAGACTCTGTGAGAGGTATCAGTGATCCGTGAGATGATACAAGACCATGTTTCTAAAGCCTACAATAACCTCTCTCCATTCTAGGAGATTCAAATTTTATTGAATTTGGCAAGCCAGTCTCGCTTGATGCCAAAACTTGCAGTGAGGGTCAGCTGAAAGTTGCACCACTATATTTCTTCCAAATCGTTCATCTTGACACTGAATGGACTACGCCATTAGCTTCGATTGGGTAGGTAAACACTAGGGACAACTCTATTTCGACCACTGAGTCAATAGAACGTTTCGGACCATGTCGAACCAAAGTGTCCCCAAGGTGCACTAAGCACGATTGGGAAATGAAATTTCAAGGCTCGTATCTCAGACTCCATGAGAGGTATCGAAAATCCATGAGATACTACAGGACTACATTTTTTAGACCTACAATAACCTCTCCCTATTCTAGGAGATTCAAATTTGTTTGAATTTGGCATGCCAGTCTCGCTTGATGCCAAAACTTGTAGTGAGGGTCAGTTGAAAGTTGCACCACTGGATTTCTTCCAAACTATTCATTAGACATCGAGTGGACTACGCCATTAGCTTTGGTTGGGTGAGTAAACACTAGGGAACAGTAATGGTTGAAGTTTATAATCAAATCAATCAATGAAAATAAAGTTCTCTGCATTTCTATAGTTCTCTGTCCCGTGGAACAGTCCAGGCAACAATGAATTGATTAGAATAAATCTAATGTGATCTTGGCTTGGTTGTGATATAGGAATGATGTCTTGTTTTTTTTTACAAGTTTATGTAACTATTTCATTGTTTGAAATATCATTCTGATATTAGAATTGACTAATGTCGAGGACAAGACTAGCATTGTAGGCACACATGAATACAATGTAGCACATAAATTTTGAATTCACGTAAATGATGAATTACATGTGTGAACACACATAGCACATAAAGCATACACATAAATTTGATTAATTCATGAAGCATACATGTAGCACATATTTTATAAATCATACAACACGCATGAATTCACTTAAGTCATGCACATAGCCCATACGCATGAATTTAGGTTATGAAGAATGTACTTGAATATATATATGAATATACTTAAGGCATAAATCATACACATGAGTACATACACACAAGCATATTTACATACTAACAATGAATAAATGAACACACAATTAACAAATTGGATCGAATATCAAGTTTCATAAATATCAAAATGAACAATAATTTTGTACATATTTACATGTCAACATATCTAGATACAATGTGGTATACGCCATCTCAAAATGTGTCATATGACATCTCAAAATAAGAATTTCAACTACAAATGTTTCTAGGACATCCTATTCTACGTGTGGATCATCAAAATGCAGCCTCTTTGAAGTACTCTTTGGCTCTGATGGATCCTGCATTCAAACACAAAAGTGAAACCCCAAGTTAGATTAAAATTCAAAATCATAGTCAATAATAATAAATAAAATTTAAACTAAAATTGAACTCTCATATACCTCACCTCTTTGTCTCCTTCCATGGACAGGAGACCTAAAATATGCCCTTGGTAGCGCAGGAATAGTGCCACCAATGTCAACTCCCACCTGTATATGTTTGTGAACATGAGATTGATCTATGAGTTCTACTATTTAATGTTAAATACTTGGTAGCAAATATATGTTTACAAAATAATTGAATTAACATTAAAACTTACCTGTGTTGAAATTTCTTTAGGGATTATTGGCCGAGTCATCAGCGATACAAACCCTTGGTGTTCTGGCTCCCTCAAACTAGGAGTGACCTTCAAAAGTCAAATAGATACTTCATACTATCATAACTTGACCATATTATAAATACTTGATAGTAAAATACACACAAATAATTTTAGAAATGTATGTACCATTGGGCTATCACTGCGAATGGATATTCCTATGACTTTTTCATGATGATAGGGTCTCACGGCATCATCATATGCCACTCTTTATCAAATAAACCATGTAAATTAAAAATGAGTAAGCACAACTGACAAATATACATGTATGCATAAACAAACTAAATTACTTAATTACTTTTCCTTTATCAACGGCTAACACCTGCACCCCCTCACATTTCCCCCCAGTGGCAACTGGTGACACTTGCATCAGTATGTAAAAGATGATCATAAAAATTAGAAAATAATGTACATATACTATTATCATAATTTAAAAGGAAACCAATGAGTACATTAAAACATATGTACCGTAGAAGTGTCAAGACCAAATGATATGGCCGAAAGCATGGACCCCTCCACCTGTGCCATCTCCTCCTCTGTCATCAACCAAACATAAATGTAACACATAAAAAGACATAAGTGGGAAATTATTATAAGGAAATTCTACTAAAAATATGAACAATAAAATTTAAATACAATGTAAAAAGTGAACTATTTACCCTTACCATAACAGTGGGAGTCCATGGCTCTATAGGCTCCTAATGCACATATCCATGAGCTGCTTTAGTGCATTTAGTGTGTTGTGTAGAATCATCCACATCGAAGGTGAAATTATATGCATCACTATTAGTCAAGGGGCCTAAGCACAGATTCTTTCATATAATGCTAGTGTGGGGCACATAAACATGTGAGCTCATGGAGGATGTGGAAGTGCCAGAAGCATCAGGACAAGGAGGCAACAATGTCATGCTCTGTGTAACTAGAAGATCACTCAAGGTGTGAATGGCTCGAATAGTGTGTGAGCTGGCCTCAACAATAATGTTAGGATGTTGCATTGTGGGAGGTGGTGAAATCTTGAGAGGGGGGACATATGTGCGGGATTTCACCCATTGTGCCCATGGCCTATCCTGAGGAGCACCTAAACCTACACTTTGGTTCAGTCTCATACTCCAATAATTCACCTTGTGACTGAGCACAAATTCAGCATACAATTTTTTAATAAAATAAAATGGGACATCCAAATTGTTGTGAGGTGGTCTATCAAAAACCATCCACCAACGGTCCCAAAATTTGTCACGTATTGCACTATTTGTGCACCATTTAATTGACAACTTAGTTTTTTTATGGTCTACTTTTAGACCGGTTTTAGGATCCACAAAAAGATTAGCTATGTCATGTTTTGTTATATTTAGGTTCATGACTTGATCATAATCAAGCCCATCATCAAACTGGGTGTGCATGGAATCGCACCAAAGAAGTGCAGTACTATGTTGTTGTGTAAGTTTCTCCATGTTTTCAATAATTAAGTTCAATGTCATAAACATGGGGCGCAATGTGGGGATATTGGCATAGGTGGTTTGAAATCCTCTAAGTTCATTTAGATTATCTCCTATTAGATCTTCTAAATGGTGAGGGTTTGTGATAGGTACGTCTTCTGGAGGTGGGGGATTGTTGGGAGGTGGTTCTAGATTGTTTGCAAGATCATTAGGAGGGTTTTCTAATTCCATGTCTGATAACAATGAAAAAACAAATAGATAATTACAATGAATTTTAAAAAACAATAAAAAAAACTCATTCTACCCTAATTTTTAAATATAAAAACTATAAATTTCTATTTAAAAACAATAAAAATAATAAAAATTAGAAGCTTTCACATACCTGGGGATTTAAGCAAAATCGGATAGGGGGTTTGAAAGCCGATATCCAATAACCCTAGCTTCGTTCACATTTTTCACAATGAAAAAATGTTGAACGCAATTGGGTACAGAGTTATATATTTACTGGTAAATATCGGATATCTAATAAATCCTTTTTCTTTGGCTTTTGGCTTGGCCAAGTGTACTAACACCTAGGCCTACTAAAAAGTCAGCATATGCATTTGTGTGCTTTTGGACAAGTGAAAATAAATTTTTTTCACATCACCACTTTTTGGCATACCATGATCCTGCACATACCCAAATGTAAGGGCATATTCGACAGTCTTACCTAGAGTGGAACCTTGTAAAAAGTTTCTTGTGTAGGACAAAAGGATAGATCCCAAGGTTTTAGAATCAAGGGATGCTTACCCTCCCAGCTCCAAAGACCTTTGTGCAAAATCTTCTTCCTATCCCCAATATTTTTTAAAACTGCAATTCAAAGAAACCCCTTACACATGGGTATATTTGAACATATCCCTTCATCAATGGCTCCTAATTCTCTAATATCCATTGATGAAGCTCACCTAAGCTTGGACACATGCCCTGAAATCGTCCATCCAGTCTGAGCTTATAGAAGCTAACAACATTGCTATCTACCTCCATTTCTATCTCATATGCTAGATCCATTATTTTAGCCTCCACTATATGTGGTATCAATCCACTAGACACCCTTGTTGCCTCCATCAACACTTTGTCCCTTTCTGAACAAGAAAGACCATATCGGTGTCCCTGTGAAGAAATACCATTTTCCATAAACCCAAAGCCTCCATCACTCTTCTCATGAAAAATCCCAAGTTGTCTGCCTCCTTTTTGGAAAGGTTTCCCATATTTTGAAGCCTTAGCACCCAAGTATAAAGACTATTTGTCAAGCCCTCCCCTATCAGATTTCCAACTGTTACCTTCATGCCCTGATCCCTCCAACATGTTCACTGAGGATCCTCACTTTTGAAAGCCCCTAAAATCACTATGCCACATTCCATCCATAAGGAAATCATCGCCATTTTCTGATCTTCCATCATTTGGCATAGCAACTGCAAGTCGTGCCTGAGCCACTGCATCCAGACCATTAGTCACCGAAGGATTTTTTCCTTGCCCACCAGTCTTCATAGAAGAGAGCTACCACTAGAAATAATCGCCCCTAGCGCATGAGAAACCCTAGCTTCAGGAGCAAACGAGAGTGCCATGCCCTTTTTTTTATATTACAATATATCTTATTATTTCTAATACAATCTTATTTTCTAATATTGAAATCATTTGCAATACATATAATTTTTGCCTATATCTATTTATTATAGTGTAGTAACGATTCTAAAAAATCCATGTAAGAGTTAATTTTGTTTTTGACTTTTAGTTTTAAAATTATTTTATTTTAATTTTATTATATTATTTGTTTTATTTATGTTTAAACATCAATTTTAATTTATTTATAAATTTTATTTTATTTTTGAAAGAATTATCATTCATTATTTTGATATTAATTTTTTTAATTTTATTTCAGAAAATGTCACACAATATAAAAATCATTTTATTCACTTAAAAGTTTTATATATATATATATATATATATATATATATATATATAGTCCTTTCAAAAGTACATATTGAGAAAAAAAGTTGGGAGATATGAAATTACTTCAAGAGAAATGAGTTTCAAAACCAGCAAAACAAAACTAACATAAACATCTTAAATACATCTATTTAAAAAGCACAAGAAGATATCACTTTGAGACACCTATCCAAGACGACTATGCACCTAAAAATTTATACATTATGGTGTAATCAGTATTCCCTAAAATCCATTTAAGAGTTAAATTTTTTTTACTTTAAATTATTTTATTTTTATTTGATTATATTCTTTGTTTTATTTATGTTTAGAGATCAATTTTAATTTGTTTATAAATTTTATTTTATTTTTAAAGAATTATCATTCATTATTTTGATAAAATTTTATTTTAAATTTTTTTATACATAATATAAAAATGATTTTATTTACTAAAAAGTAATTTTTTTTAGAAATATATATATATTTGATAAATAGTCTTTTTATTAAATTAGTAATAAAAGTTCATATTCACAAAAAAAGTTGAGAGATATTAAATCATCCCACTAGATATACCAAGTTTCAAAGGGAACTAAACTGAGACGACAACAACAACAACAAAACAAGGACCAAACTCATAAACTCCGAGCAATACTAACTAAGGGAAGGATCTTGATCATCCTTGTTACCCTTTACATCACATTTATTTATTTATTTATTTGACAAATTCACATTATTAAAATCAACATTCAATTGTAATTATGTTTGTCAACAAAATAAACCTAGCATAAACATCTTTTTAAAATTGTCACGAAGAGATATCACTTTGAGACACCTATATTGAATTCTATTACAACTTTAATCAATACTTCGAATAACAAAAGATTAGGTTTTCATAGAACCTTTCTACAATGGTCACGTAGCCGTCGGCTCATTGTGAGCGTGTTTTACTGCAAGTATTTCAATCCCAAGAGCTATATATATAAAGGAGATAATAAAAACATTTGGTGTAGGCATATTATTGTGTGTGATTTCTCAAAGCAGTGTGTATAATTCAAAGAATTTGGAGTAAATGGGTTGCACAATTTCAGGATGTTTGGATGCCAAGGAGGCCCGAATACTGATGTTGGGTCTTGACGCAGCAGGCAAAACCACCATTTTATACAACTTACAGCTTGGGGAAGTGATCAGATCGTTTCCCACAGTGGGCTTCAATGTGGAGAGTTTGGAGTACAAGAATGCCAAGTTTGTTGTATGGGATGTTGGGGGCCAGGAAAACATGAGGCATCTGTGGAGAGATTACACTGGCAAGTGCAAAGGAGTTGTTTATGTGGTGGACAGCAGTGACAGAGAGCGCATTTATGAGGCAACTGAGATGTTGCACAGGATAATGGGCGAGCAGTCTCTGAGAAATGTTGCTCTTCTTCTCTTTGCAAACAAGCAGGATTCTCCCAATGCAATGACTTGTGAGGAGATAAGGGAGAAGCTTGATCTGCAGTCTTTGCCTCAGCGCCGATGCCATGTTCAGGGATCCTGTGCTATTTCTGGCAAAGGCTTGTTTGATGGCTTGGATTGGCTTTCAAATAATGTTTAGGGCTTCAATTACCAAATGAATTTTATCATATGTCAACTGTAGTAAATATTAGACCAAGCAGAAACATACTTAAAGCCAAAACACCTGATGAGCTACTGTAACTGGAGATAAACATCTAGCTACATAGCCATATTAATGATATACACAATATGTAACTGTCCTATACATGGATCTGAAAAAAGTATTAACAGTTCCTACGGTCACTATAGTCGTCCATGTCTTTCCACCCAATCACTTGATCTAACTGCTCATAAAAGCTATTGAAATTTGAGATGTTACTAAAAGAATTTCATTTCATTTGGTATATGCATAATGCATCCATTTCAAAAGGCTTGGATAGTTTCCAAGATGGGTTTTAAATGGATAACTTTGTTGTGAATCAATATATCGTTTACTGCCTATTAATTTATATTTAAAATGTGGGGCTTATTTTTATACATTTCTCTGTTTTGGCATGTTTCATTTTAGCTGGATTAAGTCTAAGAAAGTGTTCCAATCAGTGTAAGAGATTATGTCAATATAGAAAGTATTAATATGAAAACAAAATAAATCTTATGATTATCTGTAGATTATCATTGTAGAATAAAAATGTGGAATTTTTTAATTCATTTCTAAGTAATGTTCATTATCCCTCATTTGATAGTAGAATATCATCAATATTTTTATTTTTATTTTCAAGATTTTAATTTTCAAATTCAACATTTTCAATATCAATTTTAACATTTTCATTTTTAATTTCAAATTCATGCTACACATTTTCAAATTTATTTTCAAATTTAATTTCATCTTCATTTGAAATAACATTAACATTTACAAGTGGAGAAGAAGCTTGATCAACTTGATGTGTATTTAATATATCTTGTCTTTTCTTTCTACGTCTCTCTATCTGTCTCTATAAGATTCAATCTGTTTCATTATATGTTTCCTCTTGCCTTTTAGCCTAAGATGACCACCACTCTCATACTAGCAGAAAGATGCACAAAAATGATTGATAGCTTGAATTTTGCGTGAAGAGTGTACAAAAGCTGAATTTCTTCTATATCAGATAGAAAACATGAGATTCTCAATTGCAGAGAGAATGCGGGGACTGTTGGAATGGTCAAAATAGTCCTTTGTTCATTTTTGTATTGTTCATAAAATGGATATCCATTTCCTTTATTATTTTTTATTGTCCATAAAATGGATATCCATTTCAAATTGATGTTTGTTATGAACACAAAGGGTGCCAAAGGCCAAATACCATGGCCTCTTTTTGGGGACATCTATTTGCTACGTGCTAAAAAAACAAAACAGTTTAGGGTTTAGAGTTTAGTCTTCATACGTATTTCTAATCATACATGGGCATGGTTTTGTGTTTCTAATCCTTTTAGGGTTTAGGTATCGGGTAAGGGAGGGGGGAGAGAATGCTAGAAGCAGGTGAGAAAAAAATAAGAATAGGGTAGGGAGGGGGAGAATCCTAGAAGCATGTGAGAAAAAAATAAGAATCAAGGCAAACTAGACCTCCCAATCCTGTCCATTTGGGGCTTGCAAGACTGTATGATCATCTTTCTCATTTATGAACTGTGAAATAAATATTGGAGACCAAGATCCTAAGAGGAGGTCAGAAATAAATAACAATCAAGGTAAACTAGAAAGGGTAGTCGAGACTTGAGAGAGACGCAAAAAGAGAATCTTAGGAGTATATGTGAAAGAAATAGGAATCAAGACATTACTAGACCTTCCACTCCTACCATATTGTAATACCATATGATAGATCATCTTTCTCGTTTATGAACTGTCAAATAAATGTTTGAGATCAAAGACAGAGAGACGTGAAGGGTGTATAAAAATAGAATTCAAATGCGAACTCCATATACGTTCGTTGATTTAAAGTAGGAATTTTCATCTGCTGGACATCTCTTATTTGAATCAGTCTTTTGTTTTTTAGAAGGAAGAGCACTGATATTTTTCAAAGATTTGGATCTTCCAAACGTATGAACCTCAAAGTAGAATTCCCTCAGATGACATCTCTTTAATGCAGTCTATCAAACCGTTCCCATGCCTTGTCTACTCTTACCTACCAGATCATTTCCAACTATAATATTTCACAAAACTCCTCTTTTCATTATTCATTGGTGGATGTTCCATGCCTTTTTCCAAGCTTGAAGATGATGGAAAATGTTGTAGAATTTGGCTTTACACCCACAATTTCTTGAAAGTTTCCTGTCTTTTCACAAGTCCTTTTTGTGCATATCCTGCGATGATTGCAGGCCATGAGGCCACATTTCTTAAAGGTATGTTTTCAAAACGGTCCAAGTTCATTGTCTGTTCTTCCACATTGTTGCATACATGTCTACCAAGGCAGCAGCAGCTACATCATCTAACAAAATTTCTTCCACAATTTTTCTCCTGATGTATGATTATTTTCCTTTGGCATGTTATCTAGTCCTTCCCCTGTTAGTGCTGAGATCTTATTTGTGATTTCATATATTACGTGTAACCGACTACTTCCTCTGCTGCAATTGATAAGTTTGTGGGCCTTCATGATTCGTTCAGTCATCTAGAACATGGAGATGAGGAACCTCTCCAAGTTGTAATTGCTCCCTTCTTCTTGAGCTCGTCTTGGGTCTATATTTTTATTTTTCTTTAATTTATTGATATTAGTTAGTGTCAGGAACTATAGAAGGGGTTGCTTATAACTGGTGATGTTGCTCCTAACTGGTGTTTAAGAATCTCTTTTTGGACAAATTACAATACATAATTTTTTGTTCTTTGATTTGTTTCCTGTTCATTAAGACATGAAGTTTTTTCATGAAAATATTATTAAATAATTTTTTTATTATAGTTTAAGGGCGGGTCTCCATGCTGCTGTATAGCTTATTTTAGTTAGCAGCGGCTGCTCAACATTTTAAGGAGTAGTTTGAATATTTAAATTTGTTGCTTATTTTGTATTCAATTGTATTTTGGAATAAAATTAGTAATAATTGTTTTTGCACTTAAAAGTTGGAGAAAAACAAAGGTCAAGAAAAAAAGAGAGGGAAAAAAATATGTGGAGCCACCTCACATTTTTTCAATAAGCAGTTGCTGCTTATTTTCAGCCCCCCACTTTTTTCCAAAGCTTAATTTCAAATCCTAAACTTTAACTGCTCCACTAAAATAGGAAAAGATTCTGATTTATCCTTTTCCCATGATTGAAATTTTGCATGAGAACACAAAACTGCTTAAATTTAAGCAGCTGCATGGGGACATGGGGTGATTGGCCCTATACTTCTATCACAGAAAATATGAATGTAAACTATTAAATATTATTGTTAAATTATAATTATTATCCTTGATTGTAAACTATTTAATTTTTCTTTAAGTTTTATTATTATTTAATGAATTTTTGAATGGCTTAACAATTTTTCACATTTCTTTATCAAATAATCAATATACTAGCAGTCGCATGTTTTTGTGCATACAACGGTTAGCCAGTAGGAATTTATGCATTAGGAAAGAGAACGTGTGGAAATAAATTAATTGCAACAAAATTTATAGCTAAGTTGGAAGATGTAACGCATGGTTTGAAAGAATAAACGATGTAACACATACTTTGAAAGAATAAAAATTTGATTTTAAAAATATCTTTTTATGAGATGTATGGTAATAATATAGTAAAAAAATAATGAGAAATAATTTACTCTAATGTCAATAATATAAAATTATAAACATAATATAGAAACATCTTACTTTTCTAATGAGAATATTTAAATTTTTTTTCAAGATTTATAAATATAAATTTTAAAAAATTGTATTTTTAAATATGTTATTGTATAAAAGTCTATAAAAGAGTTTTTCAATAAAAGTATCTATAAAATAAGAAATTTCTATATTTTTCAATTACATATTTAAAATTTAAAAATATTTAAATAAAATTAGATTTTGAAAAATGTTATTATAGGCCAAAAGAGCCTCAAAATTTTCTTGTTTCTAATTATAGATAAAAAAAACTAACTTTGAAAATTCAATGTCTAGATGTTACTCAGTAATTTGAAAAGTCTTGGAGTCAAAAAATGCAATGAGGAGAAATTCCAAAATTTCATGTTACACTATGATTTTAATCAAAAAATTATCAATAAATGTCCACTTTAATAAATTATAAAAAATATCAAATTTATCTATTTGTGCACTTTAACATTTTATTTTATATTTTATTTTTTAGGATATTTTAAACGAGGTGACCCCATGAAATTCTAATGCATCTCAGCTTAGAAGTTTAAGCTCTAAAATTTAAGAAAGTGTCTCATAGATTTTTCTTCTAATAATTTTAAATAAATTTTATTTGCGGAAATTTTATTTCACCAAAAAAATTATATATAATATTATCACTTGAACACAATATAAATTTTTTCTGTTCCACTCATTAAATGGATGATTTTGCAAGACACAAATATCCTAACTTAACCATGATAACAATGTCATGCTTCAGTCCATTTAAATTAAGTTAATCTAATTTACATGAATACTCTGATTTAAATTCAAATCCAAATACTTTCAAACATCAAAATCACTTCATCCTCTTTCAAAAACCTATTAATAAATTAAAAAACTTAATCTAATTACAAAATAGTATTCGGATCTAATTTTGAATCCAAATACTTCCCAACATCAAAATCACTTCATCTTCTTACCTAAAACCTAACTGTTATTTTAATGTTTTTAAATTAAATTTTAGATACTTGAAGATGTTTTGTCCCATTTTGTCTAAACAATTGCATTAGCAATAAAAAAACTTCTAAATAAAGTGTCAAATGACAGTTAGATGTGTGATGGCTAGGCAAATTAATAAAAATACTAAAAAAATAGACTTGCAAACAAGTGCACAACTCTTAGAAACTAATATTTGTTTGTGCACATACCATTAGGGATTCAAGTCCCAAAGCAAAATAGATTGATGAGCATTTGCAATGGATGCATTTAGTAATCATAAAAATCTACTACCATGGTATTGTCATATAACTATATATTCCCATAGAAAATTAACAGGAAAAAAACTAAAACAAATCTAACTGATTAAAAAAGTGTTTGACCCTCGAATAATCATCAAAATCAATCTATTATTCATCTTTCTATTTTCTTCTAACATGAAGAAAACCATAACCCAGTAAAACGAACAACCCTGGAATTTATAAAGAGCTTTTTGTCTCATCCCCATATGATCAACATGGGATAAAAATAATCCAGTTGATAGACTGAAAAGAATGGATTCAATCTTAGGAACAATATTCATCTTTAGGGTATGATTAACAAGCCAAACTTGTTAGTTCCCTGTATTCAGTACAAACCATAAAAGAAAGCACTGTAGAGATTGAATCTTCTATTGATGAAAAATCAACCAGCGATAATCAGAAAAAAAAATCAGTTAGAAGGCTGACAATTTTCTGCTAAAGCAAAAAAAACATTTACACTCAACACCAACCAAAAGAAAAACAAACACAAAAAGACACATTTTATTAGATAAGAAGAAAACAATGGTCTTAACCTTGTACCACTATATAGCTATGCTAAAATATTCTATATCACTAATTAAACTTTGGCATCACACATTTCCCTGTTCTTCAATGCACACTAGAGAACCGAAATGGTGGTGCATGCACACAAAATCAAAACCAATGGACAAGAAGCCAACATGAAAAAACTACAGCTTTCTACAGTCATAGAATGAGAATGATACAACCATCTACACAAAACCAAAAACCATGGATGAAACCGCTGCAGTTTTCTTTATCATCTAACATTGAGCTCTAGAATTGATAGGAAAGTTTCATGGCATGAGAATCTGCCATGAAAGAGTATTATTTTTATTGGAGGTGAATATTTGAGGACTAATTGTCCATGACTATCAGAGGAGTGAGAAAGAGGTGTGAGAAAGAGATTGAATGATCTATTGATGAAAAATTAATCAGCAAGATCAAAATCTAGATCTAACTGAAAAAATTATAAAAGATTAACAATGACAAAATTAATAATCTCAATAACACTAGATTTATCCACTTTTTTTTTTGGAAAGCCATTGATTTTTTAGTCATAGACTATTCGTGGAAGATACAAAAAGATTTGCATAGTCTGAAAAAAAATCAGTAAGAGGGCTGACAATTTTCCATTAAAAATATTATTTTTCAGGGAGCAAAGCTCCCACATAAAGTCTATCAGCTTAAATATTGTATTATTTTGTTTCAGCTGTAGGAACCAATATGTTGTCAATTGATGCTTTTCACATTGTTTTGCAGACAAACTACAAACATAAGCAATTTTTGCGTACTTTCTTGCTAACTTTTTGTGCTATTGAGACTCCAGAAAAATTTTTATGTTTTATAAAGATTTTAGTTATTGTTAAGCATCATACGCTGGTATTTATGAACAAAACAATGAATTCAAGCACTCCTCAAATCTTTTATTTGTAGTGTGAAATCTATATATAATTATTTTCTCTTTATTTCACTTTATTTAATGTTGGTTACATATTTAGAAATTGTATCTTATGACATTCAACAAATATATTTCGGACTTGTAAAATATATATTTTTATTTGATGTTGACTGTTGTTGTTTGTAATTGGAGACTAATGTTGGACACTATTATTTTTGTTAAAAGAGGGATAAAAAATATTATTAAATACAAAATAGATACAAAACAAGCAGAGTGCTGATAAGGGATAGGACTACAGAATCCTGAACTCTCTACTACCTGATCTAACATATTAGACATATCAGGAGGCAATTGCCCCTTATCCACTATATTCTAATGTTGCATTTGATCAAAATTCCATTTGGCCAAACAAACCATAACACCATTCCACTCTCTAGATAAAAATTAATCACCACCTGCCCCATCTACTTCTTCGTAGACTTCCTTTCTTCTCCCGCCATTTGCTGTTCCATCCATTTTTATTACATATATGCAAGATAGTTTTTATGTAAGTTTTAGAATTTAAAAAATGCAATTTAATTCTCATTGATTTTCTAACCCTTGATAGTCTATATACATGGACTAAAGGATAGTTTTGTGGTAAGGAGGTAAGAAAATAGAAGTGTCTAGAAACATTTTTTATGCTACAATATTATTGAAAGAAACAAAGAAAATCATAGCTATAACTAGTAGATTAAAGAACAGAGGAACGTGTGTGTAATTCTGAGCAGTGACTCTATTTTGTATATGAAACTAAATATTTTGTAATATTTATAAATATACATATGCAAGATTTGAACTAAACTTTTCTTCAATCTTGTTCTGTTTGTTTCCTATTTTCTTTTTCTTTTATCCCCTGTCTCTCTTCAACAGTGGTATCAGAGCTGAAAGTTATTGGGTGAAATTTATTTTGAGAAAGTTTTTAAATAATTAAGGGTATTTGTAGTTAACAATGACAACTCAAGCACAAATTTGACAAATCCACAAATCCCACAGTTTAATACTAAAAATTATGACTACTAGGTAGTGACAATTAAGACATTGTTTTGTTCCTAAGATTTATGGGATCTTCTTGAAAATGGATACCCATAACCAACAAATACAACAACATACAATGCATTGTCTCAAGAAGATAAAGATTTATTCAAGAATAATAAAAATAATTCAAGGGGTGCATAGAACATATTTTTAAGGATTGCAACAACAACAAAGTCCAAGAAAGCATGGGATACTCTTCGAATTGCCTACCAAGGAATGACAAATGTAAAGACAACCAAATTACAAATACTTAGAAGGGATTTTGAGACTATTTACATGAAGGAATCATATGCAATAGATTCATTCTTCACTCAAATCATTGGATTGGTAAACAAAATTAGATCTCATGGTGAGACATTTGAAGAAGGGAGATTAGTTGAAAATGTTTTAGGAAGATTGACTCCAAGATTTGACACTATTGTGGTGGTCATAGAAGAGACAACAAATATCTCAGAATTTTTAGTTGACGAGTTACATGTGTCTCTCATTTCTTATGAGCATAAGCTAAATAGGTCAACAAATACAAATCCAAAGTATGCCTTCAAGATAGAAGTTTTAATTAGCCATGGTAGAGATAGGGGAAGAACAAATTTCAAAGGTAGCAAAATCAATTCATATAGAGGTGGAAGAAATAGCCCATTAAGCTCAAGTGTACACTCTAGTGGAATAGGCAACTATCAAACCCCAACACAAAATCAGCCCTAAGGCCAAAGGTTTGACAAATCCTCAATCTAATGTCATTTTGCAAGAATTTTGAACATTATTTAAATGAATGTAGAAAGAAACAATATGATTATAGACAAAAAAAGTGCAAAATTTACCAAAGAAAATCAAAATGAAGACATCATGTTCATAGCTTGCAATGTTGCACAAGAAAGCCAAAAAGATATTGTTGGAAACTACAATTGAAATAATTGTTGTATTTTCATTGATGTCAAACCTTAACTGTTAAGATTGTTGCTACTTAGGAAAGTACTATATCTATTTAAGTGTTGCCAAGGGGCTAGACAAGGTTGGTAACAATAGCATCTAAGGAAAGGTTGAGTTATCTAGATACTACAAAGTGTACTTGACTATGTTGCACAATGATGAGACAATGTATTGTTTATCTTAGTAAGACTGAAGACTAAACTAGTAGGCTTGACCGAGCAAAGAATGGAAAAATCATGTTTAAGCCAAGTAATATTAGTGTCGACCGAGTTAGTGTATGCTGAGAAAAATTATAGTGTTGACCGAACAACAGTTAATTGTCGAGGAAGACAGTGTAAGCCGAGGAAACATTTTTAGTAATGACTAAGCTTTCTACATGAAGACCGAGTAGTTGATCACAATATTGAATGAGCATCAACAATTTTAAAATTGAAGAGAATTTAATTTTGGAGCCGACATTGTTGAATTCTTGGATTATGTAAAATGTGTTGACTTTATTTATTGATTGTTTGAAAGCATTAAATGCACTATAAAACATTTTATTGTAAATCTTTAAGAGATTTGAGATGATTCTAGAAAAGGAGTCGAAGAACATAAAGCAAGTAGATCCAATGAATCTGACCTAACCCTAAGATCTATGAATGAGATTAAGTAGCATAAGATGAGTTAACCTAATTGAGGAAAGTATAAAGGGAACCTGAGCATTTGGATATGTAAGTGTTGGATATGCAAGTGCATCGGTGAACATATAATGCTAGAAGATCAGTAAAGTTTTATTGACTGAATAAGCAGAAAAGGCTGAAAGAGAATTGTGGTGATTGCTTGAAGAAAAGTTTCGAGCATATCAGAGATGGAGATGGAAAAGTTTCAAAGTTAGTAAACCAATATTAGTGTATGGAATCGAATCTGATATTTGAAAAGTGAGTTGTATATTTTTCAGATAAATATTGCTGCTACTTTCTAACCATTGTAATAGTCAAAATCCTTTTAACAGAGGTTGACTTAACACTCATATGTTAAATCCTTTGAACAAGGTTGCATTCTAATGGAGTGTATGTAAGTCCTATGACTAGGCTCACTTTTAACAGGGTGATTGAAATCCTTTAACCGGGTCACACCTGACAGTGTGTATTGTAACCTTTGACAGGGTTGGCTTTTTACCGAGCTCACTTCAGAAGCGTGAAAATAATAGTAGCATGTTACAAAGTGGTTTTTCCCAAATTGGGTTTCCACTATAAATCCTGGTGTTAATACTTGTGTGAATATTTTGGTTTGAACATTACTATGTTTTACAAGTTAAGTTACAGCTGGGTAGTGGACTGCATTGTTGTATGTTTCTATTATTGAATCAGTGATGACCGAGTTTGTTTTGGTTATTGGATCTGATTTAAGGAAAAGTTTTTGAGATTGTTTTATACATCAGGACCTGAGAACAACTGATTCACCCCCCCCCCCCCCTCTCCATTTTTCTAAATCATATTAACAATTGGTATCAGAGCTTTGTTACTTATTATTAGTGTTGACAAAAATCAAGTTTAAAGGGGCTTGAAGAAAATGATTAGGATGTATAAGAAGGAGGTACCAAAGCTGAACAAGGAAAACTTCCTTGCATGGCAAAGCTTGATGAAGCTGTATCTAGCCGGTATTGGTGACTTTGCAAAGTAGTACATTGAGAATAGCTATGTCTCACCTATCACACCTTTGACTACCAAAGAAATGAGAGCTAAGCAAGAACATAATCAAGCAATGCTAGAAATTGCATCTGCCCTAAGCTATCCAAAATTTGAGGACATTAAGGATTGCACAACTGCTAAGGATATGTGGGACACTCTTGCAAGGATCTATGGTGGTGACTTGAATGTGCTGAAAGCAAAGGCTGAAAGTCTTAGAGGTAAGTTTGATGAAATGAGAATGCAAGAAGGTGAAAACATTGCACAATATTGTGGTAGAATAAAAGAAGTTGTGAATGCTATTACAGGAGAAAATGAGGCTATTGATAATGAAACTATAATTGGGAAAGTACTAAGAACCCTACATCTTATATATGCTATTAAGATCTCAGCTATTCAGGAATCTAGATGTAACTCTGCTAATGTGCTTACTTTGGAAAGTTTGGTTGGTAAGCTGACTTCTTTTGAATTCTATAACTATGAAAATTTCACTATTGGAAGCATTGGTAATGTTGAATCTGCTTTCAAGTCACAACTAGTTCTGAATAAGCCAAAGAAAGAAAAAGATAGATGCATCAGTGAAAGTGAAAGTGAAAGTGACAGTGACACATCTGATGAAGAACTAGAAGATCTAGAAGCTCTTATGGCTAGAAGACTGAGAAGGAGAAAAGGAAAGTATAAAGGTAAACTCCCTATTATATGTTTTTCATGTAATAAAGTTGGTCATATAGCTGCTAGATGTCCTGATAGGAAGGATAAAGATGATGTAAGTAAAAGTAAACACAAAGACATAAGAGATGATAGAAGCTACTGATGGAACAAAGACTACAAAGGAAAAGGTAAGAAATCTTGTTACATTGCTAAAAAAGAAACTAACATTGATAGTGATAATTTTGAAATTGAGGTAGTCTATGTTGCAATGAAAGATGAATATGATGAGGATGAGAAAATTGCATTGATATCCTATGTGAAAAAGAATGATAAATGGATTATTGACAATGGTTGTTCACATCACATGACTAGTGACAAAAATAATTTTGAGACCTTACATCATTACAAAGGTAAAAGTGTAAAATTTGGTAATGATGCACCATGTCTTGTTAGAGGAAGAGGTTTGATTAAACTGACTGATAAGATATCTTGTGAAAATGCATATTGGGTTGAAGGTCTTAATTATAATTTGTTAAGTGTTGCTCAACTTAACAAAATTGGTTACCGAGTGGAATTTCATCACAAGAAAGCTAAAATATTTAATGCTACCGGAGAACTAATTGGAAGTGGAGATTAGACTAGAGGTAATTTGTTCTATCTTGACCTATCTGAAGAAACATGTTTAATTGCACAACTTGATGATATTTGGTTATGGAATAAAAGGATGTGTCATGTTAACTTTGACAATCTGGTAGAGATAAGTAAGAAGAAAAAGGTAAGAGGTCTACCTAGATTGAAGAAACCTGAAAATGTGATGTGCAAGGAATGTCAGTTAGGAAAAATGACAAAGTCAAGTTTTAAGAGAAAATCCTTTACTTCTAAAAATATTTTAGATTTGGTTCATACTGACCTTTGTGGACCTATGGGTGTACAAATTTACTGTGGTGCTAGATACTTTATCTTATTTGTTGATGATCATACTAGGATGATGCATGTGATGTTTCTAAAAGAAAAATTTGAAGCTTTCCAATTCTTTAAGTGGTATTTGGCTAAGGTTGAGAAGGAGATAGGTAGGAACCTGAAATGTCTTAGATCTGACCGAGGTGGAGAATTTACATCAAATGAATTTAATTTGTTTTGCAATGATAGAGGAATTAAAAGATAGATGTCTGCACCTAGAACACCTCCACAGAATGGCATAACAGAAAGGAGAAACAGATCTATCTTGGATTGTGCAAGGACATTATTGATTGAAAAGAATGTGGCATAGAAATACTAGAAATAAGCTATAAGCACTGTTGTCTACACTCTTAACCGGGTACAGATCAAGAAAGGTACAAATCTGACACCCTATGACTTATGGCATGGGCATGCACTGAGTGTTAAATATTTTAGACTATTTGGAAGTAAGTGCTATAGATTAAAAGACACTAGGAATGGAAAGTTTGATGCTAAGAGTGATGAAGGCATATTCCTAGGGTATTCTACAAAAAGTAAAGCTTACAAGTGTTTGAACTCTAACACTAACAAAATTGTGGAAAGTGTGAATGTTAAAATTGATGAGTATGCATAAAGAAATGAACCTAATAGCAAAAGAGAACCAGAAGATTATAGATCTTTTATGTACATTAAGGAAGAAGAAGAGGCAAGTAATAGACTTGCACCTGATGTCGAGTCTTGGGTAAGCAATGTCGGGCAACATATAGATGCTGTTGAGCATCAGGAAAACAGTGCCGAGAGAGAACAAGAACATGTTGAGCTACAAGAAAATGTTGTTGAATATCAAGAAGAGGTTTTCGAGCATTCAGAAGTTGAATTTGACAATCTTATTGAGGAACATGATGAAATAGAGGAGAGAGAGGAGCTGAACCTATTTTGGCAAAATATGTAAGAAGACATCACAAGCTTGAACAAATAATTAGAGACAAAAATACTAGAATTCAGACCAGAAGTAAGACTAAGGATCCATCATGCCTACTGTGTGAATTTGAACCCAAGTTGACTAGAGAGGCATTGGAGGATGAAGACTAGATACAAGAAATGAATGAAGAAATTGACTAGATTGAGAAGAATGATACTTGGACTCTGGTGCCGAGACCTGAAAATAAAAATGCTATAGGAACAAAGTGGGTTTTTTAGAATAAGATGAATGAAAATGGTGAAATCACTAGGAACAAAGCTACGCTAGTATGCAAAGGCTACACACAAGAAGAAGGAATAGATTAAGGGGAGACATTTGCCCCTATAGCTAGATTGGAAGGAGTAAGAACTGTGCTTGCATATGCTTCTTATAAAGATTTCAAGGTATATCAAATGGATGTCAAGTCTACATTTTTTAATGGTATACTAGAAGAAGTTTACATTGAACAGCCAAAAGGTTTTATTGATCCAAACAAAAGACACATGGTGTGCAAACTGAACAAAGCATTATATGGATTGAAGCAAGCTCCTAAAGCATGGTATGAGAGGTTGCACAACTACTTGATACAGATTGGATTTTCAAGAACAAATGACACAAGCAATTTGTACATGAAAGATGAAGAAGGTAAAGGTATCCTGTTGGCAAAAAATTTTGTGGATGACATTATCTTTGGTGGACAAGATGCATTATGTAAAATTTTTTCCAATAAAATGCAAACTGAATTTGAAATGAGTATGTTTGGTGAGATCAAATTCTTTATTGGTTTACAAGTATATCAGAGGAAGAATGGAATTTTCATTACACAGTCTAAGTATGTTAATGAAATACTAAAAATTTTTGGGATGGAAGATGCTAAACTAGTGGGAACTCCTATGGTTACTGGACAAAAGTTATCTAAGAATGATGATGCTGCAAAAGTGAATCAGACTTTGTACAGATCCATGATTAGAAAATTACAGTATGTTGTACATAGTAGACTAGATATTGCACTAGCATTGTGGCAAGATTATCTTCCAATCCTAAGGAAGCACACATGATGGTTGTAAAAGGAATTATGAGATACTTGAAAGGAACTGCTAACTATGGTCTATATTATAAGAAGGATGAAAAATTTGAACTCAGAGTTTATATAGATGTTGATTGGGTAGGAAATGTAGATGAAAAAAAGAGTACCAGTGGTGGAGCTTTCTTTCTTGGATAGAGATTAGTCTCCTAGACAAGCAAGAAACAAAATTGCATTTCCCAATCTACTTCTAAAGCTGAGTATGTTGTTGTTGCAGTAAACTATTCAAATTTGGTATGAATAAAATATTTGTTGATAGGCATGAAAGAAGAAATCACTGAACTTGTTGTTATTTTCTGTGACAACACAAGTGCTATCAATATTTCTAAGAATCCAGTGATGCACACTAAGACCAAGCACATTGCAATCAAGTATCACTACTTGAGAGAATTAGTACAAGACAAAGAAGTCTAAATGGAATATGTGAATACAAAAGAACAATTAGCAAACCTATTCACTAAAGCTTTACCCAGAGAAGCTCATGAGTATTTGAGAAGTCAATTAGGGGTCCTTCCCCTAACTGAGGTTGCCTAGACTAGCTAGGAGCACTGCATCAAATGTCCTATAGTAGAATATTTGAAAAATTGATGCAAAAGATTGTCACACTTTAGGGCTGGCCTAGAGTTGTGAAAAGAAGCAAAGACAAAGAATCAGTCATAAGCAAGATGACAGATATATATTTAAAGATTCAGGTTGCAACAATCATATGACTAGAAACTTAGAAATATTTTCTAGTTTGGATGAAAGCATAAAATCAGATGACACATCGGGGAATGAAAACAAAGTGTCAGTTATGGGAAAAGGAAGTGTCAATATTTTAACCAAAAAGGGAGAGAAAAAATTAATTTCAGATATTTATTTTATTCATAGGTTAAAGCATAATTTAATGAGTATATGGTGGCTTGTTCAAAAGGGGTATAGAATATATTACAATAACAAGGAATGCATAATATTAGACAAATTTCTAAGTAATCCACTTGTTGCAAAGGTTGAAATGATAAGCAATATAATGTTTCCCCCAAGGATAAAATTGGATTTGAAGGTAGAGTTTGGTCAAGAACACCCCTCAATGAACCCACAAATCGGTGAAGAGAAAGTTGCAAAAGTCACAAAAATTATTTTTCAAACTAAAATTAAGGATGAAAATTGGTTATGGAACTTAATATTTGGACATTTAAACTTTTGAATCTTAAACCTATTGCATAAGAAGAGAATGGTGAAGGGATTTCCACTAATAGAAAAATTGGATAAAATATGTAAGGGTTACATTTTGGATATACAACATAAAGAGTCATTTCCAACAAGGAAATCATTTCGTGCAAAAAACTATTGGAGATTGTTCATTCTAATTTATGTGGACCAATGCAAAAAACCTCTATTGGTGGAAGCTACTACTTCTTGACATTCATTGATGATTTCACAAAAGGATTTTGTCGAGAAATAGAGTGGGCATCACATCAAAACATTGAGAACAAATAGAGGTTGTGAATATATTTCAAATGAGTTCATAAAATTTTGCAAATACCATGGTATTTATAGAAAAATCACCACAAGGTATACTCCTAAACAAAATGGTGTAGATTTTAGAAAAAAATAGAACCATCATACAAATGACTAGGAGCATATTGAAAGAAAAATATTTGTCAAATGAGTATTGGGTTGAAACTGTAGCATGTGCAACATATTATAATGAATAGGTTTCCTACTAAAAGTGTCATTAATATGATTTTAGATGAGGCATGGAGTGAAAGGAAACATAATGTTTCTCATATGATAGTATTTGGTTTTGTGGCATAAGTACATGTATGAGATGATTTGAGAAGAAAGTTTGACAACAAAGGATAAAAATGCATATTTGTGAGATATAGTAATGAATCAAAAGATTACAAGCTTTACAATCCAATTAGAAAAATGTTATAATCAACAAAGATGTACATTTCATAAAGATGAAGCATGATATGGAACCTTGGATAAGATAATTAATATAGAAACCGACTTACCAAAAGAAGAAAATTCTGATTTTATACCAGCAAGTACTCCTTCAAATATGACTCCTCCTACACTCATTCATAATTAAAAAAGTGGACAAAAAATGTTACCATCAAGTGTAAGGGCATAAACAAAAACTCAAGAAAATAAACCATAAAATGTGCAACAAACACCATATTCAATTGGTACTCTTGGTGCTGGACCATCAATTCCACAATCTACAAGTTCAAGTGACATGTCAAACCCCACGTTGGCATGCTTAAGGAGATAAAAATTATAATTTTAAGAGATATTTATGAGTTTTAGTGTAATTATTTAATTTAATTTACACTTAGGCTTATTAAGCCTTCTTATTCATACATTTTTATTTGACACTTGTCTACACAAGTTGTCTTTGTTTAGGAATTGAGTATAGAGGTGTCTAGATAGGTGACGATTCCATTTTGACACCTCATCCTAGGTTCATGGAAGGCATCTCACCATCACTCATTGAGTGTTGGGCTTGAATTTTGACTCGACCCAATCACTCATGCTATATGTAATCTTCTTCTCCTTTGATTCAAGCATCTATGGAATGTCGACTATTTCTCTCATTTGAAGCCAATTTGAAAGGAGGTAGGTAGTGCCTACGAGAGGCATCTGTAGTGGATTGTATTGGCATTTCAAGTTGTGGTTATCTACAAAAGTGACTTGGTTTGTAATCAACTCATGTGGCAAGGTGTTACCTTCTATGGCTAACACCTTTCAATTATCATGAATGGAAATTGAAAGTCATTCTTGTACTTAAGAATAAAAGCTTATATAGGATAACAATGGGAATAGAAAAAAAAACTAATGCAACTAAAGATAAAGAAAAGTTTTTCAATAAGTGTGACCAAGCATTTGGCTTTCTATGTTTAAACCTATCTTCTGAATTAGTATTTTATGTTGAGAACTTGAAAAAACCCAACAAAGTTTGGTAAGCTTTAAACAAACTATTTTGGATTGTTGACGAACTTAGAAGTCATAAGTTAGAAAATCAACTCCTAGGTCTTAGTCCTTCTAGTTTTTCATATTTATAAGACCTTTTCACTAAATTGAAATTTTTTAAGTTGCAATTAAAAGATTGTGGAATTGACAAGAAAGATGATCAATTAATCCTTTCTATACTTTCTAAACTAGGTTTTGAATTTTCTGTGTTTGTCTCTACTTTATATTCTACTAAAAGAGCCCTTGGTACCTCATGGTCTATAACCTCACTTGATAACTTCATTGTTGATCTTACAAGGGAGCAAGAAAAGCTAATTCAAATGGATGCTTTGAAATCTACTAAGGCACAAGCTCTAATTGTAGGAAATCAAAAGCATCAAAATGCTAAAGGGGAGAAAAAGAACACTAAAAAGGAACATCAAGGAAAGAAAGAAGACAAAATTAATAACTTTAAAATGGATAACTCATATATTGTGAGAGTTAAATGTTCCTTTTGTAATAAAACTAGCCATGAAGAACATTCGTGCATGAAAAAAAACTAAGCACCTCACTTTTATACTAAAAAACAATAATATTGAGGTAACTGATTCTATTAAAGCATCTTCTTCAAATCAGGAAATTACAAAGGACAAAGAGAAATTGAAAGACAGGGTCTTATTTTCTCAAGCGATTATAGATCTTGGTGCTACACACCATGTGGTCTCTCATTCAAATCCTGATTCCAGTCCTTGTAATTCATATGATTTAGAAAATGATAGTCATATTCATGCGGATTCATTAGAAATATGATCATTATTTAGGGAGGCCTTTTAGGCTTCTTACCTTGTTATCTCTTTTTTTGAGGATAGTTTTATTCTCTGGGTTTTCTATCTTTTTCCTTTTATGAGATATTGCATTGTACATGGGTACCTAACATGGCTAGTAGTCGAGACTCCTATTTTTATCTTTTCCTACTAAGTTATGCTTCAGAGGAGTGTTAGTGTAATTATTTAATTTAATTTACTCTAAGGCTTATTAAGCCTTCTTAGTCATTCATTCTCATTTGACACTTGTCTACACAAGTTCTCTTTCTTTAGGAGTTGTGTATATAGAGGTGTCTAGATAGGTGTTGGTTCTATTTAGACACCTATCTAGACCAATAGTTGTGATGAAGGGTGAGTTTTGAAATTAATCACCACCCACCCCCATCTACTTCTGCATAGAATTCCTTTCTTCTCCCACTATTTTCCATCCCATCCATTTTCATTACATATCTATAGAATATTTTTTATGGAAGTTTTGGAATTAAAAAATGCAAATAATTCTCACTAGTTTTCTAACCCTTAGCAGTCCCTAAAACCTTGGCAATCCATAAACATTTCTCAGAGGACAATTTTTTGGTAAGGAGGTAAGAAAATAGAAGTGTTTACAAAATATTATTTTTTCTGTAATATTGTTGAAAGAAAAGAGAAGATACAATGGGTTTATAAAATAGGGGAATGTGTTTGTAATTTTGAGCAATAACTATGTTTTGTATATGAAACTATATGTTTGTTTTTTAAATATTTATAAATATACATATGCAAGATTTGAAGTAAACCTTTCTTCAATCTTTATTTTGTTTGTTTCCTTTTTTCTTAATCTTTCATCCCTCTCCTCTCTCCAATAGGAATGTGTGGAAAAGAAACATAGTCCATGGAGTTGCACAACTAAAGAATCCATTTGATAACCAAAGCTAAGTGCCAAATAACATCCCCAAGATCTTGCCTAGTTAGAAAAGTCACCGACACCTGAGAATCAAACTCACATATATTAAATGAAAAGGAAAAAAATTAAATAGAAGTATCTTTATAAATATGGAAATACTCTAGAATAATGAAGAGATAAGAATAAAATAGAAAAAAATATTAAACATATGATTAAGTTGGCCTAAGATCTAGAAAGGCCTATTCAGTTTTTAGAAATATCCTAATACCTCTATTTAAGAAGACACTTGTAAGTTTTTGGGCATCACTGGAAAGATGATCAAGTAATAAAATGATGGAGAATGGATTGAATATTGTAGCATTTTGAGCAGCTATATAAATTTGTAATTAATAGATGAATAGAATTGTACAATATCCCTTGATGAGTATAAATATGTTCTTTATCTTTCTATCTATTTAATCTAATTCCATATATTGTGTCCATGTCCACAATGAAGCTTCCCAATATTATATTTTATGATAAAAAGGTGGAAATCAATTATGTAAAATCTGCCCCTTAACCATTATAATGTTTTTTTACTTAACATCGATCATTGACTTAATCATGTTGAAAATTTGGCTAAGTAGGATATCAGAATGTTGTCATTATGGAAACATATACTCAACATTAAGATAGCATAATCGAAGGAAGAAGTCTTGTATGAGTGCATTAGAAAATTGTTTAAGTATAGTAGTATTTACTAGTCTAATCAGAGACAATTTTGATTAGCGATGTTCACATAAGAAGTTTCAGTGCATGCGCACTTGAACATGGATCATTATATGTATATCAAAGCCACATATGAGAGCGCAAGTTTTTATGGCATGTACAAAAGGAGATATTAAAGATTTACAAAGACAGTGTTGAGCTGACCTGAATAGAGAAGAAGACAGAATATTATTATAATAAGTTAAGGGATTATTTTGTTTATCAAAATAATGACTTAACTATGTAGGGACGACATCCTAGATGTTAACCCTAAGTCAACATGAATAGATTTTATATTTTGAGAAGAGTACATGTATTGTAAGCCAACTGGAAGTTATTTATTAATAACTTGTATATATGTAAGAATTATGTAATGTGAAATGTGCACCACACAATTTACATGATAGAAATTGTAATATGATGCAAAGTTATACATTGTAAGAAGAAAGAAGTAAGAAGTATATGCGAAGAGCCTACAAAGCTAAATCAGAATAGGAAAGCTATTCAGTAGCAGTGAAAATGTTATGTACTTTACCTTTGTATCAGAAGCTATTATTGTATATTGCATGTTTGGGCAGTGGGCTCATCTTGCAATCATTTTGTTTTGTAATAGAAACTTCTAATAGGGTTGATGCTTCTAACAAGGCCTAGAGTCCTTTAATCAGGATAGAGACACTATATGTATGTAACAAACTCCTAACAGGGTCAACATCCTCAACCGAATATC
Organism: Chamaecyparis obtusa; assembly: GCA_027943335.1. Taxonomy (NCBI): domain Eukaryota; kingdom Viridiplantae; phylum Streptophyta; class Pinopsida; order Cupressales; family Cupressaceae; genus Chamaecyparis; species Chamaecyparis obtusa. Next base: position 3,600,465 of record BSBK01000589.1, read on the forward strand.
TTTTGATTAGTGGATCAGTTGTGGGTATCATCCCCACCATGGTTTTCCCTTGGCTAGGGTTTCCTTGAGAAAAAACATGGTGTTATGAGTTCATTTTTTTCATTGCTATGCTTATTATTCAGTTTACTTAGTTTAGTTTCTTAAGCAAGCTTCAAGTTAATTTGTTATATCCATAATTGGGCAAAAGTAAATGTTTGTGAAATACTGATTCACCCCCCCTCTTAGTATTTCCTATTTCTAACAATTTGTATCAGAGCTTAGTTACTCATAACAAAGTTAGTCAGACAAAGCCTAACAGCTTGAGTAAGATCTCTATGGACATGGATCAATTGCAGAAGAATCTTGAAGAAGCTATTGAACAAATTGATATTATTACTGAAGAAAGAGATACTCTGAAAGAGAAATGTGATGATGTAAAAAACTACATTGAGAAACTAAAAGAAAAGATATAAGATCTGAAATCAAAGAAACAACTAACAATTCAACTCAAGGATTGTGATGAAGTTTCAAAACTGAAGAAAGAAAATGAGATCCTTAAACATGAGTTAAAGATTGTAGATCTGAAGCTAAGATTGAAAGATGACAATAGAAAAGATGAATCAAATATGAAATCAAAGAACGCTAATTTGAAATCTAAACTTACCAAAGTGATATCTAAATTTGAGAAAAAAAAATTGTAGTATGTGAAACTTGAGAAGTACAATACAATTGTGAAAGGATCTAACTAACTCACCCTAAACAACATCTTGAGAAATTGTATTCTAGTAGTGAAAAGATTGATGAACAAATGTCTTTTCAAAAACCATCTTATGATACAACCGGTCTTGGATATAAGTTCCCTAAGAAGATTGAGGAATGTAAAGAACCATATTCAGAACACTCTGAGAGAAAAAATGAAAAGAAACCTAAAGAAGCTAACAAATTTGAAGATATACCTAATCCACCTAAAGAAGATGAATTGCCTAAAGATATGTGAAGAGAATTCAAAGGTAGATGTTTTGCATGAAATTATTTTGGACACCTGAAAAAGAGATTGCATAGATAAGAAATTCAAACCTATCTTTGGTTATTGTTATAATTGTCATGGTTTTGGACATAGAGCTATTGATTGTAAGAAACCTAGATCTAATGATAATAATAGTAGTAGAATGTTTAGAGATACTAACCCTGTAGACAAGAGACATGTATTAGTGACATGAAAAAAATGAATGGAGTTGTGTGTTATAGATGCAACAAGATTGGACATATTGCCAGAAATTACAGATCACAAATCAGTTAGATAGGACCGAGATATGCAAACAATGGAGTAGTTTGTCAGATTTGCAATCATTTTGGTCACACAACAAGATTTTACAGAATGAACAACATGAGAAACCATAACCCTAGAAGCTACACAAGGATAAATGTGAGCACCAACAACAGTTAGAGAGAATGTTGTAGTGTTGTCAGGATATTTGGATATATGGGTTATTATATTAATAAAGTATTATGTTAGCCTCGGTCGTTAGTGACTAAGAGGTTAGACAATTCATCATGACATTTTGGTCATGGCCCTTTGGGTAGTTTATATACCCTCTCAGAGGATGGACATGGGAGATATTATTGTATGATCATTATGATGTAAATGTACTTACTTGTCTAGAATGATTAATGAAAGTATTTATTATTCTATGATATATTATGCATTTATTATATTTCCTTTACTATGTCTATGCAATACTAAGTTTACCTAGCATGAAAACATCTGGCGTCATTGCCAAATGAATCTGGCAAGTGACAGAATGAGTGGATGGATGGGAATACCATTAGAGGAGAATATCAATGTGAGGATGAATGAGGATGGAATCACTGCATAGACTTTATGCCTAATCAATTGAATAAAAATAAAAATTTAAAGAAGGAACTCGAGGAGGAACAAGCTGCCAAATGAGCCGTACTCACACAACAGCAAGCCGAGTGAAGGGAGAGATTCAGAAGACACGTCAGAGGACTACCGAAGGGAGTAAGTGAAGGTGAGCATCTGGAAGAATCTAACTGGGAGGCCAAAAGAAGTGATGAGAACCGCCTGGAGGAAACAAGGAGCTCGTTTGGGTCCTTAACTTTAACCCCACAAACAAAACCAAGAGAAGCCCAAAGGAAGGAGGAAGAGGAAGCTGCACAGAGGGAGGCTCAGGAAACCACTACTGCCGAGAGTGTCAAAGTGATAGAGGGGCACAAGGATCATAGTATTCCACCATGCTTGGATAGTTCCAGTAGTTCAGGGACATCAAGTGGTATGGTATCGAACAATTCTGGAGGACCAACACTAGCAGTACAATCCTAGCCTATAACACAATTGGTGCTACAAACACAGTCGGTACCTAGAAAAATAACCATGGTGACACACAAAGAGAAATTGCCCAAATTTCATGACAATAGAAAGGATGATCTAGCATGACATTATCATATGTGTGAAACCATCTAGTCAGCCAATGGGGTTACCGACCAAGATGAATGGATGAAGCAATTCCCCACCACACTGAGAGGAGTTGCCATTGACTGGTACTTGGACTTGGATAAAACCAAGATAACCACATGGGATGAACTAAAGAAGGGATTCGAGAAGGACTTCCAGCTCCTTAGGGATGACAATGAGATAGTCTCAGAAATCTACAGAATGAAATAAGGTAAGAAGGAAACCGTATGAGCTTATGGCCACCAACTAAAGGAGCTAGTCGGGAAGATGGAAAGCCAACTAGCAAATGGCTTAAAGAAGAGATGGTTTTTTGAGGGCTTGAACTCCAAGTTATGGTGGAAGATGAAAATAGTACCTATGACATCCTATGAAAATGCATATAACTGGGCCATGGACCTGGAAAGTGAGAACAAAATGTCAAAAAAGAAGAAGAACAAATCCTCATCATTAGACGATGACACTTTCGAAGAAGATAGCAGCAATGACAACTAGCCCAAAAAGAAAGTCACGACACTCCAGAAAGATATGGAGAGAATGCTAAAAGAATTTAAGTCAATGAAGGGGAATACGAGTAAGGATGATGAACTCTGGTGGATAGAGTGTAAAGAAAGTGGCCACGCAAAGGGTGCCTATCCCAAAAATGCATTATGTGACATCTACCAAATTATGGGACATTCCACAAAGGAATGCCCATATAACATGAAGACACGACACCAGCAAGTGCTCTTTACATAAGAGAAGCCATCCACATGAGGAATAATAGAACCAAATAATAATGGATCTTCAGGGGGTTACCGAGGCAACCAACGAGGTAGATGAGGGGACAATAATAATTCCACCCATAACAGGGTCCAGTACGATACAAAGGGATGCCCAATGATCCAATGTAGGGCATGCAACCAATGAGGTCATTACACAAGCAAGTGTAATAATAATTATGCCCCTTAGCAGCTATGTTAGTGGTGCAGCCTTGGTGACCATGAAGATGCCAATTGTCCTAAGTCTGGCATAGGGACCAACCTGCTAGATATTGAAGGAAACACAAGGATAAAAGAAGAAATATTGGCTCTTACTTGAGGGCAAGTGAAAGAAGCCAGGTATCCCTATACAAAGAAATAAAGGATGCTAGAAGCGAGACTCTATAGCACAGACACAGAACAGAACATTGTATGGCAGATGCTCCAATTAAAGGTACTTGTGAAACTCTAGGACCTCCTACACACCATGCCACATTTGGGGATAGTCCTATTGGGCACAAAGGTTGGCCAAACCAACATGAAGCACATAGACACTTCCATACCTGGAGGATCCACAATAGATCCAATGCTGCTAGTTGTTAATAATGGCAAACACCCAACTGTGGTGGAGATGGGCATTCTCGGCACTATTCTAATGGACACCATAATAGATGGTGTTTTTGGAGTAAACATCCTACTCGAGGACACATGGAAAAAATTAGGGAAGCCTACCCTGCGGCCACCAAAATTTAATCTACTAGGTGCCGATCAGCACGGGATTAAACCTCTCAGAACATTGATGGCACAAATAGTTACGATGGGTGCACAACCATTTGTACTTGACTTCATGGTCATCCCACTTAAGTAGAAGGGGTATGATGCCATCTTGGGGAGAGGATGGCCAGTGGCGGAAAAGGAAAACCATAACTGGAAATGGAATACACTCTCGATGGAGAGTGGAGGTAGGAAATTTACCATTGATCTCCAGACCTAGTTGGTGAGTGAGGAGCTTGCCTCTTCTTTCAGGGTTAGAATCCGAAGGGGAAAATGACCCATGAGATGAAGGAATGAAATGGAACTGAATAGTGAAGGCATGCTAAGATTGGGAGAATATGCAAAGGATGATGCAAATTCACTGAACGGTCTCTTCCACTGGCAAATAGAGGATTATGAACTCTTCTGACCAACATGCAATGTACTAAGTATTGAGGAGGTGCCAAAAATATTTTCCTCTAAGTATGGTGAATACAACGAAGGGGATGCAAAAGTAAGCAAAGTCTCAATGCATAAATTTGATGAGCAAAACCCCTTGAGGTATAAGAAGGAAGAGGAATCTAAGATTATTCCTATCCGCGATGATTGGAATCCTGTGTGGAAGACTGCACCCTTCAGAATCTTTATTCTCCTTCTTCTTCTTATGTATGGGAAGGAGATCATGGTCCCAGTAGAAATTATGGTTCCAAGCTTTTGGATCACCATTGAAAACAGACTCGGCAATAGGGAGAGTGAAAGAATACACACTCTATGGACTCTCGATGAATGGATACATGATGCTAGCAATGGGACCAAATTGAAACCTTCCTCGGAGAGGATAAACCTGAGATGAGGGATAGAGCAACCGAGAGGATAGAAAAGGACTTGAGCAGTCAGGCAAGTGACTCGAGAGCCATTTGTAAGGTGACTAGAGAAGCCTCTGGATAGGAAATTGAAAAATACCCATACGGCTATGCATGACCATACGGTAGAAAATAAAATTTTAAAATAAAAAAAAACAATTTAAAAAAAGAAATAAATAAAAAATTTAAAAATAAAGAAAAAAAAACCAAAGGGAAAAAACATCGTATGGTCATACGGTCGTATGTCGTATGGAAAAGAATAGAAAATCAAGCCTTTGTATGGCAATGTGACCACATGGTATCAAGGAACCACACAAGTCTTTGTACGGCAGTATGATCGTACAACATCCAAAAAACACACAAGGAAAAAACATAAAGATCGTACAACAGGTAGGCCATGAAGACCGTACGGTAGGGAGACATATAGACCATACGGTGGATAGAAGCTAAAGGCCATCAAACCATTGTATGGCAGAAAGAAAAAGAGAAGAAAAAATGCAAGGCTATTGTATGGTAGGGAAGGATGAACATCAAGAAGCCACCGTATTGAGGGAAGCAAGGCTCACAAAGGGAAGAGTACGACCGTATGGAGGCATAACCAAGAAAATATTATCATATAGAAGCCAGCTACATGACACTCAGTGAGCACACCCACCATACGGCAAGGAGAAATAACATAGTGAGAAAGAAAAGTAATCCAACATTTACACCGTACGACTGTATGGAAGAAGTGGGCGTGAAGGATAAAACCGTACAGTGATAGAAGAGCAATAAAAGTATAGCCACAAGGCTTGGGTTAAAAGGAAGAGTTCCATGGTAGCCACAAGGGGAAATGAAGGAAGGAATCTATATGGTAGAGGGGGAAAAGAAAAAAAAATGGTAGCGTGTTAAGGACTTCCATATGGGCAAAGGAAGAGGAGAAATGAAAGGAAGAATTTGATTGACTGGCAACAGCGAAAGGAAAAGTTTTGTTAAAAAAAAAAAATGATAAGTAAAAATAGTTTGTAGTGCATAATGTATGGTACCAAAGGGAAGGACATAACGAGGTAGTGAGAATAACATAAGTGCCTGGTAGAAAAGAGTGTGGGATCGAAAGAAAATCATAAAAATGGTGTGTTCCATTGACTTCTGTGTGGGTTAGAAGGTGTTGATTTGGTCTTGGTGGCAGGGGCACTGCCCTTCGACCCCGCTGGGGGTGTTGGCCCCTAGACCCCCATTTTCCTTTTGAGGAACACAACAATTGTGATTTGGGGCATCAAGATGGCATGAGGGAATTATTGAGTTTAGTTATCAGCCTTTGGAAAGTGTGACCAGTTGATGAGACCCAGAGGTGCTGCAGGCATAGAGTGTCTGCATGATGGAGGTGGAGAGAGCACTAGAGCAAGCATTTGGAGAGGGGTACTATGCTTTGAGGCACTCGAAGTAAGTGTTGGCTAGATGTGAGATTGTCTTGGTGGATGCACAGAGAGCTCAGGAGGAGCTGACCACTCAGTTGGAGGTAGTATACTGACACTTTGCTCAGTGTACCTAAGAGTTGGAAGCAAAGAAGGCAACATAGGTGGCTATCAATGTCAAATTGGCTAGGGAGACTGTATTGTGTTAGCGGAGGCTACAACTGAAACATGTTTTTTGGAGACCAGTTTGGTGTAGGCACAAGATGAATATCATGTGATGGAAAAAGAATTACGAAGCAACATTGATGGAGAGGGCGGCACTTTAAATTTTTCAAGGACACCCTCCACCCCTTATCTTCAATTATTTTCTTATTCTATGTAGTGTACTTCATCTCCCTTTTGTTGTAAGTGGTCAGAGATGACTTATTTTTTGGGGGGGATGATGTTGTCAGGATATTTGGATGTACGGGTTATTATATTAATAAATTATTATGTTAGCCTTGGTTATTAGTGATCGAGAGGTTAGACAATTCATCACGATGTTTCGTTCATGTCCCTTCAGGTATTTTATATACCCTCTCGGAGGATGGACATGGGAGATATTATTGTATGATTATTATGATGCAAATGTACTTGCTATTCTAGAATGATTAATGAAAGTGTTATACATTGAATTTTGCACCCTTAGTTCAAGCTCTTGTAGTCTTGATAACTTAGTATAACAAGGGAACCATCTCAAGGTTGTGGGACCTTTTGCTAACCGAGATGAGACCTCTAGATTCTAGGCTGGTTCCTCTTGGATAGTCACCCAGATTTTCTTCTAAATAGGAAAGTAAACTTTTGAGGGAAAGGGATAGAAGGAATGCATGAAAGGAAATGACTAAAAGCAAATCTATCCTACTAGGTGATGCACCGAAACTAGGGTTTGGATCTCAGTATAGAGGGATGAAACCAGTGATAGAAATAGGTCTAGGAGATTACAACTTGCTGAATAGGCTTGCATAAGTGTTTCATAGAAGGGTCTGCACAAAAAAGAGGTTGTTCAGGGAAAGAGAAAGATACTTTCACAACAACAAGGCTCTCAGGATTTAGACATCAATCCATGACCTACAAACAGACATTCACTCCTATAGCTTGTTGCAGGATTGAGACAAGACTATTAGGGGCTGAAATATACCCACAAAACATCTAAATCAGATCAAAATAAAATAACACACACAGCTACAGAAAGAAAGAGGAATTAGGAAACCTGAGAAATCATTGAAATCATTCATAAACTTTGATCCAATAAGAGATAATGCAAACAGGGAAAACACAAGGACGTGAAAGACTGTCACAAAAATGCCCTCTACGATGCTTGTATTATCAATGGAAATTTACAAGATATGAAAAACTAGAGAGCAGAAATGCTATAGATAGTTCTCCAAGGAAAGACTTTCTCTTTCTACAAAATGTGAATTCTGAGCACTACTGGCTCCAAAAAAATAATATATACACCTCTACTGCACACAGGTAGGAATCAAAAGGTCTTTTAAGGCTACATAAATATGCATTATAATAATCTGGCCCTAAAACAAGTCACTGCTGATCATAATTAAACTCTGCAAAAATCATAGCCGATCAGATATTTTGCCCTTGCGTGCCCATCTCTGTACTGATCCTGCCTATAGACAAACATTCATCTTGATCCATCTACCTCCCTACAACCTACTCAGCCATGAATGCTCAAAAATCTGATCAGATATTTAAAAGGACTCAAGAATGGCAGCCTAAAAGATCTCTGCACATGTCTATCCAACTACAACCGCCTTGAGAATATCATCAATTTTTAGCTGCCGCACTTGCAAACATTTCCCTCAAAAGAAAGCTCATATGTCACACCACTTTGACAAAGCATTGGTCGCATGATTGCATGAGTTGAAAGGCCTTCATGTGATCATGCGACAACCTCTTGAGAAACTGCCTCCCCCCTTTGAAAATGTCAATGGTCGCATGATCGCATGAGGCCGAAAGCCTTCATGCGATCATGCAACAACTCCTTTAAAACTCCCACTGCCTTGCCACGGAATGACACCTCAAGCTCACAAAAATTTTCCACTCGTCAAGCTTCGCTGACCGCCAACCATCACTACAGACTAGACATGTCACCAAACCGTGAGCCCACCAAAGCCTTGTTAACCGCTAGGGGCTTGTTGCATGATCGCATGCAGCTAAGAGGCCACATGAGATCATACGACAAGCTTTAGATGTACAACAATCTTCTTAACCTTGGGTTCACCTTAGGTTCACATTTCCTCTTGTCACCAAGTCACCTATTTCTTCCTTAACCCTAGGCCACATCTAGCAACCACGCAAAGATCGTTGATCTTTGCCTCATCTGATGGCAGTCGCTGAGTCACATTACCCCTTCAGCATATTCTTTTCCATCAGGAGATTACCTGAACATGCAACCACCGTTGATCTTCATCGCACTTACACTGGTGTAGAAAACCTCGGGCCCCACCTCCAACTGCCTGTCATAGTTGATGGTTTGTCGCATGATCTCATGCGGTCATGAGATCGCATGTGATCATGCGACCAACCGCTAGTTGCTAACTGTCGAACCGCCAAGAAATAGACACATCACCACCGAAACTGCTGACAGTTTGTCACATGGTCACATGGGCTTAGAAGAGCCCATGTGATCATGCGACCAATCACATGATGTTAGCCAACCACCACCGTGCTTCTTTCTTTGACTGCTTACTTCTTGTCGCATGATTGCATGTGGCCAGGAAGGCTTATGTGATCATGCAACCAACCACAAGATGCTAACTGATGGCTACAAATCATTTGTCCTGACTGTGATCTTGCTGATACCGCATCAACAGCTATCATATGATCTCATGGGATTGGAAGATCCCATGCAATCATGCGACAGTTGTCAAATCTTTTACTGCACTGGCACAGCCTTGAGGAACTGGGACCCACCTATCAGAGTTGCGCACTTAGGGAAAAATGTAGATGCCAGAGAAGTGTAAAGTGTAGAAGGGGTCAAAAACACAGAAGGTTTTCGAGCGAAGGTCAAAAACACACTAAATTTTTAGAGTGGAGGTCAAAAACACACCAAATTTTTGGACCAAAAGGCAGAAACATCCCGAGCCTACAGAGAGGAGGTCGAAAACACACTGGGTTTTTGACACTTGAGCATTTTTTGGAAAATAGGAACCGTGACCAAAAAATGCAAGACAGGGAATTTTTTGGGCAACATTTTGGCGACCTCTACGGGATGTTAGCCTGCTAGACATTGGACCATTTGCCTTGACATATCCATTGGGCATGGGGTCATTCTCTTTGAACACAAAAACCTTGGCAGGGACAAAAACTAAACCAGCAAGACAAACCTGTGCACGTGCACTTCTTGGGAAAAAAGAACTAACCTAGAAAGCAGGAAGAAAATAGGAAAAAATATTTACAAGGATTTACAAGAAGGACCTACAAAGAGGGATTAACCTCAAAGAAAGGCTTCAAGTGGAAACTGTTCACTGAGATTGGCAGGGTAGCTCCTTCAAGGGTTGAAAGCTGAAAAGCGTTGGATCCTCTGCACTCTGTTATAACAAATGGTCCACCCCAAAAGGAATCAAACTTTGTGTGCTTGCCAGGTTTTGACATGAACTCATCCCATTTGAGAACCACATCTCTGACTTTGAAGTTTCTGACCCTAGCTCTTTTATCAAAGCTTCTCTTTGTTTGACTCTGATGGAATGCCATATCTTGCATTGATTTATCTCTGATCTCTTCTAGCTCCATCAACTGGGCATATCTGATTTGCATAGGATCACTTTCTTCAAACAAGGCATACTGAGTGGCCAAGTCCAAAGTTGGTAATTCATTTGAAATAGATAACTTAGCCTCTCTACCATACACCAACATGTATGGGGAATTACCAATGATTTTCTTTGGAGTAATTCTATCTAACCACAAGGCAGATTTCATTTTAGTATGCCAATCTCTCTGACTGTCTTGTAGGGTCTTTTTTATTATTCTAATCAGGTTCTTTTTTTTTTATTCTACCAAACCATTCCCTTGAGGATAGTAATTGGAACTTGTATTCAAATAGATGCCCTTCTTGACTACCCACTCTAAGAGTTTGAGGCCTGTAAATGCTAATGCATTGTCTAAAACTATAGAATCTGGAATGCCAAATCTATGGATGATGTCATCATAAAAACTTAAAACAACACTCTCATTAGCTTCTTTTAAAGTAACTTCCTCTGTCCACCTACTGAAATAATCAGTTGCAGTGATTATCCACTTGTGTCCTACACTAGATGGAGGGTTAATCATGCCAATAAAATCTATACCCCACTTCATGAAGGGTTTCTCTATTTTGACTGGCTGCAGGGGCAGAGCTACAAATGTTTCTTTCCCTACAAAAATAGCACATTTGATGCATCTTCTAACATAATCATGACTATCTTTGAAGATAGATGGCCAATAATATCCAGCCCTCATGATCTTAAAATTTGTAGTCCTAGGAGAGAAATGGCCACCAAAAGCTCCATCATGAAACTCAAATAAGACATCTGAAACCCTTTCTGAATCTATGCATCTTAGAAGGACACCATTGTGATCCTTTCTAAAAATAATTTCATCTATCAGCACAAAAGGAACAGACTGTAACCTGTAATACCCCCTTTTAGTTGAATCTAGGCCTGCAGGACATTGTCCTATCTTCAAATAATTGATCATATTAGAAAACCAGCTAGTTGCCTTGGCTTGTTCTCCTGTAGAATGCACCACTAGAGATGCATCTATGTATTCCAATTTCTTTGAACTTCCATCCTCTGCCAGATGTTCACAAAGACCTCTTCCTCTAACTAGCTTGGTAATCTGAATATCTATGTCATATTCCATCACCTTAGTGATCCAACCAGCTCTTTTTTCATTTAGGTCCTTAGAAAGTAAAAATTCTTTGACACTTGGATGAGTAACCATCAAATGCACCTTGCTATGGGTCAACAAATGTCTGAATTTTTTGAGGCTCTTTACCATAGCCAGAACATTTTTTTCTACAAAAGAGTATCTTTGTTCATACTCTTCTAAACCTTTGCTGAAGAAAGCAATAGGCTGCTCCAATCCTTCAGCATTTTCTTGAGTCAACAGTGCAGATATGGCATCATGACCCCCATAAGCATAAAGGATAAAATCCTTACTGAAATTTGGGTTTAGGAGAGTAGGAGCTTCTATTAAGGCTTCTTTAATAGCCTGGAAGTTAACCTTTCCTTCTTTGGTCCAACTAAAGGTTGACCCCTTCCTCAACATGGTTGTCAAAGGCTTGAGTAACTCTGCAATGTTAGGCAAGAATCTCCTAACAAATTTAATCTTTCCTATGAAAGATTGGAGACCTTTCTTGTGATGTGGTAATGGTAGTTCTAAGATGGCTGCAATTCTCTTAGGATCCACTATAATTCCCTCTTTGGATACTATATATCCCAATAGTTTTCCTTCATGAACTGCAAACACACATTTCTTGGGATTAAGAGATATCCCAAACTCTCTGCATCTTTCAAAAATCTGCCTCAAATGTTTGATGTGGTCTACTGCATGCTTTGAGTAGATGGTTATGTCATCTAGGTAGACTAGCACAAACTTGTACATGAGGCCCTTAAAGGCCATATCCATTCCCTTTTGAAATGTAGCATCTGCATTTGACAAACCAAAGGGCATCTTCTAATATGACATGGTTCCCCACTTGGTTGTAAATGCAGTCTTATACTGATCCTCTTCTTTCACTAAGATTTGATTGTATCCTGAATAGCCATCCAACAATGAGAATCTCTTAGATCTAGAGACACATTGTAGAATTTGTTCCATAGAAGGTAGTGGATGGCGGTCTTTTAATGAGGCTCTGTTCAAATCCCTGAAATCAACACATAACCTCAACTCCCCATTCTTTTTCCTGATAGGAACAAGGTTGGAAACCCAACTAGTATGTTTAATGGGGTAGATGATGCCACTTTCTATCAGTTTGAGTACTTCCTTATGCATAAGTGGTTCAAGCTTGGGATTAATAGGCCTTTGCTTTTGCCTTACTGGTTTAGCATTAGGTTCCAATTCAATAGTGTGCTGAGCAAGGGAAGGATCAAAACCCTTGAGGTCTTCATATCCCCATGCAAAAACCTCACTGAATTCTCTGAATAATTTAGTGTAAGCTTGCTTTCCTGAATTAGTGTTTGTTTTTCCAAATTGTAGGCTCTTACCTGGTTCCAACTCTAATTCAACACAATGTTCCTGTTGGACTACCAAGCCAGCTTTATTTTTCTTGACTTCATCATCCTTGTTGAAGATAGTCTCTAAGGTGATGAGACCCTTAGGCATCTTATTAGATCTAAGTTTTATCACTTGATCACCATAGTTCTGTGATAATCTCTTTTGATTGTGCCTTGAAAAGACATCTTCAAACAAGAACTACAGAATTTGTTCATCATTGTCAAACACTTGCCAATTAATATTATTATTTAGAATTGAAGGTCTGACAATAATCTTGATATGTTGTTGATCTGTCTCTTTTGAAATGCTATTGGGAATGTCAAACTGAGATCCAATAGCAGCTAACCTATCAGCATTTTGATTTAATTTTCTAGGGATAGCAATGATATTGAAAGCATGGAAATCTTTAATTGCATCCCAAACTCTATGTTTGTATGCCTTTATGACATCATTTTTGGTTGCACTCATCCCTCTTACTTGGCTAACAACAAGTTCACTATCACCATATACTTTTAACACTTTAAGCCCTTTTTTTCTGGCCCATTCTAGTCCATTGACCAGACTTTCATACTCTGTAGTATTGCTGGTGCAGGGAAAATTGAATCCAAAGGTAGTGTAATACCTTTCTCCTTTTGGGGATACCAACATAGCACCTCCACCAGAACCATGTCTACTTCTAGCTCCATCAAAAAATAGTTCCCAGACCTGACTATCATGATTATCCGAATCAGTGTATTCTTTGAGAAGGCTTGGTTCTATGGCTCCACTTTCTTGAATCAGATAACTCCCCAAACCAAAATCCCAAACAAGACTCTCTTGGATCTCTAAGGTTCTTTCATCTAGGATAATATTAGGGATATTTTTTATTTTGATGCTTGCTTCACTAGTGGTTGGGAAATCATTGTCATCAAATATAGGGTAATTAGTATTGATGGAATTGGACACATATGGCTCTATATGATGTATTGCTAAGGCTTCTAATTTAATGGTGACTTTGGTGCCATACCTTGTATGAAAGAGCATGTGAGACCAGTCGGAAGAAATATAACCTCCTATCTTGGCTGTGAACTCTCTTGAGAGACATATGGAAAACAATGCAAGAAGATCTATGATATATATGTCAAGGAGAATGGAAAAATTAGGACTAGCATGGAGAATTAGACTGGTATCTTTGGCCACACCTATAGTACTGACTGAGGATCCATCAAGTTGTGTAACCTTCTTTTGGAAGGGTTTATATTTGAGTCCTAATTGATCAGCCACTTTCTTGGGCATTATAGTGCTAGTAGCTCCACTATCTACCATACAATTATGCACTAAAGATTTCCCAATAATTAAAGATACGTAAAAGGGAGGTGGCTTTAAATTCCTACCTTGCATGGTATTGGCCTTGGAGTTGCTAGTTGGAGTCTCCTTTTCTTGATCAGTGTTGACCAACACTGGTTTTGCAGATTCTTTTGCAGGTTGAAGATCTGCTGCCTCTCTCATGGCCTTCTCCAAAATTTGAGGTTGTCCTAGAATAGACAAAGAGTCTCACATAGACATGGTGAAATTCACCTTCTTCATGTTGTCTACAATGTTATAAGGTGCCACAGTGTGTACCCTTTGTTGTGCTTTTACCATGATGGGTTCTGCCTCTTTTGGAACATGGCCTTCTTTGCTTGAGGTGACAGGGGCCTCCTTGGATGTGATAGGGGCAGCTTGCTGTAGTGGCTCTATAGATGTAGTGGCCTTAGTACCAGAATCTGCTTCCTCCATGTCTTGGGCTCTTCTCTTTGCTCTTTTGTAGGCAACAAAAGTAGCTTCATCATTGACTCCATTGAAATCTGGTTGCTCCTAATTGAAAAGAGTAGTTTCATTCTCTTATGTTTCTTGTTGAGGAGTTGTCCCACTAGAAGGAGCTTCTGTTTGAGCTTGTGAAGCATTTTGAACCATTAGTGCTTGGTTCATCCATCCATTAGAACACATAGCCTGATTGTGGGGCTGATTGCAAGGGACACACCATTCATTATCCATGGCCATATTGTTTTGACTAGGAACCATATCCCTGACTTGATTTACGAAATTAAGAGGTGCAGGGTTATATGGTTGGAATGGTCTTTGATTAAAATTTTGTCTTTTCCCTTGATAGCCTCCTTGGTATGGTGGTCTATTTTGTTGATAAGGCTGTCCTTGATTTTGGTATTGTTGATTAGGACCTTGGTCTTGTGATTGGAAGGGTGGCCTGATGCCTTGGTTTTGTTTCTTCAAGTTTGTGACCTCTTTGGTTAGAGTCTATAGCAAGTTTGTCATTCCTTGTATATTAGTTTGTTGACTACTCATCACCTCTTGCAACCCTTGGGAGAAATTTGTTGCAGCATGTTCCTAACCACTGGTACTAGCTTGAGGTGTTGATATTGTGGGATAGGGGTAAATGGGGGTACTTGTGCAGGTGCAATGGGCTGAAGACTAGGGAAGATAGGCATGGGAGGTCTCCTCTCTATCATGCCTGCTTGGATCAAACAATTTTCAGCCCTGATAGCAGTGTCAAAGGCTTGGGGTAAAGTGGTACCACCCATAGACTGGATCATGACAGAGATTTGTTTATTTAGACTTTGCAAGTAGTACAAGAAGGCATGGTCAGTTGATGGCCTTACAGAGACTGGGATTCTATTCCATGTTTTAAGGAATCTACTATTATAGTCTGTCATTTTCTCTTGAGGATCTCTCTTTATAGTTGTTAATTGCTCAACTAGAGATAAATTATCTGATTTATCCTCAAAATGCTTGCTTAATACATCCCCTAATTCATCCCATCAAGTAATATAACCAACAGTTAAAGTTCTAAACCACTCTAGAGCCTTACCTTTCAGAGATGCTACTAATAATTTGGTGGCCACATCCTCATGAATAATGTTGTGTATGCTACAAATGGTGGTCACATCTCTTATGTGTTCAAAAGCTATTGTTTGTCCCTCCCCTATGAAATTAGGTATAATCTTTAATGCCACCAAGGGCACATCATGATGCACTACAAAATTTAATGGGCTCCCCTGATTGAAAGGTGCAAAGGTGAAAGTTCTAGCCATTGTAGGAGGTGTAACCTGAAGATTAACAACTATGTAAGCTGTATTTGCTAGGCTTGGATTTTCTTCTTCCTCTAGATCTCTGGTCAGAGATCTCCCTCTTCTTCTTAAATGAAAGAGGAAAGGTCTCCCCTCTGAAGTATCAGGGGGTGTAGATTGGACTCTTCTTGTAGGAGATTCTCTCTGAGTTGACCTACCTTTATAGCTTCTTTTCAAGGGTAACTCTAAAAATTCAACAGGTTTTGAGCTTCTAATCTCAATCTTTCTCATAAACCTTAAACAAGGTTGGCCTGAATCTTTGAAACCAGTGGAGTTGCCAGATATACTTGATAGAACAACCTCTAAAGGTCTATATTATGAAATCTATATATCAGAGATGACACAATTTCAACAAGTGAACTTCTTTGTTGTCCCACCGGGTGTGCCAGAAATGTTATACACTAAATTTTGCACCCTTAGTTCAAGCTTTCATAGTCTTGATAACTCAGTATAACAAGGGAATCATCTCAAGGTTGTGGGACCTTTTGCTAACTGAGATGAGACCTCCAGATTCTAGGCTGGTAACTCTTGGATAGTCACCCAGATTTGCTTCTAAATAGGAAAGTAAACTTTTGAGGGAAAGGGATAGAAGGAATGCATGAAAGGAAATGACTGAAAGAAAATCTATCCTACTAGGTGATGCACCGAAACTAGGGTTTGGATCTCAGTATAGAGGGATGAAACTAGTGACAGAAATAGGTCTAGGAGATTACAACTTGCTAAATAGGCTTGTATAAGTGTTTCATGGAAGGGTCTACAAACAAAAGAGGTTGTTTAGGGAAAGAGAAAGATACTTTCACAACAACAAGGCTCTCAAGATTTAGACATCAATCCATGACCTGCAAACAGACATTCACTCCTATAGCCCGGTGCAAGATTGAGACAAGACTGTTAGGGGCTGAAATATACCCACAAAACATCTAAATCAGATAAAAATAAAATAACACGCACAGCTATAGAAAGCAAGAGGAATCAGGAAACCTGAGAAATCATTGAAATCATTCATAAACTTTGATCCAATAAGAGATAATGCAAATAGGGAAAACACAAGGACATGAAAGATTATCACAAAAATGCCCTCTGCAATTCTTGTATTATCAATGGGAATTTACAAGATATGAAAAACCAAAGAGCAGAAATGCTACAGATAGTTCTCCAAGGAAAGACTTTCTCTTTCTACAAAATGTGAATTTTGAGCACTACTAGCTCCAAAAAAACAATATATACACCTCTACTGCATGCAGGCAGGAATCAAAAGGTCTTTTAGGGCTACATAAATATGCATTATAATAATCTATCCCTAAAACAAGTCACTACTGATCATAATTAAACTCTGCAAAAATCATAGCCGATCAGATATTTTTCCCTTGCATGCCCATCTCTGTACTAATCCTACCTACAGACAAACATTCATCTTGATCCATCTACCTCCCTACAACCTACTCAGCCATGAATGCTCAAAAATCTGATCAAATATTTAAAAGGACTAAAAAATGACAGCCTAAAAGATCTTTGCACATGTCTATCCAACTGCAACCACCTTGAGAATATCATCAATTTTTAGCTGCCGCACTTGCAAACATTTCCCTCAGAAGAAAGCTCATATGCCACACCACTTTGACAAAGCATTGGTTGCATGATCGCATGAACCGAAAGGCCTTCATGCGATCATGCAACAACCTCTTCAGAAACTGCCTCCCCCCTTTGAAAATGTCAATGGTCGCATAATCACATGAGGCTGAAAGCCTTCATGCGATCATGTGACAAGTCCTTTAAAACTACCACCGCCTTGCCACAAAATGACACCTCAGGCTTGCAAAAATTCACCACCTGTCAAGCTTTGCTGACCGCCAGCCATCACTACAGACTGGACATGTCACCAAACTATGAGCCCACCGAAGCCTTGTTAATCGCTAGGGTCTTGTCGCATGATCACATGCGGCTAAGAGGCTGCATGAGATCATGCGACAAGCTTTAGATGTGCAACAATCTTCTTAACCCTGGGTTCACCTTAGGTTATCATTTCCTCTTGTCACCAAGTTGCCTATTTCTTCCTTAACCCCAGGCCACATCTAGTGACCATGCAAAGACCATTGATCTTTGCCTCATCCGATGACAATCGCTGAGTCACATTACCCCTTTGGCATATCCTTTTCCATCAGGAGATTACCTGACTAAAAGAAGTCTCTTAATCACCAGATAAAAAGAATATTCCTCTTTCATTTGCGAGACTTCCCGACCGAACATAGAATTGGGCCCACCTCCACCTACGCAACCGTGCAAAACTTGCCAAACCCCACCACGTGGCACTCCCTTACTTGTCCCAGCCACTACCCCAGCAAACACCTCAGCACCCCTGGCAGGGGACCTACCATAACCTCCAGATTCCCATCGGACGGTTGTCGCATGATCGCATAGGATCGGAAGATCCCATGCGAACATGCGACCACCGTTGATCTTCATCGCACTTGCACTGATGTAGAAAACCTCAAGCCCCACCTCCAACAGCCTATCATAGTTGACGATTTGTCGCATGATCTCATGCGGTCACAAGACTACATGCGATCATGCGACCAACTGCTAGTTGCTAATTGCCGAACCGCCAAGAAACGGACACATCACCATCGAAACTGCTGACAGTTTTTTGCATGGTTGCATGGGCTCGGAAGATCCCATGTGGTCATGCAACCAACTGCATGATGTTAGCCAACCACCACCGTGCTTCTTGCTTTGACTGCTTACTGCCTGTCACATGATCACATGCGGCTAGGAAGGCCTATGCGATCATGCGATCATGTGACCAACCGCAAGATGCTAACTGATGGCTGCAAACTGTTTGTCCTGACTGTGATCTTGCTGATACCACATCAATGATTGTCATATGATCTCATGGGATCAAAAGATCCCATGCAATCATGCGACAGTCGTCGGATCTTTTACTGCACTGGTACAGCCTTGACGAACTAGGACCCGCCTGTCAGAGTTGCGCACTTAGGGAAAAATGCAAATGCCAGAGAAGTGTAAAGTGTAGAAGGGGTTGAAAACATAGAAAGTTTTCGAGCGAAGGTCAAAAACACACTAAATTTTCAGAGTGGAGGTCGAAAATACACCAAATTTTTGGACCAAAAGGTAGAAACATCCCGAGCCTGCAGAGAGGAGGTCGAAAACACACTGGGTTTTCGACACTTGAGCATTTTTTGGAAAATAGGAACCGTGGCCAAAAAATGCAAGACAGGGAATTTTTTGGGCAACAGAAAGTATTTATTATTCTATGATATATTTTGTGTTTATTATATTTCCTTTACTATGTCTATGCAATACTAAGTTTACCTAGCGGACAAACATATAGTAACTTGGAAGAAGTTGAGTTTGTTAAAGCACAAGATCAATCAAGCACACTTAGTATACCAGGAAAGAAGATGGGTGAAGTACCTGAGAGTAAGTGTGAGTCATTTCCTAATTCATGTCAAAGCACTTAATTATTTATTTCATGAAGTATGTGTTAGAATAGAGTATTAGAATAGTGTAGAAGTTAGAATATATTGAATTGAGTCTTGTGAAGTTAATATAAGCTAGAATATGATATAATAAAGCTATGGTTAAGAGCGCATGAATTTATGAATATGTATGTGAGTACACAAAAAGAATGAAGTTTTGCAGGTAGCTAGGAACATCTTTTTGCCATGAAGTAGTAAAGAAATTTAATGCGATGTCAGTAACTTGAAAGATTTGAAGGATAAAAGTTGATGATCAGTATTAGTTGATCATTCAAGTGATTCAAAGTGATATAGAGAGCTAGCCAGTGGAGATTAAGAGAAGTTTGCAAGATTTGGAGATAGATTTCTTGCCAGATCTATGCAAAATCCCTAATCGCAATTGTGAGGTATTTTGCTAACTATTGATTGGGTATGTGCAAGATCATGAGGGGCCAAACTATGCCCTTAAGTGGCAATGAAAAATCAGCAAATTAGGGTTAGTCAACTTGATGTGAAAATTGGAACTAGCTATCAACCTAATATCAAAAAGTTGTAAGAATAGAATCTGTAGAAAATTAAATGTAGTTTCTAAACTATTAGGCCTTTTTTGAAAAAAAATTAGTATGATTGGTGAAAAGAATAGATTTCAATGCAGCAGTACAAAATTTTTTGGATAAAAATAAGAAGTAGGTGTATGTCTGACCACCTTAATCATAATCAAATGATAATATTTTATTATAAGATTTTATATATAAGTAGTAGACTCATGCCCGGATGTGACGCATATTTTTTTGTAATTTTATTCAAAAATTTAATTAATTATGAATTTTTTGCTACAATTTTTTCAAAATAAAAAAACTCTCATGTCTGACCACCTTAACTCATTCAAAACTTTACAAAATTCAAAAAAAAAATTCCTTATAGTACGCGAAGCATAGAATGTGACGCATTTTTTGGATTTCAAAAATGTTATACCGTCTGAAAGTTATAGTCATTTTTCAATCAGTATATAAATCAACACTTTAGAGGTAACTCAATTAGAAAATAACTAATAATTACTTACCGAATTCAAAATTTGACAGCAATTATATCGATAGAAATATGATAATCTCCTTAAGATACCTTTTTCGTTTCATCAAATTCGGGTGAAAAAAAAGTCATCAGCTACATGGTCGAAGTCTGGAACTCAGAGAAACAAGGGAAAAATATGTTTTTGAGACATTTCAATAGTTGACCATGTAGGTTTGGTGCACAAACCAATACCGAGCCTACTCAAGTACCCGATATTTTCGTGTACCCAAAAATGGCAACATAATTTTGATTTTTAACTTTTCCCTCCCCTTTCTCTCTCTTAATTTCTCCAACCCCTTTCTCCCTCCCATTTCTCCATCCTTCATTTAGATTATATATTATATATATCAAATTATATATTATATATATTAAATATTATATAATATCAATTATATATTAAATATTATATAATATACATTTTACATTAAATATTATTTAATATATATTAATATTAAATGTTACATTATATATCATATATTATATATTATTTTATATGTATAATATATTAATATGTATTTTACAACTATGTACAAAAGGTTGGAAGATTGCAGAAAAATCATGGATGGCCATTGAAAGAAGCAAAGGAAATCAATCAGCCATTTAAAAAATTCATGGGTGGCCATTAAAATAAGCTATTTTGCTGGAGGGAAGAGAAGAAAACTTCTGCTAATTTGTAATGGCCTGAAGTGAAGGGAGTAGCTCTACTTCCAAATGTATTTTAGGTTTCCCATCTATAGAGTTTGGTGAAGAAGGATGTGCATTTTATGATTCCTACTGCTCCAATTGTTACCAATTTATGCCTCGTAAATACTGTGAAGATTTCCATACATGTCTTTTATACAAACTTCATGAGGTTAAGGAAGAAAATGAAATACTTAGGGCATTCAAATGTGTCAAAAGCGGTCATGGGGACTTCCTATGGGTCCTAGTACGCCTTATCACACATACTAGGACCCCTAGGAAGTCCCCATGACCCTTTTTGACACATTCAAACCCTCAAGTGTGTCCTAAGGGGTCATAGGATCCTTTTGGACACACTTGAGCATTCAAATGTGTCAAAAGGGGTCATGGGGACTTCCTAGGGGTCCTAGTATGCCTTATCACGTGTTAGGACCCCTAGGAAGTCCCCATGACCCCTTTCAACACATTGGAACCCTCAAGTGTATCCTAAGGGGTCATACAACACCTTCAGACACACTTGAGCATTCAAATGTGTCAAAAGGGGTCATGGGGACTTCTTAGGGGTCCTAGTATGCCTTATCACAAATTAGGACCTCTAAGAAGTCCCCATGACCCCTTTCAACACATTAGAACCCTCAAGTGTGTCCTAAGGGGTCGTAGGACCCCTTAGGACACACTTGAGGGTTCTAATGTGTTGGAAGGGGTCATGGGGACTTCCTAGTGGTCCTAGTACACCTTATCACACGTTAGGACCCCTAGAAAGTCCCCATGACCCCTATTGACACATTGGAATGCTCAAGTGTGTGCTAAGGGGTCATAGGACCCCTTAGGACACACTTAAGCATTTCAATGTGTCAAAAGGGGTCATGGGGACTTCCTAGAGGTCCTAGCATGCCTTATCACACATTAAGACCCCTAGGAAGTCCCTATGACCCATTTCGACACATTGGAGCCCTCAAATGTGTCCTAAGGGGTTGTACGACCCCTTTGAACACACTTGAGCATTCAAATGTGTCAAAAGGGGTCATGGGGACTTCCCAAGGGTGATAGTATAGCTTATTATGTGTTAGGACACCTAGGAAGTCCCCATGACCCCTTTCAACACATTGGAACCCTCAAGTGTGTCCTAAGGGGTTGTACGACCCCTTCAAACACACTTGAGGGTTTAAATGTGTCAAAAGGGCTCATGGGGACTTCCTAGGGGTCTTAGTATGGTTTATCACATGTTAGGATCCCTAGGAAGTCCCAATGACCCTTTTTGACACATTGGAACCCTCAAGTGTGTCCGAAGGGGTCCTACAACCCCTTCAGACATAGTGGAGGGTTCAAATATGTCAAAAAGGGTCATGGGGACTTCCTAGGGGTCCTAATACACCTTGTCACATGTACTAGGACCCCTAGGAAGTCGCCATGACCCATTTTGGCACATTAAAACCCTCAAGTGTATCCTAAGGGGTCCTACGACTACTTCATACATAATGAAGCATTCAAATGTGTCAAAAATGGTCATGGGGACTTCCTAGGGGTCCTAGTACACCTTATCATGTGTTAGGACCCCTAGAAAGTCCCCATGACCCCTTTTGACACATAGGAACCCTCACGTGTGTCCTAAGGTGCCCTATGACCACTTCGAACACATTTGAGGGTTCAAATGTGTCAAAAGGGGTCATGGGGACTTCCTAGGGGTCCTAGTACATGTGATAAGGTGTACTAGGACCCCTAGGAAGTCCCCATGACCCCTTTTGACACATTGTAACCCTGAAGTTTGTCCTAAGGGTTCATAGGACCCCTTCGGACACACTTGAGCATTCAAATGTGTCAAAAGGGGTCATGGGTGATGAGTCCAATTATTGCCTCAATTTTTTTATGTTCTTCATATTTTGTTAATAAACTGACAAATAAATCCAAGACATTTATGGTTTATACTTATGTGAACTTATGTTAAGTACAACTAAAGCCACAAACATCTATGGGTAGCTTGAGTGATATGTTTTGCTGACTATTATAAATATAATAAAGTACTTCATATAGTTATTTCAAGCTATGCTCTAACATTTAAGTAGGAGTTGAAAATGTTGACTTGCATATGTGTACCAAATGTTACTAACCTTTCAGGTAAACATGGAGCAGTGTGAAGAGTGGCACATTTTCATTAAAGAAGGAGCATTAGAAGACCAACTATGGCGAGAGAATCCAGCACGGTTCTGATGGAAATGTTGCGCTTTCAAGAAGTTGTTGTTCCAGAGAATATAGGGAATTTTTCCTGCTATATTTCCTCAGATTTATTATTATGTTGTCAACAGTAATTGTATTATGTCATGGTTGTTTTATACCCTTCATATTTGGCGAGGTTTAATGAGACTTTTCTATTATGTTTTCAATAAGCGTCAATCCTTGATATAAAGGGATTTTGACTTATTTAGTAGGTAATGAGAAAAGATATAATTATGTATTCAGTATAGTGGAAGTTGCTTTATTCTATTTTTATGAAATGTTCAACTGTTATGTAACTAGTTAAGAAAGATTCAATGGAAGAGTGATTTTGGATTATTTCTTGTGTTGAGTAGTTAGCAGAAGCCAACTAAGGGGGCCCACTTGGGAGGTGGATTAAATTAAGTTAGAATAGATTTGCTTCCTGTACTTTTGCTATTTTCAAATAGAGTACTATTTTACTCCTGCAGCATTGCCACTGTGGTTGTTCCTGCAATATTTGCAAAAATGGGTATAGTGAATGTTTTGAGTTGATAGATAGGCTTAGGTTCATTTTATAATTTTTTTGTAGTAATTCCATTCAGTAGTCAAGAGTGTTTACTTTTCTGCAGCAATAGTATAGATTCCTTTTATGCATTTTATCTTCCTACAACATAGGTGTTATGACTCTTAGAGGATCCTAATGCACAAACTGTGTTGTCCCATTTCAAGTCTACGTCCTTGGGTTGACAATCTAAATGCATTTCATGGTGGGGAAAGTAATCTTTAGTATAAATATATCAATCCTAAGAGAGACAATGGTATGATTATTATTACCTATTGTGAGACTGTTCATTTTTGGCATCGTTACTGGGGATGGTGTCAAACTAGGAACCTTAATGAGTCATTTACTTTTTAGAATAGTTTCCTATTTTTAGTCAATACCAAGAAGTTGTGAACTTGCTTCACAAGTTATCAACTTACTTGTATGCATCAAAGAAGGTGAGATGTTCATGGTATATTTCTTCCAAAAGAACCTATTAAACTAAAAGAAGAATTTGAGGAACTTAAGTTACCATTTCTTGACACTAGTCTAGAGTTTGTTGCATCATCTTCAATAGTAGAGGAAGAAACCCAAGAAATATTTGACCTATATCCTTTTGCAAAAATATTAGCCAATTTCCATAACAATCCCAATCTAGGACCACCTGTTTCTCAAAGCCTTCCAGTCAAGAATACTTTCCAACCATACTTTCAGTATCCAACACCTCCAGTAATGGCAGCTCCTACATTTCCATTTCTAATTCCAAGTCTTGTTAACAATCCTAACCTCAAAAGCATACCTTCTTCAGCACTTCCAAAGTTCTATGGCCTTATTACAAAGGATCCTAACACCTTTTTGTTTGAGTTTGACATATTGTGTCAAAGCTTTGACTATAATACTGATAGTCATAAGCATAAGTTGTTCCCAGCCACACTGAAAGAGTCAACTCTCATATGGTTCATGGGCTTAGGAGCAAGTGTAGTAGCTAATTGGGATGAAATGAGAGATTTGTTTCTAAGAAAGTATAAGGAATACTATAAGGGAAGTGATTCAAAATGAGATGACATCTTCCGTATGTCGTAAAGGCAAGATGAGACATTAGAGAACTACATATCACACTTCTTATTTAGTTTACAAAAGAACCCTCAACATGCATTGCAGGAGGATTCACATAAGCTAATTTTTCTAAGAGGAGTGAATAAAAACTATCTTGAAGCTCTAGACCTCATGGCTTGAGGTGATATACATCAGTCCTCCTGGGATGACCTTCAGAAGATTTTTCTGAACTATTCTAGAGTAGTAGTCAAGAAAGAAAGGAAGTAGCTCTGGTATTTCAAAGATGGATATTTCAAACCTATTGTCAGACTTCAAGCAAGAAATCATTAATGATTTCACTACACACCTAGACATGATGATTTCCAAGAAGAAACATGTAGATGTAGAGGCGCAGCTAGCTTAACACTACCCTCATTGCCTCAAACAAAAGAATGATTGTCAGTGCAAATTAGTCACAAACTTGGAGAACCAGTATCTTCCAACTGAATACTTGAAGATAGAAGGAGAAGATGAGCAATTATTCTTTGTTTCTCAATATCGGCCATGGGTCATGAGACAAGGTATGCCTCAAGACCCATTACAAATTTCAAGTCCTTATAATAGTCAGTGGCAAAACCAGAATGTCCAAAGTCCTCCATAGTATAATCAACCCACTTGGAATAATGCTTGGCCAAATAACCAATAGAATCAATGGTATCCCCCACAGCAATCCAAATGGCCTCAATTTCCAAATCAATGGCAACAAACAAAAGGGAA
The DNA here is from genome assembly GCA_027943335.1 of Chamaecyparis obtusa. NCBI lineage: Eukaryota > Viridiplantae > Streptophyta > Pinopsida > Cupressales > Cupressaceae > Chamaecyparis > Chamaecyparis obtusa. Next base: position 3,625,797 of record BSBK01000589.1, read on the forward strand.
TTGATAGCCCACTAACCAGTGGAGAGGATCTTAGCAATGGCCAAATCCAAATCCTGGATATCAACCTCTACCACCTCCAACAAATATACTTGCAATAATGCCACCACCTGCAAATATAAATCCTCAAAAGTAGATGCAATTACCTGCTCAACCTCAACTGAATCCCAATAGTCAATAGCCACAATAGCAAATGTATGCTATAGATGCTTAGCAGTACCCTTCCTATGCACTTGATATAGCTGATATATACCTAAGATTGGGTACTACCTTGTCGGCACCTGAACCACCCCTTATCACTGAAGTGCCAGACCTTCCTGCAACATCAGTACCAATTCCAGAGAATGATTTACCAAATACTGTTGCATTAGAAAATGTTTCCAAATTAGCTAATGTTCATACATTAGTTCAACCACCTTTTCCCCAAAGGGTCAGCATGGAGAAGCCCATACCAAAAGAAGATCATCCATTTGATATCCTTGACCAGTTAAAGAACATGCATGTCTGGATTCCCCTGTTTCAAGTAATAAAAGATGTTCTAATTTATCAAAAAGTAATTAAAGAAGCTTGTCTTAAAAATCCTGGGAGGAAGAAAAAGGATCCTACAACAATTCATGTTATAGGACAATTGGCTGATAGCATGCTAGGAAAATTGGTAATTCCAAAATATTCAAATCCAGGGAATCCAGTTATGAATATTATCATTAATGGCCAGTCTATCAAAAATGCATTAATAGACTTGGGTGCTGCCATTAATGTAATGACTAAGGATACTATGAATACACTGAGCATTGAAGGATTGAGAGCTACTCCAACAATATTGCAATTAGTAGATAGATCTACTGTTACCCCTGATGGGATGATAGAAGACATAATAGTTGCCCTATATTCTTGGGAATACCCTGTCAATTTCATGATTCTCTCACCAAAGGTCAATCTTGTTGGTTACCATGTTATTCTAGGATGTCCATGGTTAGCAATAGTTGATGAAAACATAAGTTTTAGATAAGGGAATATGACAATTTTAGATGGGAAAGCCACTAAGAAGCTAGCATTGTATCCTCCAGCTCAACCATAGCCTAATTTGAGTACACCTATATGGCCAGATTTAGGAGATGGGAAAGAAGAACTGAATTATGTGGTCTAGCTAATGATGTTACAAAGGAAATATTTCCTAAAACTCCAAGAGGAAGATGAAGTCATTCAGAGCATTCTTAATAATGATTGTGTTGTAACCAAAGATATATCTGAGAGTTCTGTGTTAGAGTTAAGTACATATGAAGATAATTTTGAGAACTGTGTATTACCTTGAGAACCCAACATTATCCATCAATTGCTACCTAGTGAAGTAAACACAAGTCCAATCCCTAAAGTGTCCACGCTTGAACTTACAACTACTGTGGAACTTTCTAAAGGTCATAATCTCTATGTGAATAATAAGTTGTCTCCACAACAAATGGAGAAAATAACTAAACTGCTACAAGCACATGAGAAAGCCTTTGCATGGGACTATGGGGACATGAAGGGATTAAGTCCTACACTATGTACTCATAGGATATATATCAATGAAGGAATTCTACTTGTTCATCAACCTCAAAGACAAATTAACCCAGAATTAAGGGAGATAGTCAAAACTGAACTTCAAAAGCTATTAGATGTTAGCTTTATATATCCTATATTTGATAGTTAATGGGTATCAACTCTGGTTATAGTGCCCAAAAAGGGAGGAAAATGGAGGATTTGTGTGGATTATAGGGATTTAAACAAAGCTACCAAGAAAGATCACTTCCCATTACCATTTATTGACCGAGTACTTGATACTTTGGTTGGTAAGAAGTATTTTTCCTTTCTTGATGGATATAGTGGATACAATCAGATAACTATTTCTCTAGAGGACCAGGAGAAGACTACATTAACATGTCCATGGGGGACATATGCATACTCAATTTTACCTTTTGGGTTGTGCAATGCTCCAGCAATGTTTCAAAGAGTTGTGATTAGTATTTTTGCTGACATTTCACATGATTGTATGGAGATATATATGGATGAATCTACAGTATTTGGAGTGACATTTGAAGAGGTTTTGAAGAATCTTGAAAAGGTGCTAAATTGGTGTAAGGAGCATAATCTATCCCTTAATAGTGATAAATTCTTTATGATGATGTAGGAAGGTGTGGTACTTGGGCATTTCATTTCAACAGCAGGAATTCAAGTGGACCCAGCTAAAGTTTAGGTAATACTTACACTACCTACTCCTACTAAACAAAAAGATGTAAGATATTTTCTAGGACATGCTGGATACTATAGATGCTTTATTCAAAATTTCAGTCAAATTGCTAGTCCTCTATACACATTGCTAACCAAAGAAGCTAAATTTATCTGGACACAAGCATGTGATGAGTCCTTCCTATAGCTAAAGAAACTCCTAAAAACTGCAACAGTCCTAAAAGGACCAAATTGGTCTATTCCATTCCACATCCATACAGATGCATCAAATTATGCCATAGGTGTTGTGCTAGGACAAAAGCCTATTAACCTTGAAAATGCAATTTACTATATCAGTAAAAGCCTCCATGGCCTTGAACTAAACTACACAGTTACTGAAAAGGAACTCCTAGCTGTAGTTTATGCACTGAACAAATTTTGACACTATGTAACAGGCTATCCTATTTTTTTTCACATTAATTGCTCAGCCATAAAATACCTGATGAACAAACCTGCTATAACATGAAGACTAGCAAGATGGCTTTTACTCTTGTAGGAATTTGATATAAAAATTATTGATAAGCCAAACAAGGAAAATGTAGTGTGGACTACTTGTATAGAATTCAAATTGTTGATGAAGTCACTACTCAGGTTGAAGATACATTTCTAGATGAACACCTATTCTATATAGTAGTAAAAACCCCATGGTATGCAGACATAGCCAATTATCTTGCAGAAAATAGGATGACCCCACATTTTTCTCAGAAAGACAAGAAAAAGCTTGCAAAGAAAAGCTTTTAGTTTTCATGGATAGATAACAATCTATTTTACACTGGTCCAAATCATATTATGAGAAGGTGTGTGAGAGAAGATGAAGTATATGATATACTTCATGCCTGTCATGATGAGCCTTATGGAGGTCACTTTGCAACCAAGTGAACAACCCTGAAAATCTTAACAACAGGATATTATTGGCCTACATTACATAAAGATGCAGCCGGTTATACAAAGAAATGTGACAAATGTCAAAGGATGGGTCATCCAACAAAATCAGATGAGATGCCACTCAATCCACAAGTTTTTTTTGTATTAACATAGTTGATAAATTGATTACATCAGAGTTCTTAGTATACAAGCTTTAACATCATATCAAAACCTTAGGACTATGTTAGATCATTACATATATAACATTTCAAAAGTTCTTATATTAGAGACTAAATACAACTAATTCTTGTTAATACAAAAAGAGGACTGTAATCCTTTGAGTATCTGCTACACTACAGTCTAGTCAAGAACAAAAAGAGGAGATTCCCTTGCCAGATTTGTGCATCAAGTCCTGGCATCCTTCTATCTTCAAGCTGCATATCTTTGATGAACTGGTTAAGACTGTCAAGCTCCCTTTGCTGAAGCATATCCTTGTACATGGAGAAGTATTGGCAAGAAACATTGTCATCTTTTTGTATCAACAGTTGGCCTTCTCTCATAAGGATCATAAACCTATCCCTAGAAATCTCTAAGGAAGTGACAATCTGTGACATAATGTGAAAATGGGTGAGTTTACATCCAAACTCATTAAGTTGTCTCCTTCTCTTCTGAAATATCTCACTATTCCGTTCTTTCCATAAAAACCATAGAATTTCACTAGTAAGAGTAGACCAAAAAGAATTCATTTTAAAATCAAAAGACTCTACATAACTAGCAAGAATTTTAGACCAAGACAACCCAGGTTTACAATTCCAATCAACTAAAAACCCAAGCAAGATAGACCGTATACACCAGGCATATGCATAGTTGAAAAATAAATGCTCATAAGACTTAGGAACAGATCAAAAATCACAACATATAGGTTCTCCTAAGTCATGGGGTAGAGTGTTACCCACAACAAATTTCTTTAAGAGCAAAAGCCATCTAAAACATGATTTCTTAGGTTCACAAGGGGAGTGCCAGAAAAAGTTAAAAAGGGTTTTCCATTTAGACAACGGGAAATCTAGCCCCTAGCCAAGGTTCACCCTCTCAAAAATGTCACTTTTATCTTTCAACATTTCATAAATCTGCTTAGTAGAGATCTTGTGGAACTCACTACCATCCTTCCATTTGACCCACTGCATGAATTGACTAGTGGCCATGCATCACTCAATCCACAAGTTGTAATGACACCCTTTGATAAATGGGGTATAGACTTCATCAGACCAATAGATCCTCCATCAAATGGAAAATATTACATCCTAGTATGCATGGATTATTTGACAAAGTGGGTGGAAGTGAAAGCAATGCAGAATGCTAGAGATCAGAAAGTAGCTAAATTATTGTATGAAGAAATTTTTACCAGATATGGAGTCCCCAGAGAATTAGTTACAGACCAAGGAGCATAGTTCACATCAAATATAATCACTAAACTAATGAAAGAGTATAGCATAAGGCATAGGAAGTCTAGTCCTTACCATCTGTAGGAAAATGGATAAGCAGAGGTGACAAAAAGAGAAATAGAGGCCATATTAACAAAGACAGTACAGTTACATCGCAAAGATTAGAGCAGTCGATTAACAAAAGCTGACTGGGCTTACCATACCACATGGAAGACAACAACAGGGTTCACACCATTTGAATTGGTGTATGGAAAAGCAACAATATTGCCCATAGAATTTGAACACAAAACATTGTGCATAGCTCTGAAGTTGAACATCAATCTTCCTGTGGCACAAATAGAACATCTCCTCCATCTCAACTCATTGGATGAAATGTGTAAGTTAGAATTACAGAGAACATAGCTCATCCAGAACCAAAGAAAGAGATTGCATGATTCACATATCAAGAATAAGCAATTTCAAGTAGGAGATTGGGCTCTGTTATATGATTCTAGATTCAAGGAAATCCCAAGAAAGCTACAAACTAGATGGCTAGGACCCTATGAAATTCAATACGTATTTGATAATGGAGTAGTTCAGCTGACAACACTTGACCCAGTACAATTTAAACTACTTGTCAATACACATTGTTTACATCTGTATCACAAGCCTCAAATGAAAGAAGAATTCTTTCAACAGTTCAACATGCACAGTTTACCAACCCCTTAGGAAATACTTCCTGCAGCAGAAGGTGAAAGCCTTCCTCTTGCAGCATCACCATGACATGCTCTCACCAGCATTCATAATAAAAATCCATTTAATGAGGTATATTTCTTCATTCACTTTTCTCTTTTCTTCTCACCAACTCATCTCATTCCTATTTCTATCACCCACTCAAACACCATGTCACCCACAAATTCTATTTTCCAAAGCTTTCAATAAATTGCCACATCAGCAATCTCATCCGATCACCAGAATTGACACTCACATCATCTCACATTCATGTATGGTAACTAATTGCCAGATATAACTTTCTAACTCAATTACTTTTAGCACACAGGTTTAATTAATTATATCTAGTACTGCATTAATTATATAATATACGCATTAAGCTAGTTTCCCAACCTTGTGCTAAATTCATCAAGTGAGGACACTTGTTCAACTTTTGTAGGGGGCAGGGGAAGTGTACTAACTTCCAAGTGTCATTCCTAAACTACCCTAGTCGCATCCCTGTCACATCAGTGTTGTACTTAGGCTATGTTCCATTAATTCTTTTAATCCTACACACATTTTTCGTACTTTCAAAATCCTGATTTCCTGAGCTTGACATGACTTAAAAGGACCATAATTAAATTTCAAGATAACTCTCACTTAATACTCTAATGGCCCTATAATCAATTCCATTATTATATTTTATGTCAAGAAAAACAAAGGTAATGCAAGTGAAAATATCAATATTTTCTAGAAATCGCTAGTGCATTTCAAGAAAAAAGAATTTGCAGAGAAATTGAAAGCTTAGTAGTGGGTTGGAGAGATGAAAAATTAGAGATTGGACATTATTAAGATGGGTGGACAATTACAGAGACATGAACTAATTGTCCATGGTATTTTGCTGGCAGATGTTGAAGTAGTCCACCAGTTTAATGCATGTGGCTAGCTTGGTTATTTTATTTAGCTTACAGAATTTAATGAGGAGATTGTTGTAGAATTCATGGGCACTTTTGAAGAGGGAAAAGCAATTTTTTGGGGTCTGATATTTTTTGTTACTAAAGAGAGAATTGTAGAAGTTACACAGTTACCGGTTCTTGGAGAACATTATCCAAACAAGCATGATGCCAGGTCATCTCAAGCTCAATTCTCTAGGCCAAGTGATCCTATGCTTGAAATTACTAAGCAGGGTTGCAGCAGATTGTCTCTTCCATAACCATTTATAGAACTTGCTAGGTACATTATCAGGTATTTAACTTGTGAAGGAAGATTTTCAAACGTGCATGCCCATCATTTCAAATTGCTTAGCTGTATCAGGCATAGTCTTCAGGTCAATATTCCCAATTTTCTTCATAACATGTTATGCATTAGTGCCAAGGAAATGCAAATGGGTAATGAAAATTCCATAAGCCACCATGCCCTAATCAAGATTTTGGTTGAAAAATCTCTTAGGGATGTTTCTCCCATGTCGTGGGCAGAATTTGTCCAATTTAAAACATTGCAACCCTAAGTAAATCATGTAGCCCAACCTCTAGAAGATGTAGTAGAATCTTCTGGCCCTACTGAAAAAGAAACTATGAAAGAAAAAGAATTAGAATTACCCCCAGAAAACCAATCTCCTGAACCTACTCCAGAGAGTAATGTACCTACTTCTTCCTCAAGAAAAGGAAAGCAGAAAGTTGGAAAAGAAATCCCTAACTTAGAAGGTGAAATTTCAAACCTTGCAATTCAAATAAAAAAAAGAAAAAGGTCGAGTCTTGCAATTCCTATTCTTGCAGCATCTACTCCTATAGCACATAAGCCAAAAAGGTCTCACAAACCCAAAATTGCAATGGTTGAAGAGGTAACTATGCGTAGAATTCCTTGCATGTGAGGACAAGTGTCTCCACCTTCTCCTCAAAATCCAAATGTTCTAGCACCAAAACCTGCTATAGAACCCTCTATTGAATATATTCCTGATGACTCCCCTACACAAGCATAACCCCAACATATGGAGGAATCTCCTAATGAGAAAGAACATAGTAGTGGCATACCACAAAATGATCAGGGAATGCCTAAGCCGAATCCTGAAGTAATGCAAGAGAGAATTCTTGTGAATATTCAATCTACTCCTCAACATCTTGTATATTCCAATGTATCCATTATACCCTATCGATCAACATGGTTCACTGACTTCTTTCAGTAGACTGCTAAAGAGAAGAAAAAGAAAGCTCAGATGCAAGAGTTCCCTTCATCAATAATTCAGTCTATCCTTTTTCATCTATACAACCATTTTATCTTTCAGAAAACATGGTGGAAGTAGGAAAGAAATCAAATGCAAAGGGAGATGTTTGACAAGGATGAGGAAATTGAATCTCTCAAAGAGTAGCTAAAGAAACAAAAATATCAAATGGACAAGGCCTTAAAACTAGCTGACCAGGTGATAGCTTGTAGACCGCCACCTAGGGTATATGCTATTTGCTTAAAAGAGAAATTCCTTCTGTTCCAACTTATGATGACAATCAAGGATATTGATTGTGAATTCAAGTCGGCCCAATAATTCTATGGTTTGTATTAGACTCTACCATCATGGCAAAAAAATCTATTATGTGAGCTTTATTTGCACCATTTTATCATCCCACATGAAACAGAGTGGAATCCTCTGCTCTATATAGGAGATATTCACTTAAGGGCCTTGATGTCATGGATGCATAATGAGACAAACTATGATAGGCAACTAAACACCTATAGGGATTAGGAGAAATATGAGCCTTTGACATTAAGGGTTGAGTCACATAACCTTGATGTTCTTTTGAGGGATTGGCTCAATTTAACTTATGGGAGGCCAAAGCTTGAAATTAGGGAGAAAGTATTTTTGTTAAGGGATAAAGTTTACAAAGACTATCAGACATTGCTCAACTTTACAGTCCAAAGACCTCTTTCAGGGGTAAGGAGTAGATGGAACAGATTGCCAGAAGCTTTTAGGAAAGCAGAGCCACATAGCCCAATTAACTATGAAGCAATTGTCTACAAAGTGGCTAAATACATGTAGTTGGGGTGACATCCTAGAAGGGAATTATGGATGCCCTTATCCTTCCAACCACCTACACTCTTTTGGGCCCTATATGACATCAATACTACTAGATTGGATCAGTTGGTTGAGGAGCATTAAGGAAATCACTTGGAATGCACAAGGGGGTTTTACTACACTTTCAAAAGTGGAAAGAAGGGGATGATGACTGTTGGTGATTTTAGGACCATAGCTAGGAAATACAATGCTTGAGGACAAGCATTCTGTTAGTAGGGGGCAGATGATGAGCCCAATTATTGCCTCAATTTTGTCATAGTATTCATATTTTGTTAATACTCTAACAAACATTTCCAAGACATTTATGGTTTATACTTATGTGAACTTATGTTAAGTACAACTAAAGCCACAAAAATCTATGGGTAGCTTGAGTGATATGTTTTGTTGACTATTAAAAATATAATGTAGTACTTCATATAGTTATTTCAAGATGCGTTCTAACATTTAAGTAGGAGTTGAAAATGTTGACTTGAATATGTGTACCGAATGTTACTAACCTTTCAGGTAGACACGGAGCAGTGTGAAGAGAGGTGCATTTGCATTAAAGAAGGAGCATTAGAAGACCAACCATGGTGAGAGAATCCAGCATGGTTCTGATGGAAATGTTGCAGTTTGAAGAAGCTGTTGTTCCAAAGAATATAGGGAATTTTTCCTGCTATATTTCCTCAGAACTGTTATTCTATTGTTAGCAATAATTGTATTATGTCGTGGTTGTTTTATCCCCTCCATATTTGGTGAGGATTAATGAGACTTTTTGGTTATGTTTTTAATAAGCATCAATCCTTGATATAAAGGGATTTTGACTGATTTAGTACATAGTGAGAAAAGATAGAATTATGTATTCAGTATAGTGGAAGTTGCTCTGTTCTATTTTTATGAATTGTTCAACTGATATGTAACTAGTTAAGAAAGATTCAATGGAAGAGTGATTTTGGAATATTTCTTGTGTTGAGTAGTTAGCATAAGCCAACCAAGGGGGCCCAGTTAGGAGGTGGATTAAATTAAGTTAGAATAGATTTGCTTCCTATATGTTTCCTATTTTCAAATAGAATACATTTTTACTCCTACAACATTGGCACTGTGGTTGTTCATGCACTATTTGCAGAAATGGGTATAGTGAATGTTTTGAGTTGACAGACAGGCTTAGGTTCATTTTATAATTTTTTTGCAATAATTCCATTCAGTAGTCAAGAGTGTTTACTTTCCTGGAGCAATAGCATAGATTCCTTTTATGCATTTTATCTTCCTATAACATAGGTGTTATGACTCTTAGAGGAACTTAGTGCACAAACTATGTTGTCCCATTTCAATTCTACATCCCTGGGTTGATAATCTAAGTGCATTTCATGCTGGGGAAAGTAATTTTTAGTATAAATATATCAATCCTAAGAGAGAAGATGGCATGATTATTATTACCTATTGTGAGACTATTCAATGGGGACTTCCTAAGGGTCCTAGTACACCTTATCACGCGTTAGGACCCCTAGAAAGTCTCCATAAACCCTTTCTTCACATTAGAACCCTCAAGTGTGTCCTAAGATGTCGTAGGACCCCTTAAGACACACTTGAGTGTTCAAATGTGTTGAAAGGGGTCATGAGGACTTCCTAGGGGTCCTAGTATACCTTATCACACATTAGGACCCCTAGGAAGTCCCCATGACCCATTTTGACACATTGGAACCCTCAAGTGTGTCCTAAGGGGTCCTACGACTCCTTCAGACATACTTGATTGTTCAGATGTGTCAAAAGGGGTCATGGGGACTTCCTAGGGGTCCTAGTAGGCCTTATCACGCGTTAGGAACCCTAGGAAGTCCCCATGACCCCTATTGACACATTTAAATTCTCAAGTGTGTCCTATGGGGTCCTATGACCCCTTCAAACACACTTGAGCATTAGAATGTGTTAAAAGGGGTCATGGGGACTTCCTAGGGGTCCTAGTATGCCTTATCACATGTTAGGACCCTTAGGAAGTCCCCATGACTCCTATTGACACATCAGAATGCTCAAGTGTGTCCTAAGGGGTCCTACGACCCCTTCACACACACTAAAGCATTCAAATGTGTCAAAAGGGGTCATGGGGACTTTGTATGGGTCCTAGTACACCTTATCATGAATACTAGGACCCCTAAGATGTCCTCATTACCCCTTTTGATGCATTGGAACCCTCAAGTGTGTCCTAAGGGGTCATAGGATCTCTTTGGACACACTTGAGGGTTCAAATGTTTTGAAAGGGGTCATGGGGACTTCCTACGGGTCCTAGTATGCCTTATCACATTTTAGGATGCCTAGGAAGTCCCCATGACCCCTTTTGACACATTGGAATGCTCAAGTGTGTTCAAAGGTGTTGTAGGACCCCTTCAAACACACTTGAGCATTCCAATGTTTCAAAAGGGGTCATGGGGACTTCCTAGGGGTCCTAGTATGCCTTATCACGCGTTAGGACCCCTAGGAAGTCCCCATGACCCCTTTTGACATATTTGAACCTTCAAGTGTGTCCTAAGGTGTTCTACGACCCCTTAGGAAACACTTGAGGGTTCAAATATTCCAAACAAGGTCATGGGGACTTCCTTTGGGTCCTAGTACACCTTATCACACATATTAGGACCACTAGGAAGTCCCCATGACCCATTTTGACACATTGGAACCCTTAAGTGTGTCGTAAGGGGTCCTACCACCCCTTCAAACATACTTGAGCATTAAAATGTGTCAAAAGGGCTCATGGGTACTTCCTAGGGGCCCTAGTACAACTTATCATGTGTTAGGACCCCTAAGAAGTCCCCATGACCCCTATTGACACATTGTAATGCTCAAGTGTCTCCTAAGGGGTTGTATGACCCCTTCAGACACACTTCAGCATTCAAATTTGTCAAAAGGGGTCATGAGGACTTCCTGTGAGTCCTAGTAAACCTTATCACGCGTACTAGGACCCCTAGGAATTCCCCATTACCCCTTTTGACACATTGGAACCCTCAAGTGTGTCCTAAGGGGTTGTATGACCCCTTTAGACACACTTGAGTTTTCAAATGTGTCAAAAGGGGTCATGGGGACTTACTAGGGGTCCTAGTATGCCTTATCATGCGTTAGGACCCCTTGGAAGTCCCCATGACCCCTTTTGACACATTCAAACCCTCAAGTGTGTCCTAAGGGGTTGTAGGACCCCTTTAAACACACTTGAACTATCCAATGTGTCAAAAGGGGTCATGGGGACTTTCTAGGGGTCCTAACGCATGATAAGGCATACTAGGACCCCTCGGAAGTCTCGATAACCCCTTTTGACATACAATGTAAATATTATGATCTATAAAGTCTATATATTAATATATATATATATAAGATATTATTATATAAAATATATATTAATATATAATATATAATTATATATATAATACATATTAAAAAATATATTAAAATATTTACATAATACCCCTTAAACATTATATATATATATATAATTTGTACATATATTTATATAATATAAACATTAAATATAATTATATACAATACATATTAATTTTTTCTATATATATTAATACCTATTAATACATACATACATACATACATACATACATATATATATATATATATATATATATATATATATATATATATATATATATAATACTAATATATATATATATATATTGATGTACTAATGTATTTTATATATATATATATATATATAATACTAATATATATATATATATATATATACCTCTTTTTATATATAAAAGTTCAATTTTTTCATTTACTCCGGCCACTTTTTCATGTACCCAAAAATATTGGGTACCCAATTAGGCTTGTGCTTTGGTGTCAGGTTTGCCCAGGTGTACTGACACCTAGGCCTACTAAAAAGTCAACATACATTTTCATGTGCTTTTGGACGACTGAAAAGTGGATTTTTTTACATCACCACTTTTTGGCCCCTCATGATCTTGCACATACCCCACTATCAAAAGCAGTCATATTTTATTGAATCATGGAGACATCACTAGCTCACCACATCAGAGATTCAGTCAAACCTAGAATGAAGAAGGAACCTATAGAACCTTTAGAAGAAGACCCTATTTTAGCCTTCTCATCCATTCTAGACAGAGTTTTGCATTTGGAAGATGTGAAAGGTTATCTTAAATGTAAGTTTGAGACCATAGGAGATGGTAGCCTAATCATGGAATATGATAAGATATATAAATAGGATATGTCATACAAAGAATGGTTTGAACATTTGAGTGGAATTGATGTTATCAAGCATACACTTCACTATGAATTTCAAAATGATGAATGGACCAAGATAATATTGAGCAGAATTCATAGTGGAAAGTTTTTGTTAGATGACAGAGTCATAGACATCACCGTAGACCTTATTCATGAGTTAACTGGATTATCTAAGTTAGGAGTAATTCCTTTGAATGAGAAGAATTTCAAGTAAATAGTGTTAGACAACACCAAGTCTTCATACAATGGAAGAGGAATTGTTATGTAAGATTGAAGATGATGATGTTAGATATGTGTGTAAAATATTGACCTCTAAGTTTTGTGCAAGCTCAAGAGAATATGATATGGTAGCTGGCATGGTACATGCATCTTATCTTATATGTGTAGAGAAATTACTGGTAGATATGTGTGAAATTTTGAGGATTCAGTTGACAAAAAATCTTGAGAAGATCAGAAAGACCAAGAACTCACAATTTAGCTTTTCATCTTTGATCACATATATATTTTTTCATTTGTTGAGAAGATTCCCATACACTATAGGAGTTGACTGGAATGACAACAAAAATTCTATGGATAGAATCAACAAAGTGTACCTGAGACATCCTATTGACAAAGTGAATGACAATGCTAATTAGTTATTAAGACTAAATCAAAATGAAATTAAGAAATGATCAAGGAATCCACCATCTATTGTGGAAAAGTACAAAGATGAGATATGTTTTTTGGTAGATACAGACTTTACCTATGTAGAAGTAGTTGAACCAAGAGTAGAATTGCTAGATCCTCTTGAGTATGAGGTTTCAGAAGTTGATATTGAAGGTTATGTGAGCAGATTACTGAAGAGTAATTTGGATGCAAATAGTCCTAGATCTAGGACACATGAAGAAAACTTCAATTCTGGGCAATCATCACAAGCACAGAAAATGGAAAAGAAGAGAGTTGAAAGTACTATCAAGAAAATATTGAAAGATACTAGTATGACCGAACATGATTTTTTCATTCTAAAGAAGACAACAACATCAATTAGGGATATTGGATAGAAAGAAGTACTATCAGTTCCACCTTTGGCATCACATGCAGCCCCTATTGAAGAAATTAAAGAAATTGATGAAGAAATTGAAGAAGTGGAAGTACAAGAAGTAAGGAAATCTACAAGATCCTCCTCCATTACATTGAATAATAGAGTAAAAGAAATGGAAAGTGGACCAGGTAAAAGACAGAAGACTATCTTTACCCTAGCACAAAGGAAAACATCAACAGTTAAGGAAGATGAAGAGGTAGGTATCGACAAGAAGAAATGGAAGCCCAAAATAGATAAAGTGAACCCTTTGATCGTAAATGAAGGTGATTTCACTAAGTTAGACAAATACTATGAAATGTATCATAAATTTTAAAATTTGAACCTAGAAAATGCAGTTGTTAGACACAAGATCCTTGCAAACAAGAAATTTGATGACATCCAAGGCAAGATCCCTGACAATCTTTATGAGAAATTGATTAACAGTAAGAAGAGAGCCACAGAAGAAGACAAAGGAATAAGAGAAAGACTTGTAAGAAAGCTCTATGAGATAAAAGATGAAGAGAATTTTAAGGAAATAATGAAGAACCTAAGTACCCATCTAAGGAAGAAGAGAAGAACAATACTAATAATGAGAGGAAATCATGAGGTGATTAACAAATAAATAGAGGAAGCAGTTGTGAAGGTAATGACCTCTAGACTAGGTGAGAAAATCAGTGAATCTGATCAAGCAGTTGAAGCTAAATATTAGACCAAACCATCACCAGCTTTTCCACCCTACATCAACATTGCAAATGAACCTATGAATGTTTAAAGGAACAAATATCACTCTAGACAATGAAGAAAATCCTTTCAATGCCCAAGGAGCTGATGTTGGAAATTTGACAGAAAATGATGAGCAGAAGGATACATCAAAGAATAAGGAAGAAGAAAAAGAGGAAACTCAGACTGAAATAGTAGAAGAAGAGTAGGCAGTGCTATAGGGACAGTCAGTGATCATTCCTAAATGCAAGGACACAACAGAAGCATCACAAAAACCACATTTTGAATTAGTGTTTGCAAGCTTAGACTAGGAAGTGGATGATGATGATCAAATAGATTTGATCTCATCTCTAAACAAGATTATTGGAAAGAATAAGAAGGTAAGAAGATTGGAAGGAGCACTACTTGAGGTAACAAGTAAACTTCAAAGTGTTATATCAAGTCAAGTTAGTGAGGTTGATCCCCAAGCAAAAGAAAAAGAGGTTATGAAAGATTTTGACATGGAATTCACAAACCTATATGATATTGCAACAGTCAAAGGCCAAGAAGCCCATGATGCATAGGTATTTCAAGTTGTATGCTAGAATATCAAAAATGATCTAGACAACTTGGATGTATGCATAAAAGAGTTGAGAAGAATCTTAGAGAGAGGAAAAGGATTTTACATTCAGTGTACACAATCCTAGAGCCATACATCTGAAATATCAGAGAAGTTGAAGATCAAAGAAGGAGAACTTCAAGTGACAGTAAATGTTTTGCAAAGCACTAATATGAAGATCTCAAAAATTGAGAGGAAAACAAGAAAAAAAATTTATTACATGAGACTTCTGAATGATGAGAAGTTGAAGAAATTGAAGAGATTCTCTCTACTTTGAGAGCATGTATCACTGAAAATTAGTATTGTAGAGAGTCAGTTGGAAGAATGTCTTTCATCAAAGACATCTTATGGAAAACTTTATTATGCAAATCTGAAGATAGTTGAGTTAATTTTGTAGACTGTGTTGCAAGCCTTCCAACCTTTCAATATTGATATCATGAGGTAAAACAATTTCATTACATCCTTTTTGACACCTTTGTCATTGTTCTCAAAGGGGGAGTAGTATAAGTTGAAAATTGTATATATATATATATATATATATATATATATGCAATATAGTATGCAGTATACTCTTAGGATATGTAAGATCCACATTTTGTATGGCCACAATTTTGTAATTTAAGTTTTTGGGACTTAGCCAATTTTCCCATATGTTGCCACTAATGAAAAAGGGGAGATTATTGGCAATTTGGCTAAGTAGGATATCAGAATGTTGTCATTATGGAAACATATACTCAACATTAAGATAGCATGATTGAAGGAAGTAGTCTTGTATGAGCACATTAGAAAATTGTCTAAGTACAACAGTATTTACCAGTCAAATCAGAGACAGTTTTGATTAGCGATGTTCATAGAAGAAGTTTCAGTGCATGTGCACTTGAACATGGATCATTATATGTATATCAAAGCCACATATGAGAGAGGAAGTCTATATGACATGTACAGAAAGAGATATTAAAGATTTACAGAGATCATGTTGAGCTGACCTGAACAAAGTAGTAGGCAAAATATGATTATAATAAGTTAAGGGATTATTTTGTTTATCAAAATAATTACTTAACTATGTAGGGATGACATCCTATATGTTAACCCTAAGGCAACATGAATTGATTTTGTATTTTGAGAAAAGTACATGTTTGTAAGGTGACTAGAAGTTATTTATTAATAACTTGTATATATGTGTTACCTTCGTTTTTACCAACTCCCAGTTTTAGTCTTGGTCAATAGAAATCTTGAAGTTGAACTTGAACTTGAACCGTTTTTCTTCTCAAGTTCAAAGTCCAAACTTTTAGCACGTCTAAGTCTTCTAACGTCCAATTTTTTTTATTCCTTAAAAGGTCTATCAATCTCAAAGATGAACCCAAACTTGAACCAAATCCTGAACCTCAAGTTAGTTCAAGTTCAGGTTTGTAATATGATAGTTTTTACAAGGAGATTTTGGTAGCATTATCTTTACTTCCAAAAGAAGCTTTCTATTTGTAGCACTCTGAGTATTTATTAAACTTTGGAAAGCACCATACAGAAACTCTCATTCAACAAGATGGCTCAAGCATGTGAAGTTTGGAATTGACAGTTGATGGCGTGATGTAGAGGGAGTCATTAATATGCAGATATGGTGATCAGAAATCCTCGGGAATTGAGATATTCATGCCGAAATAGCTAGTGAATTAATCAAGGGTGAATAAGCATGTCAAATCAATAATTTCACCATTAAAGCATTTATTATGGACTTGCTTCAAAGATTTATTAGGGATTGCAAAGCATTTGTGAATAAATGAGGAATGATTAAGCTTTCTATTAGTTATTTTGTCTGGAGAAGGAGAAGAGTGACGGAATTGGTGGTGAAGAATTTGTAGAAGACTGGTGCATAATACATTGGTGAGTTATCTCTTCCCTTAATAGTTTCAATTTTTAGAGGCTCTTTCTATGTAGCAGTCTTTTGTATTCTATATTTGATGAAATATCATTATTCTATCCAAAACTTCCTAAAGAAGAAAGTAGAACACACCTACTAGTCTCTCTTCCAGTAATAGGGGATACCTTCTTGTTGAATGCAAATTTAGGGGAACTTTGTGATAGAGCCTGAAGTTCTTCTAAAGGTTCTTTTGCTAGGAAGTTGGCAAGTAGTGGACTTCTAGAAGCTGATGCATTTCCTCCTACTTTTCTTTACCCTAAATTGGTGTTGGAATGTGCAAACAAATATGACGCCAAGAATAAATGTATCAAGGATGTGTCAACAGACAGCCTGGTTAAAATCAGTCGAGTAACAATAATGGTAGCCCTAAAAATTCTTGAGAAGGAATTATATGAACCATGGACTTATGCTAAAGTGGACCGTGTGTACAAAGTAGAGAAGAAAACATATAGCTCCTCGGTAGCACAAGTGTGGCTTGTGAAACCAGAGAAAGGCAGATCTAGATTTCCAAAGCCTCTAACAATTGAGCACCTCCACAAGGACATAGCTGATATGGTATTTCTTTTAAACAAGGTGAAAGGAAACCCTCATGAATTTCATTGGGAGAACTGGATGTACTGCTTTATCTAGAAAATCATAGAAGGAGATAAATTTATTGATTGGGTTGACTTGATAGTAGAGGGGCTTCATAGAGAGCTTTTAAATGTTGCAAATCTAACTACATTTTATATGTCCTCCTATCTTGTGTATGTCTTATCATGATACCAAGCTTGGGAAGGATTGCCTCATGAATTGTGGACTAATCATATGAAGATATATGACTACTTTCCATGCTTGCAGAAGGAAAATTTCTCTGTTGTATTCAAAGTTGTAAATGATAGATTTTTAGGTAAGTTGGTTTTTGAATTAAGAGGGAAGGAGAATTATAGGCTTTTGAAAGAAACCAGACAAGTGATTAATGTCTATGACTATCATTTTATTCAGTTTCCAAGATTCACTTACCTTAGGGTTGGAGCATTTGATGGAGAACCCTTAAGGCTTCCTAGGTTTTGTTTGGATGATATAATATTAATGGAACTATGCAAGAAGCTCATTCTAGTTGAACAAAAAGCTAGGATGTTGAAGAAGTCCTCGGGCATCCTCTTCCCTATTGAATTGGGACACTATAGGTGCAAAAGCTTTCAAGATGCGAAAGTTGTCAAAGAAGAGTCAGATGCCTATTGTTTGCAAACTTATGTTCCCAGGACTGAATTTTATTATAGAGGCTTTGTAGAAGCAAACCTAAATGTCCCAGAGACATTCATGCATGTTCCTAACTTGGAAGATTTTTGGGTCAATTGTCCTGATGAGTTGGATGTAAGGAAAAGGCTCTGGTCTCGATTAACCTTGAAATAGATCATCACTTTTAAGCTGAATATGGATACAGATGGTGTTGGAGAAGATAGTGAAGATGATGTGGTGGACTCCTAGTATTCAAAAAATATATAATTCCTCCCAATTCCTGAGCTAGATTGGAAAGAGTCAGAAGAAGATAATTTGAAAAAAAGGATGAAAAGGGTGATGGAGAGAACCGAGGCATGGTTGGTGAAGAGAAGTACCCCTATTGCCCCTTTGCAGTCAACAAAGAAATTAATAAAAACTAAGAAGAGGAGTTCGAACAAAAGGCCTTCTATTTTAACTAACCTAAGTGTTAATCCACCTTGTGCAAGAAAAATTGAACCCGAAGCTAAACCTGAACTTGAATCATTTTCTTCGCAAGTTCAACTTCAAGTTCAAGTTCAACAGCAACCTAAACCTGAAATTCCTACAATAAGATCAAGCTAAAGAATAAAAGAAAGAGTTCAAAGGTAGAGGGTCACTCCCAGTGTCATTGTAGACTTAGATGCACCAAGTCCTAATCCAAAGGTAGAATCAATAGAGGAGCACAACTTACTTGACATGGCAGATGATTAACAAATGCAAGAAGAGACAGGGGATACCCCAAAAGATTCATTGGCTCTTTTGAGCAATTATGACACTCAGAAGAAATCTTGTACTGATCCACCATGGTTGGAGACTCCAGTGGCCAAGAAAAGAAACATTGTTCCATTATGGGTCCCCATTGATGATGTGGTGAGTAGGTACCTGGGAAAATCCTCTAAAGTGAAGAAAATGAAAATGGAGTCAAGAATTGACTTTGATGAAAGCAACAGTCACTAGATGGCTGAAATTGCAAAGCCTAAGGAAGATAAAGCTGAAGGAGAGGATTTATTCTAGGACTTTCAAGTATCCAAGGTGGACTTAGGTAAAGACACTAGAGCTGTCGATATGAGGTTTTTCGAGGTTTTAAATAAGAAGATTGCTAGCAGGGTGTGGAAAGATGCCAAGGATAAATATGAAAGGAAAGAAGTGATGAAGAGTATGGCTCAGTATATCCATTCCATTTAGAATCTTGAGCCTTTCCCTATGAGTGAGATGCCAGCTTCCATCGACATGAAGTCTCCTGATAATTAGCATTTTCTTGATCAGGTTCAAAGGAGCAAGGCGGTGGGTAAAGCCTTTGATGATTGGATAGAGCACGTGAAAGCTAAAGTTGTCAAACAGTTGGGCCATATGGGTCAAACCCACATAGAAGGGGATCTCCTAGTTAAAAAATTAAAAGCCAGCATTGAGGTCGAATGGGATCTGGAAAAGGCCACATGGACCAGAGAGCTCCATTGGATTGAGGAAATTGAAGAATATGGCTTATAGAATTTCCTTATGCAAAGGCCAGTTCCTGGACTTGACAACATGGTTCTTTACGTTATCAAAGAATGTATAGAATGGCAGAATGAGGCAGTGGTCCTAGGAATTTCTAAGGTAAGGGATCTTATTAAGGGATTAAAAATAATTGAAGAAATTATTTCAAGTGATGTAAAATGGATCGATGAGCAATGCCAAGGAAATCAAGAAGTATCAGTTAAACCAATTAAACAAGTGATCAAAGAGGTAAGTTTCTAGTTTTATGAATTCAAAAAGATGAAAGCACCCATAGATGAACATTTTACAAAAGTGGCCAGGATAGAATCCATGATGATCCTTCAATGAGATCATCTAGTTATGCATGCAAGTAAAATAGATGAGGTTAAAAAGGAGAGTGAAGTCTGGAGGTAGAGGATTGATTTTATCGATCTACCACATCAACCAGTGATATCTACTTTCAATGCTACATTTTCAGAATGGAAGGTAGCCTAACTTGCAACCACCTCCACTCCCTAACTGTCCGAGACACCTGGCAAATTCTTGAAGGCATTTTCTCTCAATTCAGTTTTTCCTTAATGTTTTTAGCTTATGACAGTTATTAGGTCTAATGGATTTTACTAGCAAGAAGACAGTTTTACTAAGTTAGTTATTTGAGGCCCTACGTGGCTATATGTTGAAAAAACTTTTATTGATTATGGGTTCATCTCTCTGAGACTTTTGGAACTATTTTCATGAAGTCTACGTTTTGAGTTTTCTAAAATTGATATAATAGAATATATTTTCTATCCTATGGTTTTTTATATATGATTAAGCTTTTTGAAGTGGTAGATATTGTTATTTATCAATGTATGATCTATTTTCATATGGAAATAAATTATATTTGAGGAAAGCTTGGCTGTTATGTTGGTTAATTTTACGCTTGAAACACAGAGGGAATTAGTGGAAAGATTTGGTTTAAACAGTGAATCTTTTGATAATATCAGAAGTGAATGATCTTTAAATTCTGCACATTCTTTTCATGGTGATGGAATGAGTGTTTTGTCCTTATGTGTTTTCTGGTTAAAAGCACGCATGTTATTCTTTCTTTGTTAAATAAAATCATATTGAAAATCCACTAGCAAGGAGCTGCACCTTGAAGAATTTGCAGAGAGTTGGCTTTTAGCAACTCATTTGTTAGTATTGAGTTTTCTTTTTCCCTTCTATTCATTCTTTGAAGGAGCCCAAGATTTTCAAGAAGAGGAAAAACTATATGCTAACAATATGTAAGAATTATGTAATGCAAAATGTGCACCACACAAGTTATGTGATAGCAATTGTAATATGATGTGAAGTTATACATTGTAAGAAGAAATAAGTAAGAAGTATATGCAAAGAGCCTACAGAGCTAAATCAAAATAGGAAAGCTATTCGACAACAGTGAAAAGGTTATGTACTTTACCTTTGTATCAAAAGCTATTATTGTATATTGCATGTTTGAGTAGTGAGCTCATCTTGCAATCATTTTGTTTTGTAATAGAAACTCCTAATAGGGTTGAGGCTTCTAATAGGGCCTAGAGTCCTTTAGTCAGGACAAAGACACTATATGTATGTAACTAACTCCTAACATGGTCGACATCCTTAACCAGTTATCTTTTGATTAGTAGATTAGTTGTGGGTATCATCCCCAATGGTGTTTTTCCTTGGCTAGGGTTTCCTCAAGAAAAAACATGGTGTTATGAGTTCATTTGTTTTATTGTTATGCTTTTTATTTAGTTTACTTAGTTTAGTTTCTTATGCAAGCTTCAAGTTAATTTGTTATATCCAGAATTGGTCATAAGTAAAAGTTTTTGAAATACTGATTCATCCCCCCCCCCTCTTAGTATTTCCTATTTCTAACAAATCAACCATACATCTATTTTATTTAGAAGAGCTGATTTAAAATTCCCCATTCACCATGGTGACAACAAGTCAATATCACTATATATACCTATACATATACTTTCTCATGGGAAGTCACTATGAACTTAGTCCTAAAACAATAAAAATACCCATTTCCATCAAATATTGGCTCCGAACACATCATTACCAATCATTAATTGTTGTTCAACTCAAACTATGGATCCTCCCAATCTTATGTATACATCTCTAGTGTTCCATTCAATATATTAGTTGATCCCGTTGGTGATGTTGAAGTTGAGAAGGGAGATGAAGGATATAATATTGATGGTGAGGAAGGAAAGAAAAATGAAGGTATTTGGATGAATATAAGAAGGATAAAATTGAAAACATAACTCTTATGGATCAATCAGTTGAGGTGGAGATTGATATTGAAAAGGTGACTAAGGAAAAGATAACAGAGACAAAGGTTGAGGCAAGAGACATTGTTGAGGTAGTGAAGTAATTCCTAGAAAAAGATAAACTTGAATTGGATGATTTAGAACTTATCAAAGGTCCCATAAATCTTTATTCTCTTTCCCCAATTTAGAAAATGAAGCTTGCTTTAGTTGCACAAGTGAAGGCTAGGGAAGAGATCTTAAAGACACACATTGAAGATAATGAATTGTTGAATCTTGCATCTGGTGTGTTAGAAAATATAATGGTCACTTATGTAAGAGATCCAAATGACAATCCATTCAACTAGTTGAAGTGCCTAGTCATATTAGTAAGTACACATTTAGATTCTTTAGAAAAACCTACAATGATCAAGGTCAAAGATGAATTTGATGATAATAGATTCAATCAACTAAATGATTTGAATGCTAAGGATTGAATTATTTTAGGAGTTGGAATAAAAATCATTAAAGATGCTCTATCAAAAGGAGGAAAGGTTTTTAAATCATGTGTTTCTTATCCTAACTATGTTGAGGATTTAGAGAATCTGATCAAGGAAAGTGAAAATAAATTGTCTGAACCAGCACAATCTTTTGATCCTTTGTCAATTTTAGTATCTGGTCATGAAGGATTGCTTATCTCATTGATAGAGAAAATTAAGATTCTAATTTCATAGAAGGAAAGATTCATTGGAAGGTTCAGTGAGCTTAGAAGCTTAATTGCTCCTAAGTTGAGTACTCTATCCAGTGCTTTAAAGGAGGTAGAACAAGCATTTGGTTCACAAGATGCATCTAATCTTAAATCGAAAAAAATGCTTTCTTATGGATTGTGTGGATGTATTCATATTGTGGAGAGTCTCAAGAAGAATTGGGACAATGATTTGAGCACTTTGAAGAATACATTCTCAGACATCTTCAAGATTTTGTAAGTATAAAAGGACTTTATGTATATAGGTAGCTAATATAGGAATTTTGGGTATAAATTTTTGTTGTACATCCCTACCTTTTCCATTGATGTCAATAGGGAAGAGATGAGAAGTGAAAAATGGATATTCATCTTAGGGGGAGCATATAGTTTTTAATTTTTAAGAAGTAAGTATTTTTGACATTCTTGACACTTAGTCATTTTTTACTATGTGTTTCCATCAATGTTAAAGGGGGAGATTCTTGGCAAGAGACATTGTTGTGAATGATTTAGGTATTGTCATTAATGGAAAAAAAAATCTTTTCAAATATTCACATTACTTATTTTTATTATATCAAAGGACGTATTGGAAATTTGGCTAAGTTTTCCATGAGTAGTAGAGCAATTGGAAGTTTTTGGTGAAAGGTGGGATACAAATACCCAATTTCATATTTGGAACCTAGGGGAAGCATAATGAAAGTATACTCTACCATATCCCAGATTCACAAGGTCAACTTTCATGTTGTGTTCTAAATATGAAGATTTGAGTATTAGTTTCTAGTAAAGCAATGAAGAACAATGATAAGGTGTAATAGATCTTTATGCATACCTATCAGATAAAATTTGGTGAATATTTTTTAGATCAAGGATGTTAAGGCAACCTTGTGTGATAGCATGTGGAAAATTGGTTTGGTCCACTATATCATCTTAAAATGGAAGCACTTCCATGATAAGAGTGTTTAGCCATTTGATTAAGTGGTTTGGCATCATGTTAAGCACCTTGATCAGGTCTTTTCATGCATTTGGCTTTCTCCCTACTTTCCACTTCTTCCTGGCACTTGATTTCTTCATTCTAGGTGAAATTAAGGTTAGGATCCTGAGGATTTTCCTTAATTTCCCTCTTCCATGGCTCTATTTTCTAGGTAGGATTTAGAAATAGGTCCTCCTGGCCTTCATCATAGTAATCATAGGATTTTATGTCTATCCCTGACATTCTATCCTATTCTAATATCATTTCTAGGTTTCTGGGCATTCCCAGGACCTCCTCTCTTGATTCTGATTAGATCTGGGCACAGGGTCAAATTTGAGGTTGATCCTGACTAGGTCAGGATCAAGCTTGAACCTAAATAGGTTAGGTCCAACCTTGATTTTTCCCCCCTCATTCAAATTTCTAGAATCCTAGATTTTCGGGCATTGAGCTTTCGGGATATTTATTTTCCTGCCTCTGGGTTAGCCATTTCTGGTTTCAGGATGGTAAATCTTTTAATTACATTTAATCTAGGTATATTTTCTAAAGGTTAAGACCTAATTGGGATTTAATTCTCCAAGGTGGCCCCTCTAGAGGATTGTGCCCTAGCTCACTATAAAAGGAGGCCTTCCTCTCTCATTTTCATCATCAAGTTTTGTGAGAACATCCACAATCTCAAGAAATTGCAAGCTCTCAAGTTCTCAAGCATTCAAGAAAGTATTCAAGCATTCAAGTGCTCAAGCATTCATCCATCAAGGAGATCCATTGTTAGCTATTGAAGGATTTAATCTCTTTGGAGCCCCCTTTCATGATCCATCCTTCTACATTCATTCAAGCCTTCTCATATGCAAAGATCAAGTCAAGATTGGTGTTGAAGATCAAATGCCATTGATTGGAGACATCCGACACTCATTCTACATCCATTGAAGCATTCCTACTTATGGATTTGAGGATTCGAATCCTCTACAAGGACTTCAACATAAGCGAGGTGATTTTTTTCAATTACTTTGTTTATGCATAATATATTTTAATTCAATTTCAAGGTTAATTCATAAATTAGGGTTTGACCAAGGCAAACCCCCCATACAACAAAAACCCCCATTTTCTTGTAGGTATAGGTGCAGAATTTTAGATCTGAGAGCAAATTTGGATACCCTTTTCGGCAAACTTTCGAGATCTGCGAACAAAATTCGAATCAGACTTCAAATAAAGAATGTAGTATTTGACCTTTTATGAGGGTCAAACCCGACCTAAGCTCATCTTGGAGAAAGATTTCTGGGTTTTCTCTATCTTAGCATTTCCAGTCTAGACCAAGTTGCAAAATTGCCTGAAAGTATACACAGACATCAAAATTTGACATTTTCTAGATCTGCCCTAATTTGAGGTTAGTATTTGTATTTCAATTATTCCATATTTCAAGCATAATAAAATTCATAGGGAAATATTGGATTTACTCTCTCTCTCTTCCATATTCCTTATAAATTGATTTGATTGTGTATTAACCTCTTGGTTGATCAAATTGGATCTCTTCTTTGGGAATTTGGGTTTGAGAATAGATCTCATATTTCTCCCTTTACATCTAAATAGGGGTGAATCCATTTTTCCACTATACATTTTGGTGAACCCGACTAGCTTACCCTCTTTCTTTTTGGTGTTAGATTTCCCTTTGTCTTATTGTGTGTGTTCACCTTCACTATTCATTTTGGTGAACCCGACATACTTACTCTCTTTACTTTTGTGTAATTGGATGCCTTATTGTGCTTTCCTTTTATCTTGTTAGTATTAGATTTTTCCTTTATGTTAGATCTTGCATGCTAATTAGATTTCATATTCATGCTTTATGTGTCCTTAGTTTAGTTCATTTGCATTACATTGGTTTATGAGCTTTACTACCACTAGTCCTACTTATAATATTCCGGTTAGAAGAAGTCATAGACTTATTGGTGCCTTTGATCCTGAATCTTCCTCTCCTTTCCTTAGGATCCTGGATGATAACTTGATTTTTCATGATTCCAATCCTACTATGGAGCAAAACTCTTCTCACTCATCTCATGATGAGGATGATGCTTTAAGAGTTCCTCCTGAGCAAGTCCAAAAACTTTCCACTTAACTTAATAAAATGGGTAATTGGTTGCTTCAAGAGAACCATAATCAAGATTCCATTAAAGCTATAGAGGCTCTCAAAAAAGTTATCTATGATAGTGATCAAGGTGTTAAACTCTTGCATGGTATTACTCACCTTGTGCATTCAAATGTTAAACCTTTAGTTCAAGAAGCTCAAGATTTAGGGTTGATTCCTCCTATCACTAGTGTTGAACCTCCTTCTAATCCTTTACCTAGTATTCCTACCTATACTCCTTTGGTGACTGTGACAGTTCCCTCTGTTCCTATGAGTGTTCCTCCTATTTCCCTTCCTACATCACAACCTTCATATCATAATGTTCCTTTCACTTATTCCAATCCGCTTCCAACTATAGTTCCTAGTGTTCCTCTAGTTGTGTCTTCTATTCCTACAGCTTCTTACACTTTACCTAGTGTGTCTAATGTTGCTACTCCTCCTATTTCCTCTAATGATTC
Organism: Chamaecyparis obtusa; assembly: GCA_027943335.1. NCBI lineage: Eukaryota > Viridiplantae > Streptophyta > Pinopsida > Cupressales > Cupressaceae > Chamaecyparis > Chamaecyparis obtusa. The sequence continues at coordinate 3,651,883 of BSBK01000589.1, forward strand.
AACAATCATTAGTTTGGCTCAAACTGTATCATCCTTACAATAACAACTTTCTTCCTTAAGTCAAAACAAGTTTAGTATTCCTACATGTGACATGGGAAGTCCCTTGTCCTAAGACATCATTCGTACTCCTGTTCCTCAGCAAGGTGAGATGCCTCATCTTGAGAATTATAATGGAAAAGGAGATTATGTTCATCATGTTAAAACATTCCAAATCCTTTGTAGTGATTATGCTCATGACCATAGGATTTTAGCCAAACTGTTTGCTAGGACCTTCCGTGACAAGGCCTTACAATGGTATTGTTCCTTGCCTCCTTATTCTATTGATTCCTTTCCTCAACTTGCTAATGCCTTTATTCAACAATTTCAAAATAATATTGTCCCACAAGTGTCTTTGACTAATTTGATGCATTGTAAACAAAGTGCTAAGGAAAAATTGACTGAATTTATTAGTAGATTTAAGCATTTGTATGCTCAGATTTCCTATCCTATTCCTGATATTGATATTCAATGTATGTTTATTTCAAATCTGAAAAAGGACATTAGAGATAAGATTTTGCTTACTAAATTTACCTCTTTTCAACACCTTTGTGCAGCGCTTCATCATTATCAATTACAAGTGAGTCAATTTGAGAGCAATACTCCAATGGCTCCTGTTCCAGTTGATAAGAGTGATGCTGCTCCTAATTCAAACAAATTTTAAAAATTCAACAACTATGTCAAGATAAACAAACAAGTGAATGCAGTTGTTGATCAAGTTGTTGTTGCATCTCACAATGCCACTTCTACATCCACTACTTTTTGATTAAATCATGTGTTTACTCCTCTTTCTAAATCTTTACATGCTATTATGAATAGGTTTTTAGCTGCTAATATGATTACTTTACCTCCTATTCGACCTTTGTTACCTACTATGATTGCATCTAAATCTTTTGATCAAAATTCTTTTTTCCAATATCATCATCAGAATGGTCATGATACTGAGAAATGTTATTCTTTAAAACATAAGGTTCAAGATCTAATTGATTCTAAGGCTTTATCTATTGATAATCTAGATAGTAGTGGGAATAAATCCATCTCTCCTCCTAATCAGAACCTTCAAATCTATATGAACCCTTTACCTATGCATGATACTAATACTATTTCTCAAACATCTACTATGGACATTGTGTATGATTCAAAGATGGATGACCCCAATCATGTTGTTAATCAAGTGGAGAATGTTGGTCAATCTATATCTCCACCTCAACCTCAACTTCAACCTCAACCTCAGATTCAACCCCAAGTTCAATCTCAACCTCAACCAAAACCTAAACCTAAAATGAAAACTAGACCTAAACCTCAACAACAATTTAAGAATAAAAGACCTCAGGAACTCTTGATTACCTTTGATGACTCTGAGACTATTAAAGCTCCTGATGGTCCCCTTTACATTGCTGCTAGGATTGCTCAAAAACCTACTTGTGGTTGTCTTGTTGATCCTACATCCTTAGTCAATGTTATCACTAAAGAAAATCTTTTTATGAAAATATTACAACGTGAATTTTATGATACATTGGATGTGTGGATTCAAACTTGCAATGGTTTTCTTTAACCATCATTTGGTTCTATTACTTTACCGGTTGAACTTTGTGGAAAAATTGTGAACACTACCTTTGTTGTTATTCCTACTTCTGATCAATTTCAAGTTAAGCTAGGTTTTCCTTGGTTACCTACCATGCATGTTGTTGCTTCACCTATCCATAAGTGTCTTAAGTTCATTCATGATGAAGAAGTGAACATGATCAATCATAGTCTATATCAACCTTCTAGGCCTAGAGATTGTGATACTCTGGATTTCTTTTGGTCTTCATTACCTAATTCATGTCCTCCTCGACCTGATAATCTTTTTCAACCATATCAAGCTTATAAACATCATAAAATTCTTGAATTAAGTTCACCTCCTAGGGATCTTAATCATGGTCTTTAACCTACACCCTCAATACCTCCTTTAACTATGACTTATAGCTCTGTTAATCAAGTTCCTTCTACCACACCTATCAAAGATCATGTGATCTTCCTAAAGAATCTGTGAAGGATCCTATGATTGTTCCTCCTAGTTCTCAACTTATTTCAAAAAAATCAAAATGAAATCGATATGCTAATGAACGTTGTAAAAGCATCATGCTCATGCTAAAGCTCAAAGATCTCTACCTTCTACGAATAAATCTATGCATAATGTGGTAGAATACATTGTTACTAATAATGATGTTCACATGCATGATTATGATGATTCTATTCATATCTTAGATCCTATTTTTATTAATTTGGATGAAGAAGATACTCTTGATGATACTAATGATGTTAATGATGAATATGAAACTATTGACATTGACATTGATCTACCTAATATGCTTTCATCACAATTAACTCTTACACCTAGTGTCAAACATTGTGATTCTCAAGGGATCCTTGTTTGGAACTGACTATCATCCCTACTGTGTTGGATATAGTCCCTCTTGCGAGTTACCTACCTTCCCTTAATGATATACAATGAGATGGGAAAAGTAGGTGGCATGCTTAATCGGCTTGTCCTTTGTGGTAGCTTTGTTGTGTGTTTTCCTTCTGCACTATGCTTCTCCCATAATGTGTTTGCTAAATGTTGTTAGATTCTTTTATACGATCCTTATTACTCAGTTGGTGCAAGGTGATAAAGGAATCAAAACTGTTGTTCAAATTCCTCTATATGTATCTCTATTCTTCTATGCGTTGTTCAATGTTATGTTGTAATTGTGCTATTGTTCGTAAATGTTTCCTTGTGTAATCTTCTTGGATTTGAGATATGGTAGCACTAATTCTTTTTGGTCTCCATGTCATGGTCTAAAAATATTCTCCTTCGTATATCTTATGTGATCTTTCCTCCTTTTTTATTGTAGTTATACTTTCTTTGGGGAATGATGTCAATTCATTTGCAATAATATCACATATATATTATCTTATGATCATACTGACCCCATAGTAAGTAGATCCCTTCTGTGTTTTCTGTATGTTTATGTGATATTTCCCTTGATTTGTCTTCATCTGGGGGCATCTCGATGTGGAAATGTAATTAGTGGAGTTTTTTATGTTTCCGTTAAAGCCATTGTTCCTGTTAAAGTTTTAGCAATGACTTTAATGTAAGGGCATGCACTCTGCTCACCTGTTGCACACACACACTTTTCAATACACACATATTTTTCAAGATACTTTTCCCCTTTTTGGATTAGTAATTAATCCTTAAAGCATGGGTTTATATTTTAGGATCTCTTGATCCCTCCATTTTCAAATACACATATTTTGATCCCTTAAGGTTGAAAGTGTCCTTAAGACTGGATCACTTTTGTGTTTTGGTTTTATTCTTATGGAATAGAATATTACTAAGGATGAATCCTTGATGGGTTGACTAGTCATTAGTCACATTCACTAGGTGGTTCAATTCCATCTTTCCAGTTGCGCCATTTTCCTATGTGGTTCACAATGGGACATAAGTTCTCATTGGGTGAGGTAATCATACCTTCTTTCTCTCTCTAGAGATGTCTCTCTTATTGTGATCTAGGAGTCGATGAAGACTTGAGTCCTTGGGGGCTTAAGGTTTTTCTTTGTCCCTTGGATTACAATAAGATTATCTTTTCATTCTAATCTCCTTTACCAAGAGTTTGCATCGATTCCATACTCTTGCTAAAGTGGGGGCTTAATGTATCATCTTAAAATGGAAGCACTTCCATGATAAGAGCATTTAGCCCTCCAAGTAAGTGGTTTGGGGTTATGTTAAGCACCTTGATTAGGTCTTTTCATGTATTTGGCTTTCTCCCCACTTTCCTCTTCTTCCTGGCACTTGATTTCTTCATTCTAGGTGAAATTAGGGTTAGGATCCCAAGGATTCTCCTTAATTTCCCTCTTCCATGGCTCTATTTTCTAGGTAGGATTTAGAAATAGGTTGTTCTAGCCTTCATCATAGTAATCATAGGATTTTATGTCTATCCCTGACATTCTATCCTATTTTGATATCATTTCTAGGATTCTAGGCATTCCCGGGACCTCATATCTTGATTCTAATTGGATCTGGGCACAAGGTCAAATTCAAAGTTGATCTTGACTAGGTCAAGATCAAGCTCGAACCTGACTAGGTCAGGATCAAGGTTGAACTTGACTAGGTCAAGATCGAGGTCGAACCTGACTAGGTCAGGTCCAACCTTGATTTTCCCCCCTCATTCAAATTTCTAGAATCCTAGATTTTCAGGCATCAGACTTTCAGGATATTTATTTTCCCGCCTCTGGGTTAGCCATTTCTAATTTTGGGATGGTAAATCCTTTAATTTCATTTAATCTAGGTATATTTTCTAAAGGTTAGGACCTAATTGGGATTTAATTCTCCAAGGTGGCCCCTCTAGAGGATTGTGCCCTAGCTCACTATAAAAGGAGGCCTTCCTCTCTCATTTTCATCATCAAGTTTTGTGAGAACATCCATAATCAAGCAATCACATCTCAAGCAATTGCAAGCTCTCAAGCATTCAAGCAAGTCTTCAAGCATTCAATTGTTCAAGCATTCATCCATCAAGGAGATTCATTGTTAGCTATTGAAGGATTCAATCTCTTTGGAGCCCCCTTTGATGATCCATCCTTCTACATTCATTCTTTCCTTCTCATATGGAAAGATCAAGTCAAGATTGGTGTTGAAGATCAAATGCCATTGATTGGAGACATCCTACATTTATTCTACATCCATTAAAGCATTCCTACTTGTGGATTTGAGGATTCGAATCCTCTACAAGGACTTCAACATAAGCGAGGTGATTTGTTTCAATTACTTTGTTTATGCATAATATATTTCAATTCAATTTCCAGGTTAATTCCTAAATTGGGGTTTGACCAAGGAAAACCCCCCATACAAAAAAAAAAAACCCCATTTTCTTGTAGGTATAGGTGTGGAATTTCAGATCTGAGAGCAAATTTCGATACCCTTTTCGACAAACTTCTGAGATCTGCGAACAAAATTCAAATCAGACTTCAGATAAAGAATGTAGTATTTGACCTTTTATGAGGGTCAAACCTAACCTGAGCTCATCTTGGAGAAAGATTTCTAGGTTTTCTCTATCTTGGCATTTCCAGTCCAAAATAGGTTGCAGAATTGTCTGAAAGTATACACAGACATCAGAATTTGACATTTTCCAGATCTACCCTAATTTGAGGTTAGTATTTTTATTTCAATTATTTCATATTTCAAGCATAATTACATTCATAGGGAAATATTGGATTTACTCTCTCTCTCTCTCTCTTCCATATTCCTCATAAATTGATTCGATTGTGTATTAACCTCTTGGTTGATCAAATTGGATCTTTTCTTTGAGAATTTGGGTTTGAGAATAGATCTCATAATTCCCCCTTTACATCTGAATAGGGGTGAATCCATTTTTTCACTATTCATCCACATAATATGATTTTTATGAAGATCTAATCAATAATTATACACATTTCATTATTTTTGTGAAATGGTCTTGAGGCTGACCCAGTGGATGAAGAAATATTTTGTAGCATCTATATATTTGATCAATATCTTTGATAATTTTGGTATATATGGTGTATTTATGCATAATAATATTGATTTGATGTGCAACTTAGAGAAAAATATAGATATAGATTGAAGTGTATCAATTCTTTATATTGAGTTTAATTAGAATTGCGTTGGCATTTGCAAATATTTTCAATCAGTTCAATCTCTCTGTGATTTTACAATCACTATATAGGGAGTAAGCCTTCTTTTGTAATTGAGCACTAAGCTCTAGGTAGTTTGCTTGAATGCATGTGCATTCTGTATTGTAAACCTTTAACACCTGGTATAATATTTCTATAAAATATTATTATTGGTGGGTTCCATCCCCATCGTGGTTTTTCCCTTGACCAGGTTTTGACAATAAAAATCCTTGCGTTATAGTTTTATGAATGTTTTTTTTATGGTTATACACTATAATTTTAATTTCTTGTGGGTTATGGTTTAAGAATCATATTAATAAGGCTAAAAATTACAAAACACTAATTCACCCGCCTCTATGCTCCTTAATACCAACATCTTCAAGTAAATTCTTTAAATTATCTAAACTTAGTGATTTTTTCATCTTTGCACTAAGATAATTTCTAGAGTTTAGTTACTCCTCCTTTCGATAGGTTTTTACTATCAAAGTTCTCTAAGAACACTCTCTGAACTTCCTCCCATTTATAGTCATTCCAAGGATGTGCCTTCTAATAATATTTCAATGGTTTTTTCCTTAGGCAACTAATAAAATAAAATATATTTGTACTACCACACATATTATTCTGGATATTCTATAGAGATTCCAATAGAGAAATATGTTATGTGGTAATATTTTTATCCTTTTCAAAGATGCGTATATTTCATATGTTACTCAAGGTATCTTTCTCTTCATACGTGTATCCTCCTTTGCTTCTAGAGGTAGTTTATCTTAGAGATGCCAAATTTATTGGGTTTCCCCATGCAATTTATCTCTTATGGCTTCAAAATTATCCTTATTTATTGTATATGTGGTCAAAAAAATTTGGTTTGTTTTCAATATTCTCTAGCTATTCTTCACCAATTACATTTTTATCTATTGTGTTTGGAACAAGATTTGATTCATGGTTTGAGGTGGTGAGTGTTCAATTTATTGCTTGAATCTTTGAGATAATATTTGTTTAATTTTTGGTATCGGTTCATATAATTCTAATATTATTTCAAGATTGAGGCTACTTTCTTTCATATTTTCATTTTCTTCTTTTATACACTCACTTTATCCTTTTACAATATTTTCATCTTTTAATATCTTTTATTTCCCTTTTTTATCCTCAAGTGTACCCACATTTGTGCACTTATGCTTTTCTTTAATTATTCATTATGTCAACTTTTTAACTCTCTTTATACTTCTTATCCATTTATTTTATCCCTCTACAATGTCTTTCCTCTCTATCTCAAGTTTGTCTTGCCTTTCTTTCATTGATATTATGTCCCATTTCTCCGTTGAGAAATTCTTGGGTCTCTCCTCTACTTTGAGTTTTTCCTTTTGTCATGGTACTTGGTTATGGTATTTCTCATCTCTTCAGATATATGTCTTCCCATTTTCTAGAACTTGAACAACCATGTCTATTTAAGGGCCTTTTTTGATCCTTCTCCCCTTTCTAATTGTCATCCCCTAATTTTCTATTCCCCTCTCATAGAGGTGTCTCTTAGGGTTTGGTGTGAATTGATTTTTTAATATTTTTCCTCTAAATTTTCCTCAATGTCCACTCTAGGGTCATGATAAAAAACAATGTTAGCAAGAATGTTTGGGAAACTACAGTCCAAAGATTTGTAATCCAATATATATATTATCTAATAGTCTTTATACCCTAGAGGATATAATAAGAGGAATTAATAGATGTACAAGCTAATAAAAATAGTAAACTGCTCACACCTTCGCAATTTACAAAGCATAATCATAACACATGTAAATATACCAGCAATAGATTCATCAATCACAAAAATATAGGTCTCAACCTCTTCTTATAAAATATATGGTATTGCATTATCATCTAAACATTTATTAAAACTCATACCTATCTTACATTCGATTCTATTCTATCTTTCAAAGATCATCTATAATTTTTTTATGTACAATTCCCAATATGGGATACTAATCCTAAAATTGGAAGGATATCTAATTCTATATCAAAAATCGAAGTCATCTTTGTTTATGGTCATTGTCCCTAAAAACAAATAACATACCTTCATTGTATTCATACCACATGTAGAATCTATGACCAATATTTTGTTGTGGCCATATTGAAACATCCAATCAAGTTGCTCTAACAATTAAATCCCTAAAATAATGGATTTTCCTCATCTCTATCAATAGTGGCACTATATTCCCCATATATAAACCAATTTTTTGAGTTTCCTTAAACCCATTGTTGCATCAAAAGGGAATCACTCCATCAAACATGTAACTTTTGATGTCTTAGTTTTATACTCAATGTTTGAAATATCATCCATGCTAATAAAATCATCCTTAGAATATTGCCCCTTGAACATTTTTATATTCTCATTCACTACATTTGTGGGCATTCCAAGAAATAACAATGGATCCACCAATTAATGTAATTTATCTCTAATATACATGCAAAAGGAATGATGTTGTTCCCAAAAACTCGTTATTCATTTGAATGTGACAAGGTTTTCCTTTGTTATCCATACGTTGAACTTGGTTGTACCATATCAACACATGGTTTGGCCTACAAACCATGATTTGTGTGTCAAAATGACAAGTGAAACCACAATTTATATTTTTGTGACTAGATCTTCAACCTTTCCCTAATTTGGAAAGTAATAAAGGATCAAAATGTGTTGAATCTTTTCCCTAGAAGTCGTTTGGTATACACATACACCAATACCTATGGAAATCATAACTTGAGTCTTCGTGCTATTAATTCATATAGTTAAACAATGATTATAGTCACTCTTTCACTTCATAATTGGAAGTATAAACATCTGTAGTTAGCATATTATTCTTACAACATATGTATCCCAAATAACTATTAATCCTATTTTTGTATCACAATAAAGAGAGAGTTTCCTTCTATGACTCTTGTGAAAGAAATTTGATATAATTCTATTGAAATTTCTCCCTTGATAAATTATTTCAACCTATTAGCCTCTATCTAAGCTTAAAATAATTATGAGCCTTTAAGGACATATATATCCCATGAAAGGTCTTTATAGGAAATTTTTCTACTGCAAGGGTGTTGAACTGCTTCATTCATGATATAAGACCAATCAAAATCCATCTAGAATACATTAAAATTGTTATAATTTGATTAGAAAATATCCCCACATGATATAACACTTGGAATAAATTCTAGACATGTTTCATAACCATTCAAATCATTCTACATCTAATTATTGCAATTACACCTATCAAAATTACAAATAACAATCACTAAGTAATTATAATGTTAGCATGATCTACATCGCCATGAAATATTATTGTGCATATGTCCTAAATAAACATATTTCCTCATAGAATCACCTAAATTGTACCCAAAAATCTAATAAAATGTAAATAATCCATCATTGTACATTAAAACATATTATCTAAACAAGGGATCATTTATCAAACAAAAAAAACCATAACCAACACCTCAAACAAAAACTCCAAGCATCCTCCATAGTAGCAATATGTTATGATCTACAAACTATATGCAAATAACCATATTATATCAATAGAATTCAAGATGGTAAATGATTCACACTACATACAAGAATGAGATCTAAGAGATAATTCATGACACCAATAACCACTATATAAGATCATCCATCACCAAGTGATGAATCGAGATTACTAAAATAAGCTTATATTAAATTTTGATATTAGGATACAAATAAATTGAGATAATAATCTTGTAAATGAAGATTACTCATGGCTTTCATAATGACCAAACAATATTAGAAAATCCAGAAGACAAAGTAGAACTAATATTTTCAAATAAAGAAGATAAATAACCACTTGCAATTCAATGCCACTTAAAAATATATCAAGATAAGAAAGTGTGTTGTTGCAAAGTGCTAAGCATATAGGAAACAACTAGGATAACCTAATTACCACCCAATAAACCTACACAAATGCATCATTAAGTATAACACATTCATTCCATATAGTTGACAATTATAGATCTTAGATAACATGATTACACCCAATGTACCTACATCAATTTCCCATTGAGTATGACACTGTACCATATAGTCAATAATTATACATCTCATAAAATAATTAGATTAGGTAATGGTATCTCTCTACCACATCTATGATTATAGACCATTTGAGTTATCTATCCAACCAATAAATATAGATAACCTATTCAATTGCATAACTCGTAGATCTCACATTGAAATATATAAAATTATCCATCCATCAATAACCATTTTAAATATAGACCATTAGAGATAAACATGTATTTTTTTTACAAACGAACATAAAATCTCCTAAATAGATTCTATTTTTCACATACTCATAAGGTATCATGATCATAGTATTAACAAGTAGGTCAACCATAAATGTAATATATATATATATATATATATATATATATGGGTGATCCCACAAAGTCAATTGTGCCCTTGAGGTATTTTAATATCCTTTTTACTACTGCAAAATGTGTCTCCTTTGGATCTGCCTGAATTCTAGTAATAATTCCAATCGCATTAGCAATATCAGGCCTAGTATGTGTTAGATATTGAATCACTCCAATCATTGATCTGTATTGTGTCTTAGGTACATTCTTTGCCTCATCTAAAATTAAAAGCATAGGAGTTCCAATTAGTTTACTCTCATCCATAGCAAAAAATTTCAACAACTCTTTTAGATACTTTATTTGTGATATAAAAATCCCATCTTTGCTTTGATTTATCTATAATCCTAGGAAGAATTTCATCTCCCCTATCATTGACATCTCAAACTCACTTTTCATTTCTTCTACAAACTTATTACTCATAGCATCATTACCCCCAAAGATAATGTCATCAACAAACACTTCTATTATCAGAGTACCTTCATTATTGCATCTTAGATACAAATTTCTATCTGCACTACCCTTCTTGAAATGAAGATATAGTAAATACATTTCCAACCTTGCATACCAAGCCCTTGGAGCTTGCTTTAGTCCATACAATGCTTTCTTCAATATGCAAACAATATCTCTATCATTTGTCAGAGGAAAACCATTTGGTTTCTTAATGTAAACTTCTTCTTCCAATTCACCATTTAGGAATATAGACTTGACATCCATTTGATACACCTTAAAGTCTTTGTATGCAGCATAGGCCCAGAATAACCTAACTTCCTCTATCCTTCTAACAGGTGCAAAGGTCTCCTCAAAATTGATTCATTCCTACTATGAATATCCCTTACACGCTAATATAACTTTATTCCTAATCAAAACACCATCTTTATTCATTTTGTTTTTGAAAACCCACTTTGTGCCAATGAAATTATTGTTTTTAGGTCTTGGGACCAGTCCCCAATTTTTTTGCTTCTCAATTTAATCCAATTCTTCTCTAATTTCCTTAATCTAATACTCATCACTACAAGCCTCATTAGGTGTCCTTGGATCAACATGCGAAATTAAACAAACTACATCTCTGACTTGTGACCTTGTCCTAGTACCTTTACTTTTGTCTCCAATGATCTAATCATGTGGATGATTCTTTGCAACATACTTACATGTCTTGAACACTTCTAGCTCACACAGGTTTATATCTGTGTCACTTCCTGGTAACAAACCCTCTTGCGATTGTTCCTACAGTTCTTCCTTTAGCAAATCTGATTGAGCACTTTCCATCCTCAAATTCCAGCTGATAACCCTTTTTCACAAACTAACTAACACTCAAAAAATTATGTGTTAAACCATCAACAAGGCATACATCATCAATATTAATCTTAACATCCAAAGTAATGGATCCAATCCCAACAATAGTTGTAGGAGTATTTTCACCTAGTCTGACAACTACACCATCATACATATTCAACTTTATAAATATATTCTTATCTCCTTTCATGTGTTGTGAACAACCACTGTCTATGATCCAATCAACCTTTTTGTTAACATGAGACACTAATGTTTTTTCTTCTCAGATAGGTTTATCTTCTTTAATTGACATGTATCCAAGTAACTCATTCATCTCATCATCATAATCAGTTGCACCATCATTAGCATAGTAACATTATTTATCCTTATTGTATTTCCCATAGTTAGGCTTATTCTTAGGAACTCTAGTTGGACATCTAAAAGCAAAATGACCAACCTTTCTGCATTTAAAGCACTTTATAGGTAACTTTCCTTCAAACCTACCGTGGCCCTTTCTTTCTCTTCTTGCAATCATGAAAAGGTCTTCTCATCCACAATATTTTTAATCTTTTCAATCTCTTCCCATTCATCAGCATAATCTCCTAGTTCTTTGTTATACTTAGTTGATTTGCTAGCACTTGCAAAACTTTTTCCTACATCTCTATTCTTGTGCATTGTTCCCTTGAAAGATATCTCCACCTTTGGTAAGAAATCCTTAAGCTCTATGGTCTCACATGTAGTTAGCTTGGACACTAACATTTCCCTTGTGAAATTTTTGGTCAATGGTATGATCTCCTTCTTGGCATGCACTTTAATCTTGTATGTTGGTGTCAAAGATCTCAGAATCTTTGAAATGACCTCATCCTCAATGTGGGTTGGTCCATTGTTCCTAATTCCTATTACACATTCTATAACCCTTTGAACAAACATCCTTACTATTTCATCTTATTTCATCTGAAGTGTTTCCATCCTTTCTCTCCAATTCTGAAGTTTGGCTCCTTTAGTGTATGCATCTCCTTCATACAATGCTATCAACCTTTCCCATATATCATGTTATTTTTTCAAATCTATGATCTTAGATAATTCACCATCAGATAATGCACTTATCAATGCCTCTTTGGCTATCATATTTTATTGAAATATCTTTTTTTCCTTGTCAATTGTGCCATGGTCTTCCAACTCATCTTAGTCTTGAGTGTAGCATCTTTCTTGGTTACCATCCAATACTCCAAACCCAAATATAAAAAATGAGTCTTCATCTTGTCCCTCCATGCATCAAAATTTTATACATCAAACTTGGGACTTTCTTTCTTGAAGTAAGACATACTGGATCTTTTCCTCAAGTGGTCAAGCTTTCTCTCTGAGAACCAATAGCTTTGATATCAATTGTTTGAATAAAAATGTCTCAAACAACTGAGAGGGGGGGGGGGGGTCAGTTGTTAACAATCTTATTAAACTTAACACCAAATATAATCTTATGCAAAATAGAATGCAAAATCATATCACATCATTGAACACAAGTGACACCAAGATTTGTTCTTGAGGAAAACCTTGTTAAGGGAAAACCCCTAGTGGGAATGATACCCACAAATATCTGCACTATATGAATGAAACCCTATTAGGAGTTATAGCCCTGTTAGGAGAAGATTAATAAAATAGGTAGGTCCCTATTAAAGGACATACCCTATTAGGGGTATTACAACTATCCATAAGCCCAAATAAAATTAGAAGGTTACATCCACCTTCAATCCTTTACTAAATATACTTTATCATACGTGAATTTCCTGTTAGGAAAATCCAATCCTTGTGCCTAGTTGCACAACATTCTATCATGTTAGAAGAATATCTCACAGCCTTCAAGCTAACATATTACCATCACAATCCACACTCAATCTCAAGGAATAAACCCTTCCTTATATACAAGTTACAAATAATAATTCATCTAGAGGTCAGCCATTATAGGACCCCATTACATAACAAACAATTACATTATCCAAGGTGACAACACACACATCATCCATGATCATATTACAATAATTATAGTTCACCCAAGGTCGAATTCATCAATAATCTAATCATAAATCAATCATCTACACGTTACTCTTCCTAGTCGGATCCCAAATACTTCCACGCTATCAAACGTGCCACAAATAATGTCAATAATCAAATGAAAACATTGTGATCACAATGTATCTTCTTCATGATGTCCTCTGACATTTCCCAAGCACACATATTGAAATTTATCATCACATAATAGTCATGTTCCAAACACTGCAACTAGGTATGTAAAAACTCTTAGACTATGTTCCTGCTACCAGTCTTTACTAAAACAAACATATTTATGTCTAATGATCATATAAACATCTACGCTCATAGGCATAAGCTCTATACACATCTTGAAACATATATCTAAGCTTGCAAGAGCTAATAAATTGTACGACATCTGTACCACTCTCTAGAATCTGCCTATCTGTACTATCCTGCAATTCTTGGTCTTCATAACTGGATATATGTTGACATCAATGACAAAACTATTGAATGGAAACAATTCCAATAGATCAAGCAACTTTATTTATTGATCCAAAAAAGTGTCAAATTCATTCTTCTTTTATTTGGTATTCATATTGGATATGACAAGCTTTTAAATAGAAGTTTTGGTGAAAAAATGAGTGGTGAAATACAATGGAAGACATGAAAGTTTATCTTAAACCTAAAACAAAGCCCAAATATGTAGTTCTTAAAATCTAGGGATTAGAGAGTTAATATTCCAAGTTATGGAGGAATAATTATTGTTGTGTGCTAATGAATGAAGAATAGAGAAACACCACCCAAAACAACATGTCTAAATGTCTCATAAGAATTTTGGTCCATGGAATTTAATGAGAAATTATTTTTATCTCTCCTAAAGGTGATAAGTTTTCTATTGATTACAATTTAAATTAAATGGAAATCTAAAGGTCTTGGGAGATGTTTAATTTATCACTAAGCAACTTTTAAAATAGTTCTAGGTTAAGTATGTTGGGCTAAAACATTATTGTAATAAAATATGTAAAATTATATCAAGTATATTTAATGCTTTCTCTATAGAAACAATCTCATTGTTTAGCTATTTTTTCCTTCCTATTGATTTCACTCCCCAAATTTGAAAAAGATTCCTACAAAATGAGTTTGTTTACAAACTAAGTGTTCATCATAATTTAGATCATTGATATCTTTGGGAGTGGAAAATAAATCATTTAATTTTTAGAGAGAATACTAGAAACTTTTTGTAATTCATTTTGAGGGTAGTAATTTGGTTAAGAAAGACTTCATATCTAATGAAAATGCAATAAATAAAGTTTCATCTAATCATTTTGTTTACAAACTAAGTGTTCCTCGTAATTTAGAAAATTGATATATCTTTGAGAGTGGAAATCAAATGATTTAATTTTTAGAGAATGATAGAAAACTTTTTTATTTATATTTTGAGAGTAGTGATTTAGTTAAAAAATAATATTAAAGTCATATCACCAACATGCGGTTTCATTAAATCCTAAAAATCTATTTTTATAATTATCAAAATTAAATTTCTAAGACATATAAAAACTTAATTTCTAAGACACATAAGATCTAAAGAAGGCATGAAAAATGATTCGAAATGTGTTCAAAGTATACAACAAATTGACCTTTCAAAAACAAAACTAAAGGTTTGACCTTTCTTTGATCAAGCAAATTTTCTAAAAGAGTATACCAAGTTTTTGAGTTGACTTTGACATATTACTGTATCATGAAACACAAATTTCACAATTTCGACCATTATAATTTCATAAAAAGTTGATTCCTATGAAAATATTGAAGAAAAATAAAATAAAAAACTCCCAGCTTGTGAACTAGCTATCACATATACACTATTGGTTACATAAACCGGTTAATAATCACAGCCTATCTACCTATCATGTTACAAAGCCAATCCAGGCCTTCAAGGAGATCTTGGCCAGAAGAGCTCTGAACATGTCTTAAATTTATTTAAAAGAAAATAAATTTTTTTATATAAAATAGTATAAAATCTTAAATTATTCACGTGCTAAGATTTTAACTTTGCATTTTACTTAAGATTCAGATTCTTTCATGATTATATTTTCAAAATTACTTTAAAATATTTGAAATTCAATTGTTTTCACTTTCGAGATTCTTTAATTTGTATTATTTAAAAATTGTGTGTTTGTTTTTATTTTGTTGCTGTAATTGTTTGCCAAAAAATTGTTTCATATATAACTTATTGAATGATAAACTTGATTTTAGAATCTTTTTTCTTGTTTTCTTTTAACTAATCTTCTTGTATCTGATTAGATTTGTAAGAGCTTGGACATGCATAAATTTTGTATAGCCACTTTTTACTAGTTCCCATTAATCTTTTGAAAAAAAAAAATTCATACTTCAAAATCCAAAATTCTCACCTTTATTTAAGAATATTTGAAGGTGAGATTAATTTAGACTACTATTAACTGTCATATTCCTCTCACAAAATGAAAAAATTCAATTGTTTTCACTTTCGAGATTCTCTAATTTGTATTATTTATAAACTGTGTGTTTGTTTTTATTTTATTGTTGTAACTGTTTGCCGAAAAATTGTTTCATATATAACTTGTTGGATGATAAACTTCGTTTTAGAATCTTTTTTCTTATTTTCTTTTAACTAATCTTCTTGTGTCTGATTAGATTTGTAAGAGCTTGGACATGCATAAGTTTTGTATAGCCACTTTTTACTAGTTCCCATTAATCTCTTGAAAAAAAAAATTCATACTTCAAAATCCAAAATTTTCACCTTTATTTAAGAATA
The DNA here is from genome assembly GCA_027943335.1 of Chamaecyparis obtusa. Taxonomy (NCBI): domain Eukaryota; kingdom Viridiplantae; phylum Streptophyta; class Pinopsida; order Cupressales; family Cupressaceae; genus Chamaecyparis; species Chamaecyparis obtusa. The sequence goes on from BSBK01000589.1 coordinate 3,668,084, forward strand.
TTTGAAGGTGAGATTAATTTAGACTACTATTAACTGTCATAATCCTCTCACAAAATGAAAATTTGAAAATTAGTCTTGACTTTTCACAAACCACTTGCATATTTCTATCTAGAATATACTCATCAATCCAATTTCTATTTGTTGACTGTTCTAAGAATAAATAGATTTTTTTTAATTCTTAGTTATCTTATTATTGAGCGTTGTTTAAAAAGAAAAAATGAATAACTTAAAACTAGTAACAAATAAACAATCTACATTAAGATTTTAACTATAAACAATCTACATTAAGATTTTAACTATGCATTTCGCTCAGAAAACCTATCAAAAAAATTCTGAAATCTAACTAAGAGTACTTGATAAACCATCAAATAAAGTAAAAATGTTTCAAATGCTACTAACCTTCAAATTTAAAACAATATATACATATATTAAAGGAGTTTAATATATACATAGATTAAAGGAGTTTAATATATACATAGATTAAAGGAGTTTAATGTATAGTCACCAGGTTGGCCATGGAACCTACTTTTATTTCAAAATATTACATTGTTGGAAAGCCAATCCAGGCCTTCATAGAGACCGTCCCCGGAAATAGCACAGGAGCTCTGAACATGCCAGTGGCGCTGACTTAAATTTAAGGATAATAGGGGTATAAATAATATGTTGGCATTCATATAAATAATATGGATAATTGGGATATGTGAAGAGTTGTATAAGATTGTTTGCAATTCACTGAAGCAATAATTTAAATATGCCTTACTGTCTTTTTCTCAGTAGATAAAACAAAAATACAAATCAATATGATTGCCAAGGAATTATAAGTCAGGGTAGGGGTGTCTTTTTAAGGACAGGGTTAAGCTTCCTACAAAATGTATTATTGATCAAATTTTAAAAAAGGAAAAATACTACAGATTTTCACAATATTTTTATCATTTGTTCTTCATGATCTGCATATTTTATGGTCGAAAACTACAAAGAATTTGCAAAAAGGTTGTGTTTTAGCCAATCTGAAAAAACAAAAAAGTTTGGCATTTTTTTGTTTTTGGTACGTTTTATAAGGAGCTTAGCTGCTGCCAAATTTTAACCCTTAAGCAATATAAATACAAGTATCATTTAGATTGTAGAACACAAATATCATTGGGATTTGTGTTGGAATATGTAATTTTTCCTACTTCATCATGATTATTTCAATTAAATGTAAAAATTAAATATTAAGATTGGAATATTCTAGAGATTTCAGGATTAGGTGAACTTTATAGTTAACAATTCATCATAGAGTAACTGTTGTTTCTGAAATTAATTGTGTTTTCAATTTTTTGACATCAACGTCGCTCTATCATCAGAGTGACAAGAAAGCTGAAAGAAAACTTTGTAGTATTATATTGTATGTTTGTAATGTTTTAGAAATATATTTTAATGTATCTTGGCTATAAAGAGAATTCTAGAGTTTTCCATGTAATTCCTAAACTTACTTTCTATATATAGAAGCAGATGTAATGATTTTAGAATCAAGATAGATCATATGGTTTTGGTGCATTATTGTTGAAATAAGAAAAATGACATAACTTGCAAAAACAGAATAAAAACAAAGCAGATCAACAATAATTCTATCTCTCATTCCATGACCAATAAAAAATTAATTACAATATGCACATAGTGGATGATTTATACATTACTAAACCATCCTTCAAGAGAAAATTATGGTGAAGACATAAACTGAACACAAGTTTCCTTGAGTTAAGCAGAAATAAACTGATCCTAATAGAGCAATTGATGGTGAAAGGAAAACTAGAGTTGAAATATCCTCCCATAAATTATGGACCAGACCGCATCTTCCAGAGATCACGGTTTTGAACTGAACTGTAACTCAACATCACTTGCAACATATAGGACAAAGTTTACCATTAATAAGGAATCAGACTGAAAAACAAACGATGAGTTGGAATTAATTCCAACATCTCCCCCTCTCTACATATGCAGTCAGTTGTAACTGAACTGCAGAGTTTGTTTAAAGTCTGTTAATAGTCTTCACACATTTGCTAAAATGTCTGCATCAGTTACACACATTTTCATTGACATGTGCTAAGAAAATGGTGGACTGTTTCTGCACCTCTTCTCATAGACTCTCCACGTATGACAATTCTGTTAGGTTGGAGACTTCTTTCCATTCTCTATTTCCCAGCGTAGAAAGTGTAAAGTCCTCTATAAATGAGAGGCAATGTGAAGCCAAAGTAATCATTTTTTGCAATCAATAAAAATCAGTTTCCAATACTTAGTATTATATTTTGTCTCTGCTTTATTCTCTATTATCTGTCTTTCAATTATTTCTGCATGTTAAATTTCTATACGTTTATTTGTGTTTCATTCATTATCCATCTATTGTGAAGATTTCAGAAGAAAAACAAAATAACAAGTATAGGAAAAAATTGCTTCCAAAAATCCAAAGTTTTCATTCAAACTGAGCAGAGTGGTGGAACACAGAGATGGGTGCTCTATTGCCAACCACGCAGTGGAATGAATCAAATGGAGACTGAACAATAAGCTGGAGTATGCAAGAGATTATCCCTTTCTATTAATAACTAAAACAAAAAATACAACTGGTAAGCTGGAAATAACTACTACAGCAAACAAGTACCAATGTTACAAAAAAAACATGTACAGCTCTACAGGCTGTAATAAAAAAAAAAGTTTCTATGCCTGGAACAATCACTGCTCTATAGTGCAATACAAAATAAAAACTTAATCATAAATCCTCTGTGCTGGAACAGAGTAGCGAACAATCTATTTGCTGCTGCTAATTCATTTATTGTTCATCCTCTCACAAATGTTCTGTTATGAGCTTTGTCTCAAATGCGTATGCTTGCACCTTCTATCTCTGCTTGCTGGCGGTTCAAACTGAGAACATTCTTTCCTCTTTATAAAATTGGGAAATTTCACCACTAAGTAATTGACAGAGCAGCTTCAAAAACTTTAATCGCTAAGTTACAGTGAAAGAGGGAAAGCATGAATTAATGTTGACCTCCTGACAACCATCAGCTGTTCAAGCTCCTGAAAAATAAATATGCTGCTTGGAAAAAAATAAAACAGATCTGAACAAAATCTGATTTATAAAATCAGTAATTCCAACAAGAAAGAGATCATCATTTGGAAAAAGCTTGACCATCTAAACCAGAGATATTGCTGTTAAGAAATTGCTGATTGACAAGTTTGAAAATTACAGCTGACAAAATTGTCGGATAAATCATCTAAAACCATCAATTTGATAAGAGAGGACCATCAAGGGTAGAAGAGACACAGTGGATTGTTGAAGGTGGTTAAAGAATATAACAGATTGTGCAGATCATAGAAGAAAAGAGATCAATTTGGAAGAGGAAAAAAACCGCTGGAAAAAGTTGCCGCAGCCAATGCCAGCAAGGTAGTCACGGTTTATTGGAAGTACTAAGAATTTCAGATTTTCTTGCTGTTGTTTACGGGTATCGCGTGTAAAGGTGAAATCTAGGGTTTGCTGTTGCTATTGCTTGAAAAATAAGCAACCCCATAAGAGCTCTTTGTCTATCAAAAATGAAAATTTGATATTGTAGCAGAGAAAATTTGGAGTTAGAAGATTGCTAATTTGCACTTTGCAGCCAGTATTGAGTAAGTTGGAGTGCTAAAGGAAGAAATTCGCTGGAACGCAGGTTACAGAGGGAATTTTGATGTTGTTAAAAGTATGTAAATATGTTCCAGATCTGCAGTAAAGTCTTTGGTTGTAGTTCGTAAGAATCATGGATAGATCTAATGAGGTTATTAGGTTGATGTTTATTGTTTGATCTTGGTTTGAAAAAATATTGGATTAATTTGAAAGTGGTGCAAAGTGTTGTTTGTGGATTCTTGGGAATAATGTAAGTCTATCTCAATGGGAAAAGCTGATAGAGTGAAGAAAGAGAAAATGAATAATTTAGAAGAAGAATCAATAAAGGCGATGAAAGAAAATATAAGTTTAATATGTGAAATGAACTTTTGGAAGAATAATTGACAAAATTAAGAAAAGAGATGTTTACATATATAAGAGAGGCAAAAGAATGTAAACTTCAAGATAGAATTTGTGATTTTTTTAAAAAAAACTGAACAAAACTGAAAAGAAATTAAATGAAGAGCTGGAAGAAAGATTAAATTTATTTGTTGAAAGATGAACTAAATCAATCACTTATTGCTAGTAACGAATGATTGAAGTCAAAATCGGTATGTGATGTTTATTGTAGTACAAAGGATTTAAGTTCGTCATTTAAAAAATGTGATTTTGCTGAAATTGTATGTAAGAAAGAATGTGAAACTGAAAATATAAGGTGTAATGATAATGAAAAGGTTTTTAGTTGTTTCAAGATGGAAATGTTGGTTTGAAAATCATGAAAAGAATGAGTTATAAAGGTAAATGATTGGGCAAACATGAACAACCAATGAATTGTTGGAAATCTAATATGGGTGGGTGGGTGGGTGGGTGGGTGGGTGGGGGGGGGCGGGCAGGGTGGGTGAATCAGTTATCCACAATACTTCTCAACTTTGAAACTAATTCCGCATGCATGCCATAAACATAAATTTCAGTACTGAAATGTATCTAACATTCTAAACTCATCCATCAAATGAAACACAATGTAGAATTTGGTAACCCAAAAACCCTTGAAAGGTAAAATTGGGGTGGGGATGATACCCATAAATTTTTACTATTGCAGTATTAAAGTGTGCCTATTAGGGCTACAATATTTGATCATTTTAGATGATCTACCCTATGAAGGGTCTGCCTTGTTAAGAGCTTACAGACTTGTACAATCTACCTTGATTAAAAGATTTAAAACTTACAGCTAAGTAAGCACTTAGTTAAAAGATTTATAAATGCCTATTAGGACCATTCTGTTAAGAGATTTACCCTAATTCACATGATAAAATGTATTAGTACCTGATCCTTGGTTTGCACTATGAATGCTAATTATAGATTATCTCTTTACAATACTTGTCTAATCTCCAAAGTCAAATGTAGCTCTATTTTATCTTTCACTTCTTTGCTCGGTCACTCTACCTGATCTCTACATCTAGAAATCAAAACATTGCTCTGGTTCTCATACAAGAGATCTTCTCTACTATTCTCTCTTACTATGTTTTAGGGTTTTGATATCATCTTATATAAACATCTGATCAAGCTTCTAGATCAAGATCAATGATCTAGATTCATCACTTATGCCGCTTAAGCATTCCCTTTTTTTGATAGGTTACATGCCTAGAATAGGGATTAATGATAAGAAATATAAAGTGTAATCAACTCCTTGATTCTCTCAACAATCATTAAATCTCGCATAAAAGTTGGCCAAAATAATTTACCTTGGTGTTTGTGCCATTTCAAACACATATGTCATAACTAGCTTTCTCGACATATGAAGTCTCTGATGCTTAGTTAAAAATATTCTTCATATATTGGTGCTTTGCACTGACTCTTCTATACAAGTCGGCATAAAATACTCGGTAACTACTAAAGTACACAAGTCTATACATTACTCAGCCTTAATAATAAGATGGCTCAGTCACAGTGATGAACGACCAACATTACCTTGAAAATAACTAAGTGTTGGACACTAATAGACAACATAACATAGGGATCAACAATCTTTCCCTTTGACATTAGTGGCAAAAACACTTTGTCATGACTTGTACTTTGTATAACTTAAACTAGAACTTAGTAGTTGAGTACTCCCCCTAAGACTTTGACTCGGTCTTCAAAAGATAGATATATATATATATATATATATATATATATATATATATATATATATATATATATATATATATATATATATATGACTCTTTGACATACGCTGAATATAAATTATTTACATTACAAAATAGTATGTCATATCCTCTCTATTGTATATCTTTGTAGTATACATGAGTACATGACTCATTTCCTCCTTGTACCATGACATATCTACTATTTTCCCCTTGTTTTTATCACTTGAAGCTGCTAGGGTGTGGGAGTAAGAAAATACTTGTCCAAAAATGGTTTGTGGAGCTTCATAATCATTGCTAAGGCATTGTCCCATCTGGATCTCACAAACTCCAAAACCTCTACCTTGATCTCTAGCTGGGTAGCTAGATCAACCAAACTCTCGACAATAGTGAGATGTGGATCTCTCTGTACTAACACCTTTGTTGACGTCAATTCTCTCTACATGACCTCTGGATGAGGTGTTAACATTGTTTGTATTGAGATTATTTTGGCTCTTATTCTTCCATCATTAGCCATCAGCTCATTTGATATCCCTTGTGCATGAAGTAGTCGTGTGAAGTGAATGGAGCTAGAACTTTCATCCATGCTCAGTGAATGACTAGTAGACTTCAAGTCAAATTGCAGTTTATCAACCAATTCTTGATTTTCCTTAGTGAATGTTTCTACATTGCATAGTTTCTTGTACAAGGAATGAACATTCTATACAACCTCCTCTAAGTTATTCACTAAGTCATAAAGTTCTACCTATTTGACTTATATCACAGTTGAGACTCTTTCGAGAACCTTTGTCTCAAACTTTCTTTCTGACCACTGCATGAGATTTTCATTAGGTTCACCATCATCAATGTTCACCTTCTTAACAATAAGAACCAATTATTTCAGAATAGGTAAACTCTCATTCACATCATCCATTTCAAAAGTGTCTATAAATATACTTTTTATTTCATGCATTACCTACTTCTGCTAATGTTCTCTCCTTAATTATTCTTTCTTTCTCTTCTTCTTCAAGAGATCTTGCAATATTTTCATTTGCTCATAGGTCAAGTTATCATTATACCACTTCATAATCACTATAACTTCATCTAATGTTACCTGTGTGGCAAGAGACTTCTTATTTTTCTTATGCACTTTCTTCTTTGGTCTACTGCCACTCGACATCTGTACTAAGGCTTGAATAGCCTCTTGCTCCTTAGGCTCTAGATGATCCTTTGTTATTGTCTCCTTAGTCTTCTTTTCTTCCTCCAAATGAGGTCCAAAAATTACTATTGTAGACTCATCTTCTTGATCTTTTAAATTCTCCTCTCCTTTTCCTTTATTATCTTCCTCGATAGGTGCATTTTCTGTTGTTGTTGCTGGCTTGTCCCGTTTCTCAGCACTTGAAATTTGTAAGACTTTCTTCTCAATTGTGACCGTGTGGGAGCTTGAAGGTTCAATGTCAAAAATTGATGTACCCTTAATCTTTGTATACTCATGTACTTGATGAGAATGGGATTGGTACTCAGTAGAAAGGGATTGATGTTTACTTGTGTGTCCTTAGTCAAGGCATTGATGTTTACTTGTGTGTCCTTAGGAATATCCTCAATAGTGATCACATCCTATGATGCACTTACTTCTACCTTTTGTCTTTCCTCTTCCTCAAGATTCTGAGGCTCATCTACATCTTCTTTATTATCCAGTTCAACCTAACTGGATGTACCTTCACCTTGTTGTGGACTCACTATTAACCCAAAAATGATCTTCCACATCCTTTTTCTATGGGTAACAATTTCTTCAACATTCTACTTCAAAATGGAATAAGCTCTTAGCTTAGGTATAAATATATTTATGTGCTCTGCCATGACTTTTCCTATTTGCTTGGTTGTTAGTTCAGGCCTGATCTAGGCTAGAGTTCCTTCTCTTATTTGCCTCTCGGTCATAATAGCATACTACCATTTTTGACCAATTTTTCTAAATAGTTCTTCAAGAATTAGATTCCCTATTTGCAAAGGTTTCTCTTGAATGTGCATACCATCTCTAACATAGCCTCTTCAATCTTCTCTTTATCATCTCTACTTAGTTTTTTAAATTTTATAAGCTTGAATCCTACCAATCTTGCTATGCTCTTGATATTTAGGCATATTTCATCCACACTAGTTGTATGTATGTATGATGCCATCTTAAATGTGTTATTATCATCTATATCACTCATTTATTCATCATCATCTTCCTTCTATAACACTAATTTCCTTCTCAACTTCTTCTTGGGATGACTCAGCACAGCTCTAGTTTGCACTTGTTTTCTTTTTCATGAGCCTTCCCCTTCAGTTTTCTTTGTTGGCATTTTCCTTTGGGGCTCCGGAGTTGTGGTAGTTGAAGTTGCCCTAGATCTTAGTCTAAGTGTTGCAGAATGAGTAGGCTTTTGTTTCTGTATCTTCTCTTACTGGACTCGACAACCATTACCTTCTTGTCCTTCTTTTGAGTTTCTACACCCTCCTCTTCGCTTCCTTCAAATTCACTAGATTGATCTTCTCCCATACCTCAAGTATAATTTCAAGAGGTGCATTCTTCTCTTTTCCAGGTTCTCCTAGAATTTTCTCAATATTCTTGACTAATTTCTTCCTTTTCTTCTCTAGTGTCGTAGACTTTAACCCCATAGTTATTTTGGACTTTGCTTCGATTCATAATTTCCAAAAGGATTTTCTTTTCTATCAATCTCTTCAGCAAGTAAAGTAGTTATTGTTGTTGATATCTCATCTATTTTGACCTCATAGGGCAATGGCCTTAGCCATACTACCCTACGTATAACAGCTTGAACATAGGTGTGGTCGGTATCCACTAGAAAGCATACATCATTGTAGTGATTTTCTACTAGGGATAAATGAATTCTATTTCTCTTCCTCATCTTTTTCTTGAATTCAAAAAAATAACTTTCCATCACACTATCAAAAGTATCACCTAACTAACGAATAAACTCACCGACTTGTTGAGTTACCAGTCGGTCCTTACTCCATACCACATCTCCTATAGCAAGAAAAACATTTTGTGAATAAAAGAATAAGAAAACTATCAGGGAACCAAACTTACACATTGAGTTCTTAGCCTTCATGATTGATGTAAGGTTCTCGGCAAGTTGAGTCAACTATAACTCGGCAAGATCATAAGTATGATCTTTCTTCACCATCTTCCATGCCTAATCTATTGTGATGCAGGGAACATTGTCCATCCTTCTTGAATGATAAAACTTGTGAGCTACAACCCTTACTGCAAAATCCATCTCTAGATCTATAATTGTAGAGATTTTCATTCCTCTTTTGTTCCATAATGCCAATGTGTTAGCTTAAATTATTTCTTTACTTTGGCACCTCAGTATTTTCTTCCTAGTAAGAATGGGATAATCAGTGACTTGGTGAATCATATCTTTGGTGATCTTGACCAGCCTATTATCCAACCACAATTTCATGTCATGTACTCCACCTAAAATAATCTTAATCCATTCAAATTTGAAGTTACAAGAGAAATCTATGGCACACACTAACCCTTTCTCGACAATGTGTTGATGCCCCACCTTCAACACTTCATTATCACACAACTTGTTATAAGCTTCCCTCGACTCATAACCTCCAATTTTTCTAATTTTGCACATGTAGCATGCATGCACATCATGTATCATCAAGACTTTTGGTAAATCAATGATAGGGCTCCCATGAGATCTCCCTTCACTATGCTTTATGTTACTGCTTTGAATTTCAGTGGCTTGCACGCATCACTCCTTACTAGTTGAATATTTATAACTTCTTTCCCTTTCTTTCTAATTGAGTTGCAGATGAATTGGATGCCATTTTTCTAGATTAAGGTTCTTAAAATAGATTTGAGTATCTCAGTAATACATTGTTTTAATGGTCCTTCACAATGTTTATTGATGGCACACTGTAGGAATCTTCACAAATTTGACTTAGCACAAATCACTCTTCTCAATCGCCTTGAGTTTCTCTACAAATTCTCAAATCATTGGGTGAAATGAGAATGAATGGTAATATTTCACTTTATAGACTCAAACGGTTGAATTAGGTCTTCATTGAATGCTATACACACTGTGTAGTTGAAATACAGTCGTGTTGACCATCCTATGAAAACTTGCTTATCACATGCCCTTACTCGGTTGAAACCATGACTCGATCGATACCAATATTTTCATATCAGCTTGGTAGATATAACATCTTGGCTATTACAAGAGCTCGACACACACTGAGTGACTCAGTCACTATAGACATAAATACTGATGCTTGACATCAATTATGCAATTTGACTCTTTTCTCAAATCTATCCTAATTCATCTTAATTCATGCAGATATGGACTTTAACATATCAATGTCAGGAACTAGTGTAAAAATATAACATTTGAAAAATGCAGTTCCTTACATACCCTTTTGCTTAGATAGTAGTGTGGTCACCTGATCCATTGGATTGGGTGACCTCAGGTTATCAGGTGACCACAAGTTCACTGGATCCACTCATGCTTGCTTCCTCTTTCTATCTCCATGTCTTATTCATCTGATTCCTTATCTGTTCAACAGTCTCTTTATTTTGAATTATTCATTGCTCTATTTTTGTGCTCTATAGTCTCTTTTTATGTGACCAATCTTGTGGCATTTGTAACAGACCAAACTTCCTCTCAAATGTGTCCTTACACATTTTACTCCAATATGACCATATTCTCCACAATAATGAAAACTATACTGTGTATTGTAATCTCAATTGAATGTGTTACATTTCCTAGGTTCTTCATTCTACTTATTGGATGTCCACTTTGGTTTAGCATTGTATCTACATTATTGTGCTTTGTGACCAAATTTATGACAATTGCAATAGTTTCCTTGAAATCTAGGTGTAGTAGGTTCCTTACTAACCTTTAAATTGCATTCATCTGTCTGATGTCCATGGTTCATATAGTTAAATAAATTTCCATTGAATTTAGGTTTAGGATTGGACTTACCATTCTTGCTTCTATAGATGTTTTTTGTGTGTCCTATCTTTCCACAATGATGACATGTAGGTTTGTTGTTCTTTGACTTTGCATTCCCCTGTTCTCCATTCTTTGATTATTCATCTTCTTCCGTGGATGATAGGTACTCATCATGTCCAAGTCCAGAGGTGTCAATGGATCTTCTCAGTGGCCTCAATAGTTCCTTAAAGTATTTCATAGCTTTATTGGGCTTGTTCATCCTTTCATTAAGTTCCTTTTCACATCTCAATTCATTCTTTAGTTGATTCTTCTCTAATCTTAGATTTGTGATTTTCATGTCTTTCTTGTCCAACTCTTGATTTGCAAGTAACAGTTGGTTTACCATGTCCAATTGATTATTTGTCAACTTCTGCATATCACATGTCCTTTCATCAAGTCTTATAGTAATTTTTCTTTTGTCTTCTTCTACCATTGTCTTGTCCTCTTCAATTTTCTTTTATGTTCAATCACTTCACATAATCTTACTAATTGAATTTCCTATTCTCTCTTTAGACTTATGACATCTTCATTTAGTGAATTATTTCTTTCTAACAGATCTGCTATAGTTGCATCACTTTTAGTGGAGTTTCCATTGTCAAATAGACCTTTAGTATCCTCTTCTTGATATTGTGTGTCATTCAGGTGGATTGCCAATTATTTCTTCTTGCTTAAGGATTTCTTCAGTTCTCCTCTAGCTGGTGTAATGCAAGTTGGATGTCTATCTTTTGATTCTCTATGATCTTTCACAATTTATAAACCTCCATCTTTGAGACCTTAAATCTCAAGTGGTTAGACTTCTTCTAAGAAAACAAAGCTCTGATACCAATTGTTGGAAATCTAATATGGGAAAGAGAGATACTGAGAGGGGGGGTGAATCAGTTATCCACAATACTTCTCCACTTTGAAACTAATTCTACATGCATGTCGTAAACATAAATTTCAATACTGAAATGTATCTACCATTCTAAACTCATCCATCAAATGAAACACAAAACATAGAATTTGGTAACCCAAAAACCCTTGAAAGGTAAAACTGGGGTGGGGATGACACCCATAAATCTTTACTACTACAGTATTAAAGTGTGCATGTTAGGGCTACAATATTTAATCATTTCAGATGATCTACCATATGAAGGGTATGCCCTATTAAGAGCTTACAAACTTTTTCAATATACCTTGCAGATTAAAGGATTTAAAACTTATAGTTAAGTAAGCACTCAGTTAAGAGATTTATAAAGCCTTGTTAGGACCACTTTGTTAAGAGATTTACCCTGATTCACCTTTTAAAATGTATCAATACCTAATCTTTCAGTTTGCACTATGAATGTTGATTATAGATCATCTCTTTACAATACTTGTTTGATCTCCAAAATTAAATATAGCTCTGTTATGTCCTTCACTTCTCTGCTCAGTCAGTCTGCCTAATCTCTGCATCTAACAATTAGAACACTGCTCTGGTTTGCATACAAGAGATCTTTTGTGCTATCCTCTCTTACTATATTTTAGGGTTTTGATATCACCTTATATAAACATCTGATCAAGCTCCTACATCAAGATCAACAATATAGATTCATCACTTATGTCGCTTAAGCATTCTCTTTTTCTTATAGGTTAGATGGCTTGCATAGGGATTAATGATAAGAAATATTTAAAGCATAATTAACTCCTTAATTCTCTCAACAATCATTAAATCTCGCATAGAATTCAGCCAAAATAGTTTACCTCAGTGTTTGTGCCATTTCAAACACATATGTCATAACTAGATTACTCAGCATATAAAGTCTCTGATGCTCGGTAAAAAATATTCTTTGTATACTGGTTCTTTCTCTTCTATACAACTCGGCATAAACTGCTTGGTAACTACTGAAGTACTCAGCAACCTCTAAATTGCTCAACAGTAACTACTACTTGGTAACTACACAAGTCTATACATGATTCGGCCTTAATAAGATGGCTCAATCGCAGTGATGACCGACCAACATTGCCTTGAAAATAACTAAGTGTTGGACACTAATAGACAACATAACATAGGGATCAACATGAAGAATCCAATTGAACAATCAATAAGGTCATAATATGAAGGTCTTGGGTATACCATTGGAATAAGTGTATAGTCCTAAAAAGTTAGCACCCATTACTGGTTGTTCTATCGGGACCTATAGTCTCCACTTTGGTGATTTTGAGGTCTTTTTGTCTATTATGCTTGATCCCGACAATCTATAAATCTAAGTTTTGAATTTTCTCATCATCTTGATGTCTTGGCCCCAATTTGGGAATATTTTATGGGGTACACAATGGCTAAAATATTGTGTACTTGGTTACATAACATTCTAGCCATTATGTACTCATGGAAATGGTCTTAAATTGGGCTTGAGGCCCTATATTGGAGTTTTGGAGGGAAATCTCTCTCAATGGTTGACATAGCTCAATTTTGAATCTTGAAATGATGGAGCAAAGTATATAAACCCTATATCTCTCCTCATTTTTCATATCACAAGTACTCTCAAGCTATCAAGTGCAATCATTTTATGATCAAGTTTTCAAGAGCATTTAAGCATTAGAGGTGACTTCAAGATCTCAAGCCAATGCACTCTTCTTAAATTCCATCAAGGAAGTCATCTTCAAGTTGGAGAATGATTTTCTATCCCATGGTGGCCAATTAGTAGAGCTCTCAAATAAGCAAGAAGATCCATCTCTCTCTCTCTCTCTCCTTGTTGCAAGTGTTGTCAAACGTATCAACAATCAAGATCTAGGAGTAGCATTCATAGATCAATGCAAATGTGAAGGTATCTATGATTCTATATTTTATTCATAAGGTCAAAATCTACATTCAAGCTACATATACAAGCATTCTTCATGAATTTGAGCTATACATATATTCGTTCATGAGGGTAAGAATATTAACAAGGTAATTTGTCTTTGTGTTTACAATACATGCTTTATATTTATGCAATTTCCTTTCATATTTCAAGGTGTATTCCTAAACAAGGGTTTGACCAAGGCAAACCCCTTTAGAAAACCTTTTCCCCATTTTTATGTGTGTAGGAATCGGCTACAGACCCATAATTGCAAATCTAGACACTACACACACTAATAGAGATCTTAGTAAAATATGAGCCCAAAACCCAATGTACAAAATATTTCCACAACTCTATAGCTGAGTACATAATGTTTTAGCCTTTCTATACCCTCTTATTCAACCCATAGTGTCTAGGACAAAAAGTGCAGAGTTCAAATCCGAAGTTAAAACCTATTTTGGGACTTTGACAGTAAAAAACTCAACAGTTAAATAGAAAGGTCTTCATTATCTCCTAGGTGCACTTTTATTTCATTTCATTTACATGGGTCAATGCACAAAGTTGGGTACCAATTCCATGGAAGTTCACGGCCAAAAAATTTTGGTACAAGAAACAAGTACCCATTTTTAAAAAATTGGGTGCCCATTTAGGTTCAAGAGCCAGATCCATATTTCAAAATTAGGCACTTGTTTCGTATCAAGCACCCAAAGAAAAATGGGCACCCAATTTTTACAAAACAAGTGCTCGTTGTTTAAAAATCGGGTGCCCATTTCGTAAATCTACTTATTTTTTTGTTTTTAACATTTCCCATGTCATTTTCATAACTTGGAAAATGGGATTACGTTTTGCAGAGTGTGGGTGCCCATTTCAGCTTCTCCTACCGACCCCCTTAGCCATTTTTCTCCTATTCCAAGTATGTACTATTATTTTTTTATTATTTTTCTTTATCTTTTTATTATTTTTTTCATAAAAAATTGTAGTTTCAAGTTATTTTTAATTAAAAAATGTAGTTTAATATTTTTTTGTAATTTATTGTATAAATGTAATTATATTTTATCTATCAGTTAGATCATTTTTGTTTTAATTTACTTTGTAAATTATCGTACCAAACTAGAAAACTGTTAAAACTTTTAATTTAACCCTAGGTAGTAAAACAAAAATATAAACCTAGACACAATTGAATTACAAAACCCTAAGTAGAAAACCAAAACATAAATTTAGACATGTAAATAAAATAAGAAACCATAGGTAGAATTTTTTTTACCTAAACAGAACTAAAATAAAAAATTGTACCTGTAGAAAACATAAACCTACACTGTTCTAAAATAAGAAACTCTCTCTCTCTCTCTAAAAAATATTAAAACATGTTCCAAATCAAAACCTTTCAAGACAGATATTTAAAAACATCAAAAAACTTGAAATCTTTTTTCAACCGTAGGTGTACATTCTTAAAAAAAATATTTGAACATTTGTCTTGATTGTCTTTGTAACCTGTAAATTTTTTAACTTATCTATTAATTTTTAAATAATGACATGTAATTATTTTTATTTAAGTCTCTCTCTCTCTCTAAAAAATGTTAAAACATGTTCCAAATCAAAATCTTTCAAAACATAGAGATTTAAAAAAATCAAAAAAATTGGAATATTTTTTCAACCTTATGTTTACATTCTTTAAAAAAAAATTTGAACGTTTTTCTTGATTGTCTTTGTAACCTATAAAATCATGAACATATATGTTAATTTTAAATTATGACATGTAAGTTTATTTTTATTTAAGTCTCTCTCTCTCTCTCTCTCTCTCTCACACACACACACACAAAATGTTAAAACATGTTCCAAGTCAAAACCTTTCAAAACATAGAGATTTAAAAATATCAAAAAACTTGGAATCTTTTTCAACCTTAGGTGTACATTCTTAAAAAAAAACATTTGAACATTTTTCTTGATTGTATTTGTAACCTGTAAAATGTTTAACTTATATGCTAATTTTTAAATGATGACATATAATTATTTTTATTTAATTCTCTCTCTCTCTCAAAATGTTAAAACATGTTCCAAATCAAAACCTTTCAAAACATAGAGATTTAAAAAAATTAAAAAACTTGGAATCTTTTTTCAACCTTAGGTGTACATTCTTAAATAAAACATTTGAAGATTTTTCTTGATTGTCTTTGTAACCTGTAAAATGTTTAACTTATATGCTAATTTTTAAATTATGACATATAATTACTTTTATTTAATTCTCTCTCTCTCTCTCTCTCTCTCTCTCTCTCTCTCTCTCTCTCTCTCTCTCTCTCTCTCTCTCTAAAATGTTAAAAGCTCATCAATGTCATGATTTAAAAATTAACAGATAAGTTAAATGTTTAACTTATCCATCGCCCCAACTACTACACCTTGCAGATAGCATGTAAGATATAGTAGATTATGTACATACATTAGACTCTGAGCTTGATAGTTTTCAGTCATGGAGGGAGACTATGCGTGCATATTATGCTGACGACCTCTCTTATAAAGAGGTCAATAATTTAAAAATTACAAAAATTGATATGATACATTATTTTTTGAACCCTAAAACGGGTGAGGAGATACTTGGCAAGAAGCCATGTATTTCTATTAGATGGTGTCGGCACCCTGGTATAGCAGAGCATTTTTGGGAGTGGTGGTGGATGGTATTTGACCATCCACCACACGTTAATCATGATGTCCCCCTTTATTTTTTTTAAACATTATGGGTTGAATTTGAATTGGGTAGGAAACCCAATTACTTTGACGTGAGAGCATTCCGGGGGGTTGGTCGGGGCATGCCACGAGCCAGGCCAAGGGCCAAATTGAGCGATAGAACTAGAAATCATGTGCGTAATAAGCCACTTGTTCCTCTTCATGTTCTAGTAGTTCCTACACTTGTCCGTCATCGAGTAGTGCAATCAGCTCTTGGTTCATTGAGTGCCCTTACAGGCAATTTGTTACAACACTTAACCTAGGTGAGGGCTGCCCCCAACATATAAAATGTTTGCACGAGTTGTCGAGATATATGTAGGGGTCCCAGAATGATCCTAATGCTGCCCATGTTGCCCATGGTGGATATGTTTATGATGATGGTGGTGCACATGGTGATGTTGGAGATGATATCACATTATTTGTTGATTTTCTCAATGCGGATGATGATCATCCCGCAGAGGTAAATTTAATTATAATTTATAGTGTAATATTAAATTTCATATGTATACAATTATGAACCATAACATGTGGATTTTTTGGTGAACAGAGGAGGGTTGACCCTCCATCTTTCATTAGCAGTCATCATATGACATCCACACCTCGACATCTTGGTGCCTCGTTCACAGTATGCACTTTGATCTTTCAATACATTTAAACTAAATAAGCAAAATAAAATTTAATTGATAATGTGTTTGACACATTTTTGTGATTTTGCAGGGTCTCTCATGTAACACTGAGATTGGTAGTTCTTCATTCTCTGCCCCACCAATCACTGAGAGTCAGCCGCATATCCCTGTAGTATATTTTTCATTGATTAATTTTAAGTGTTTATATCTTACTAATTTATGTACAACTTTGATTCATACTTATTTTTTTGCAATTGTAGGATTTTGGATTGTCTCATATTGTGCAATCACATTTACGTCCTGAATCATCGGTGACATTACCTACATGTCACACAGAGGTAATGTACATAATTTTATTCCATAACTTTATAGTCAACGTCATATATACTTTATAATGTATGTATATACTATAAGTTTGATTCATACTTTATATATGTGGGTAAAAGCACAATAAGTTGTCACCCTTTTACAAAGGAAGAGGCTAACAACACAAAAATTGAAAAAATTCAAGGGCATAAAAGTCACATTTCTATTGAGAATTTGAATATGATGTAAACTGATGAAATGTGGTAAAATAGGATGAGTTTTATGCCTATAATTTTTAAAAATTAATTTGAGCAAAAATTAATATATTTTTTAATTTTTAGGTCTATTTTTCATATCCTAAAAATACTACAAATAAGGGAGTTCACTTCCCGTCAAATCGTTATAAGTAAAACATTTTTTTTTCTCCAATTTTAGAATATGTTTTAGATGACATGTATATCTAGTGCAAGAAAAAAGAAAGAAGTTTTTTCGATCTATAGTTTTACCCGTTATAAGTATTGAAAGTCGACCTTACCTGAAATCAATAATTTTTGTTTCCCGTCACTTGTACCCTATCAAAACTATACCAAAAACCAAATAAATTATATATTCTTGAAGAGGACTCCCTCCTTTAGTGTCGTATATAATTTTAAAAAAATTTTGAATTGATTTAGTATTTTTCTATATTTTTCCGAATCAACGTCTTCTCAAAGTTTAATATACCTACATGTAGTTTTTTAGCACAATTTGTTTAACATTTTGTAGATGAAACAATATAAAATTTATATGTCTAGAATCATACTTCTGAGATCTAGAAAAGGGTACTTTTAGTTTTTTAACATTTTCTATTTTGATCTAAGAAAGGAACAACAGAAGTGCAAAATTCTAGTTTTTTTGTGTTTTGGTGGTTTGGCTGCCAACATGGCATGCCACCTAAGTAGACTCGGCCGAGGTCCGACTGGGCTGAGTCTGACTCGGGCCGAGTCCCCTTAGGGGTCGGCCCCACTCAAATAGCCTAATAGAGTGCAAATGAGTGGTTTGTGATATTTGTTTATATTAAAAATATTATTTAGACTCGGCCCAGTCCTAGTTGACCGGAGTACCACTCAGCCCAGTCCAATGGGCCACGTAGACGCCATTCGGCACCGTGTGGTGCCTACATGTACTGGGCTATGTTAGACTCGGCCGAGTCTAACTCGGCCGAGTTTAACTGGGCCGAGTGAGTGATTTGAGTTAGCCCAAAAGGTGACACTTGATTGTGCTTTTACCCATGTTGTTCAGGTCGACGCCACTATGAGTCTTGGCATGGCTACAAAATTAAGCCAAATATAGCCATCGACATTGTCCTTTGAGGTCCATGATTAAAAGTAATTTTTTAATGTCCCATTGTGTATCTAGATTTTTTACACCTGGATTATTAAAATTTTGTATTGTTTATTTTTAGAACCTCCACATCCCACTGAGGGCATTACTGAGCATAGACACATGGTAAAATTTTAAATGTTCAAATTAATATTAACATTATGTATCTAAATCTTGTATACCTGAATTATTAAAATTTTGCAATGTTTGTTTTTATAGGACTTGAGTGCATCCACTTCTGATGTAGCTGAGAGAGGACCATTCATGACCCACTAAAGGCATTACTAAGCATAGACGCATGGTAAAATATTAAATGTTCAAATTTATATTAATTATTTTTAAGTGAATTTTTAATAGTCCTTTTGATGAGATGTTTTAAAAATTTACAAGAGGATAAGGGCACTCAAGAGTAGACACAACATGATGGTGCATCATAGTCCTCTTCACGTGGAGTGAAGAGGACTCCAGATCAGCTAGATGAGTAGAGTTAGATTATACTTGCCACATACATTATTTTCACTTTTTATATGATGGACATTATATGATGGTACGTGTTATATATATATATATATATATATATATATATATATATATATATATATATGTACATAATATATATATGTACATATATATATATATATGTACATATATATATATGTACATATATATATATGTACATATATATATATATGTATATATATGTACATATATATATATGTATATATATGTACATATATATATATATGTATATATATGTACATATATATATATATATACATATGTACATATATATATATACATATATATACATATATATACATATATATATACATATATATCTATATTATATATATATATATCTATATATGTATGTATATATATGTATATATATGTATGTATATATATGTATATATATATATCTGTATATATATATATATATATATATATATATATATGTCTACATATATATATATATGTCTACATATATATATATATGTCTACATATATATATATCTGTATACATATATATATATATATGTCTACATATATATATATATATATATATACATATATATATATGTATATACATATATATATATATATGTATATACATATATATATATGTATATACATATATATATATGTATATATATATATATGTATACATAATATATATATATATATATGTATACATATATATATATATATATATATCTATACATATATATATATATATATGTATACATATATATATATATATCTATACATATATATATATATATATATATATATATATATATATATATATATCTATACATATATATATATATGTATATATATATATATATACATATATATATATGTATACATATATATATAGATATACATATATATATACATATATATATATATATATGTATATGTATACATATATCTATAGATATATATATATATATATATATATATATATATATATATATATATATATATATATATATATATATATATATATATATATATGTTATCAAGACTTGCTATCATGTTATTTGGACTTCTGTTATGATGACTTCTTCTCATATTATTTTTACTTGTTGTTAGGGTAGGAATTATCATATATTACTTGGACTTGTTGCTAGAGTAGGACTTTTTATGTTATTTATCTTATTCATGGACTTTTAATCTTATTTCACTATTTTTTCAAATAGTGGTTTGAATGTAGATATATGGGCTTATGTAATATGATCATTTAATATCAATTGTAATTAAAAAAAACATCTATCTAACAATGAGATCTATTAATTCATGTGTAATTGACAAGATCAATATAGATGAACTACAAGTAATATTGATTTTTATTAACTATAAAAAAACCATCTATCTAACTATGAGATCTATTAATTCATGTAATTGACAAGAACAATATCAATGTTACAAGTAATATTGACTTTGATTAACTATAAAAACCATCTATCTAACTATGAGATCTATTAATTCATGTAATTTATAAGAACAATATCGATGTTACAAGTAATATTGACTTTTATTTACTAGAAAAAAACCTTCTATGACTTTGATTAACTATTAAAACCCATCTATCTAACAATGAGAACTATTAATTTGAACAATGAATATGGATGCACAAATAAATCTATCCTAATCTATTGGTGAACATAATCTGACCAATGTGCATAGTTTAATATTTAGAATAGAATTAGGCAAATAAAACTATGAATTTAACTTAAATATTTAAAACAAGATTGGACATCAATAAAAGTGAGTTCATGAACTATTTACAAACCAAAATTGGATGAATACAAGTGTGCATTGAACTACTTAAATAGTTTGTGACTATGTTCTTCCAGACATCCTACATCATAAAAATAAATGTTGAAATGTTAGAAAATACATGTATTTAAATGTAAAGTTCATTTAAAGTCAATTTTGATTTATTTCAAATCTCTATCTCTAAATTATAATTTATATGACACTTGAAAGAAGACATAGATATTTATATAGAAAAGCATATAAAAATAAGACACATTGAACAAAAACTTACATGTATACATTTGATTCAACCTAATGTACCATCAACATCCTCTCTTTTGTGCAATACTCATCAATCATTGAGATCAGGCCCACAGTCCTATTTTGTAGCTGCAATGACTCTTTATTAAATATTCACTCGTTATTTAAATGAAACAGGCACCCATTTTTTGAATTTCACAAATCAGGTGCTCATTTTGTAAAACCATGAGTGGAAACCGTACTCATTGCCTTATTTTTTGGTTTGGGACAGGCTTGGTGGGACCAAGCCTATGCTTGGCCATGCAAAAATATGGCTAAGGCATTACGATATAAAATTTTTGCCTCACCATAATTTTTTGGACACCTTCCTAATTAAATTTTTTGACAAAATGAAAACCTATTTTAGTTCTTATTTTGCAGATTATGAAAATATAAATTTTATAGTGATATGAGAAATTTTAATATTTTTATAATATTTATCAAGCCAATGTGGTACCTAAGCTAACTAAAATTTTAATAACTTTTTTAATTTTAGAATTTTTGAAAAATGAGTTATATGACATCAATCTACATAGAATTTCCTTCAAATTGAAAAAAAGTGAAGTTATTATCGAATTATGGTGCCAGAGGTTTCAAAAATGTACTTTATAGTCAATTAAATATTAATAAAAAAAATATTCAATAAAAAAAAGATAAAATATTCTCATCAATCTTCAGCATTTTAGGTACCTTTCCCCAGAAGGATTCATAAAAATACATTTATTTACTTCAAAAAAGGGTGGTTGTACACATGTGACTCTAAGCACTAGATTTTATATTGCTGTAGTTTTTCAAGATTCAATCTTTAAGTGCCTCAAATTTTTACATCAATTGACAGACATTTTGAAATATAGAGAAAATATTTCCTAGTTTATAATCATTTTCACTTTTCAATCCAAACCCTTTTTAAGGAAAGACAACTTATCTCGATTAGTGCTTGAATCCACATTTGAGCCTATTGGAGTAATGTCCTTCCCAATCAAAAATAGCACTTAGAAAAGGGGATGTGATTTTCCCTCTATTTGATTACATGTTAGCCCCATTTTCCTATTGTTCATTTTTGTGAACCTAAATCTTCTTAGATCCTTTTGATTGTGGTAGTTAGATTCCCTTTGTATGTATTTACATATCTAGATTTATTTTTTATGCATTGCATCTTTTGCTACATTTTATGCATTTAGATATCTTGATTATTCATGCTTGATATGATGCTTGATGTTACTTTTCATTAAAATTACAATTAATCTAGCTTCACTTATTGCTTGGATTTTGTGTTAGATCTCGTTTGTGCATTAGATCTATTGTCTATGTTGCATTTTCATGCTTAGGAAATCACCTAGTTCTAATTATTACTTTAATTAGGTGCATTGAATATATCTTTTATTCATTAAGCTTAATTCATATATCATTAATATTTTTCTAGATTTATCTATCTTTCCCTATAGAATTCCAGTTAGGAGAAGTCATAGACTTAGGAATTAAAGAGATTTATTTCATACCAACAACTGATATGAATATTAGCAATCCAACAATATTTCACAACTCTCATGCTTCCCATTAGTACATATCATGCTATATATATATATATATATATATATATATATATATATATATATATATATATATATATATATATATATATATATATATATATATATATAACATTTTACAATATGAAAATCGCTGACTCAATATCATATTTGTGTGTTTAGCTGAAATAGTCACTAATGAAAAGATAATAAATAAATATTTTACTACAAAGCATAATAATTTTGACATAACAATAACATTATTCTAATTTTATATAAATTTTAATAGGTTATATTCATATTTTTTATAAATTTTTCTTATAATTGGTAGAAGAATTAGTGAGTAAGATTGCAATAAAATAACTATTAACAACATTTTCTTATAAAATTTGTGTGTTATTTCTTGGGAGGAATTTAAAAGGTAAAAAAATCATCTATTTATTTTATTTTATTTTATAATTTATTGGGTATAATTGACAAAATATATTTGAATAAGATTGTAGGTAGTTCCTCCAAAATGATGAAAAAACTATTTGACTCTTTGAAAAGTAGATAATTTGAAAGGAACATTAACCTTCTCTACTTATAGTTTACAATTGTACTATTGAACATTTTCTAAATCAAGAATACTAATAATTAATCTTTTGTTAAATTTAAAAGATAATTCTACACAATTAAAAAAAAAGACATGTAATAAAAAACACACTCTCAAAAGCTAAATAAAATAGAATTTGAAAAAAAAGAGCTATATAATGAAAAAACCAAACTCAAACAACACTAAATAGTAAAATTAAAATCTCACCAATTTTTTATCAAAATAATTAAAAATACACTAAGATTATACATAAAATATATTAATTCAAATATACTACAAGATCTGGAAAAAATTATAAAACATGCATTTTTCCTCTTTAAAATTATAAAGCACCTTGAAATTATGAAAAGAAGATCACACAAAGTTAAATTTTGAAAAAGACCTTTTCAAAAAGGGTTAAACAAACTTCAAATTTGAACGTTATATCAAATGGGTATATTTAAAACTAATAAAATGGATTGGAAAGATAATAGAGTTTAGTAGATAGAACCTAGTTACTAAAGCGACTTTTACCTATGAAAATAAAGCAATTTATTAGGAAAATTTTATTTTTAGTTTTATTTTAATGACTAAGTTCTATTTAATCTTTTGCTAAATTTATAAGGTTTAGAAAATTGAATTATATTGTTAACAAAATTTAAAAATTGTGAAAAGATTACACAAAGTGAAATTTTGAAAAGGAACTTTTCACAAAAAAATTAAGTCGATTAGAAAGATTGTGGAGTTTAGAAAATAGAACTCTATTGCTTACAAAAAAATGATTTATCCAAGTGAAGCAATTTAATAATGAATCTTTTTAGTTTAATGATTAAGTCATATTTAATCTTTTATTAAATTTAGAAGATAATTGTACATAATTTTAAAAAAGAGAGAATCTTTTGAGAAAGAGTTTAGCGCACATTTAATTCCAATATTATATCAAATGCGTATATAAATACAACTCATTGTTAACAAAACTTTGATCTATGAAAAAGTAATTGATTGGCAAAAGTGGCTTCTGGAGGAAAGAACCAAGAAGAAAACCTTCATTCATTGTCAAATGCAAAGGGGATCAAAAGAATCAAAAGGAGGGAAAATGCCCTTGTATTTCATATTTTGAAAAGCTTCAGGCAACACAGAAATCAAATCCGAGAACCATCTGAGTAATTACCCCGCAAAACACAATAGTAGTCTAATGATTAACTTCTATTCACAGGTATAGTGGGCTTACAAGAATGCATATTTTGAAAAGCTTGAGCCAACACATAAATCAAATTCGAGAACCATGTGAGCAATTACCCCGCAAAACACAATAGTAACCTAATGATTAACTTTTATCACTCTTAGGGATAGAGCGAGTGTTTAGGTTGGGCTTAAGATTAGGGTTAGGGTTAGGGTTAGGTTTGGGATTATGATTAGGATTCACAAGTATAGTGGGCTTACAAGAATGCATATTTTAAAAAGCTTCAGCCAACGCAGAAATCAAGAAATAAAATCGGAGAACCATCTGAGCAATTACCCTGCAAAACACAATAGTAGCCTAATCATTAGGGAAAGGCTTTAGGTTAGATTTACTATTAGGGTTAGACATTGAATACATTAAATATAATTATATGGTATATTTTTATTAAATAGAATTTAATATAGTCAAGGTTTACATCACTCTTAGGGATAGAGAGAGTGTTTAGGTTGGGCTTAAGATTAGGGTTTAGGGTTAGGTTTGGGATTACGATTAGGATTCGCAGGTATAGTGGACTTACAAGAATGCATATTTTGAAAAGCTTCAGCCAATGCAGAAATCAAATCTGAGAACCATCTGAACAATTACCCCCGCAAAACACAATAGTAGCCTAATGATTAACTTCTATTAATTACCTTAAAAGATGAATTATAAATAGTTTTAACAATTAAGTGCTATTACATTTTATTAAACTTTAAAGATAATTATAAATAAGTCAAAAAGAAATAATAAAAAACACCCTGAAAATTTAAATTAAACCAAATTTGAAAAAAATCAATAAATAAAACATAATAAAACCAGATCCAAACAATACTCAATAGTTAAAACATAAACTCTCAAATATAGGTCCATGAAAAACGAAAACATTAGAATAAATCAGCCTAGATTTAAACATTAAGAACTGATATTCTATTTTAAAAGATAATTGTACATTTAATTTGAAAAGGGACAGATAATGAAAGACACGCCCTTAAACATTAAGATCTGATATTCCAATTTATAAGATAATTCTACAATTATTTTGAAAAGGGATAGATAATGAAAGACACGCCCTTAAAGTTTAAATTTAAAAAATCTCGCATAATAAACATACTAAACCCTAACAACACTAAATAGTTAAAGAAACCCACGTAGGGGCGTGAATGAAAAATGAAAACATTAGCATGGGTCGGCCTACATTTAAACAAGTGCTGGAATACTCTAATACCACATATAAATGGATGCTCTGATTCATAGGCTATCAAAAAGCATTTTAAGGCGTTCTAAATCGTAGACACCAGTTTACCAGGTTTCGCTACTTGTTAGTAAGAGAAGATGGGAAACAAATCCAGCAAAGTTCAGGAGAATTCAAGGGAAGTGCAAATTCTGATGGTGGGTCTTGATTCTGCAGGCAAGACTACAATTCTATACAAGTTAAATCTAGATGAAGTTGTTCAGACGATTCCGACGGTGGGGTTCAATGTGGAGACAGTGAAGCACAAGAATGTCACATTCGTTGTGTGCGATGTTGGGGGCCAGGAAAAGATCAGGCCACTGTGGAAATACTACGTTGGAGCTTCCACGGGTGTTATTTTTGTTGTGGACAGTGATGACAGGGAACGAATTAGTGAGGCAAAAGATGTGCTGCACGGTTTGCTGAGAGAGTGTGAACTGAGAGATGCTGCTGTCCTTGTGTTTGCAAACAAGAATGATTATCCCAATGCAATGAATGTTTTGGAGATATCAGAGAAGCTGGAGCTCTCCTCTTTAAGTCAGGGCCGCTGGCATGTTCAGAGCTCCTCTGCTAAATCTGGTGATGGTCTCTGCGAAGGCTTGGATTGGCTTTGTAATAATGCATAGACATGTTAATCTTTCCAAGGTTGCTGTGATTGCATAAAATAGTTCCCTCTTTTCAGTCATTGTTTTGGTTTTAAAAACTTGAAATTCTTGCATGTTTTGCAGGACCTTTAATCCTTCACTTATATGACTTTTCTGTTATAAAGATGGTGTTATGTCGGATAGCAAAAATGGTCTTTCTTCTTTTTTTTTAAGTTATCGATACTGTATATAGGTAAATTCTTGGTATTGAAAAAACTTTGTTTCATGCTTTAGCATCGCACTTCAGAATATACATAAACGATTTAGGTTTATAACTACAAATAATTAATTTTAATGTTAAGTTAATTTCTTCGCATTCCAATTAAAACAGTTGAAAAACACGTCTCAAGAACACGTTGTCCACGCTGTCCATTGCATGTAAAAAGAAAACCGAAAAACACGTTGTAAATGGATTCCGCCACAGGTTTCATTAGAGAAAGGAACAAAGCAGTGTTTTGTGAATGCATACTACAGAGAGTTGTCTTTGCAACAACATCGTTCACATCTTGTATTTTATTTTATTATTTTTTATCAGTGAGCAGCAGCTCCAGTACTCTATATTGGGCAATCAAATTTTTTGTATTTAAAATCCAAATATATATGAGCTGAGAAACCCTCCAATCAGGGACCTGGGCAAGTGATTACCAATGTTTGAGAGCATTGGTGATGTAAACATGTTTTCAAAATCAATATGTTTAACTGCCTAAACATTATAAAAACAATAAAAAAGACAGAGATTTATCTGTTTACCATATGGTTAGTAATAGGGTTTGAAGAAAAATTAAGTTAAGAATTCAAGTCAACATAAGAATTACAATAGGAATTAGAATTAAGAATGTGGTTAAGATTAAGATTATTGTGGTAATTAAGGTTGTTTTAAATCAGCATATATAATTTATATATAAGATATCTTGAGATGTATAGAGGTGTTTAAGATATTGAATAAATTAATATATAACTATATAGTATTTTTTATAAATAGAATTTAATATAGTCAAGGTTTATATTACTATTAGGGTTAGGATTAGAGTGAGTGTTTAGGTTGGGCTTAAGATTAGGGTTTAGGGTTAAGTTTGAGATTACAATTAGAGTTCTCAGTATACATCATGGTTAGGGTTAGGGTTTGGCATATAACTAGGGTAAGACTTAGAATTATCATTAGGGCAAGGTTTTAGGTTAGAGTTACTATTAGGGTTAGGGTTAGACATTGAATAAATTAATATATAATTATATGGTATATTTTTTATTAAATAGAATTTTATATAGTCAAGGTTTACATCACTCTTAGGGCTAGAGCAAGTGTTTAGGTTAGGCTTAAGATTCTAGGGTTTAGGGTTAGGTTTGGGATTACAATTAGGATTCCTACGTATACATCATGCTTAGGGTTAGGGTTTGGGGTACAACTAGGTCAAGGCTTAGAATTATCGCTAAGGTCATGATTTAGGTTAGAGTTACTATTAGGGTTAAGGTTAGAATTATGATTACACTTAGTATTAGGGTTAGGATTTAGATTGGGGTTAAGATTAGGTTTGAATGGGGTTAGGATTATGGTTAAAGTTAGGTTTTAGGGTTAGGGTTATGGTTATAGTTTGAGTTATGCTTAGAATTAGGGTAAGGTTTAGGTTTTATATTAGTGATATAATTAGGTTTAGGTTTCGAATAAGTGATATAGTTAAGTTTAGGTTCAATCTTAGTTTAGAAAATTAGTTAGGATTAGGGCTTGGCTTGTATTATGCTTAAGGTTAGCCTAAGGATTATGGTTATTGTTTAGGTTATACATCATGGTCAGGGTTAGGATTTAGGGTATGGTTAGGGAAAGACTTAGAATTATTGTTAGAGTTAGAGTTTAGGTTAGAATTATAATTCTAGGGTTAGGGTTAGAATTATGATTGCATGTAATTAGGATTAGGTTAGGGTTAAAATTAGAGTTATAATTATGGTTTCACACAATTATATTTTTTTAAATTAAAGCTGTGGATTTAAAAAGTGAGGAAAAATTGTTGGGGACATTTCATCTTATCATGTGCATGATCTGCACAATAGGTCCATATGAGATTACTCATTAATTGATCATGTGCTAGGAATCTGGATGGTTATACTCATCTACAACAGTTTTCCTAAAATCCAAAAGAAGACTTCTTTTTGGGAGGGGCCATGCAATTCCCAGTGAAGAGGTAAAGTAACATCCACATTTTATGTGTGCTACTAGTCCTTTGTTCCTCGGGCCAGCACCCTCTTGCTGCTTTATCTATCAAAAACATCCGCATTTTATGATTGTAAAAATGCAACCCTGTAATATCCCCACCCAATTGTCTTTCCCTCATTCAAGGTGCAGAACATGCAAAAGAAGGTGTGCCTCCCTCATTCTTCTCTTGCATGCATCCATATCTTTATTTGTGTACAGATCTAGAGAGGATTCATGCCAGCCAAATCATTTTCTCTTTATTTACAGGTGCAAGGAGAAGTGATCTCCTATTCAAACTCCTCCTCCTCCCTCACATGGCATAACTCTCAAAGAAAATAATTAGTTAATCCTAAATTTAAGGAACTTAAACTTGACTGGGCAAATGGGTTGTGACATCCTCCCCCCTTAAAAATGCTTCATCTCGATGCATTGATCATATTCACAATTATTTTTAAGATAAATCAAAAATTTATAATTGACATGATTAATAAATCATCCTCCATTATTCAAATATTAAAGGTTATGCATATACCCACTTTCAAATTTTAGCATAACATCAACAAGATCTAATTTCATTTGCTTACATAAAGTCAAATTTTCATTAGTTATGCATTCTAGTAAGTACACACACCAAAAAAACAAATACATTTCTAGATTAAAAACAAACACACTTGTATCAAAAATTATTTCAAGAGCATTCTCTATGTGAGTGTGTGAATTCCATTACTACCCTTCAGTTTTACAAGGTTAGAATTACCTCTCTCCAACAATATTCCCCCTCTATTATTCAACTCTCACTTAAAGTTTTACCATGAATATAAATGTATATTCTAACTTAACATAATTACTAGAGAACTTTGATCCTACCAACAAGAGTTAAATATATGTCTATAAAAGATTCAAATTTAGTTTGATTATCTCTATTGATGAACCTACAATCGACTTCCGCTCAAGAGCTTGGAGAGACTAAAACGTACAATAGGGTTTGCCACAATAATTTCCAAAGATAAACTAATCATTTACTAGAGATCAAACACAGCCTACGAGAAATTACATGATCTTGTTTTGGATGGAAAAGACTCTTACATGCACTGCATGCTCTAAGACTTTGCGATTTTACAGAATATTACAAAAATTATAATTTCAAGATCAATATTTCCATGTTTTTAAATAGATTCTACAAACTGGACTCAAAATGAGAACTTGCACAAATTTTAATGTTTACAAGAACATGCAAAACAATGTTCATATACATAAGCATGCCTTCCAAAATAGGGAATGATAGTAAGAGATATTATGAATTTAACAGGCACACTATATCTTCTCTTGGTAACAGCCACAAATATTCCCAATCTCAGGAGAATATAACCAAAAACATAACCTGTTTTATTGACAATTAAAAAAAAATGTATTCAGAATAAAGATCTTCAAGAAGCTTAAATGAAGAATTAGGAACCTAGAATTTTAATAGTGAAATCTAGAAATGGTATTCAACTTTTCAAGATTTTTTTTAAAAATAATGATCCCTTACTCCAGCTTTGTGTCAATCCTATTCAAAGCTTGGTCTAGCAATAATTGATCTCGTGCTAGGAATCTGGATAGTTATATACTCATCTACAACAATTTTCCTAAAATCCAAAAGAATTATTTTTGGGAAGGGCCATGCGATTCCCGGTGAAGAGGTCTAACTAATTGTCTATTGAATCATTTTTTACGTAATTAATTTGTAAACAATTGTCATGACACCTTTGCAACTTTGGCAAAAAGTTGCATTTTGTTATTCCAATGGTCACTTCATTTGAAATATGATTGGGAGTGGTTGTGATTGTTGGAAATAAGTTTTTAAAACCTCATAAGACATTTTGTGTGAGGTTGGTGTATGTTCCAAGGTATGTGGATGTAATTGTAATAGAAGAGAAAAAAAAAAACAATTGGAGTTTTTTGTATGTTCTCTCAAATTATGTAGATTCTATATATTGTTTTATTTGGAAAGTATGAAAAAAATTTAGATTCACAAACATAGAGTGTTACCTTTTATTTCTATTTTTTTTTAAGTTCTGAAGAAATCTCTATTTGATTTGGCAAATATATCTTTCTTAGGTGGTCCAAACCACGCACAAACCTAGGGCCCAGTGAAATCATGAGTTGTGACCTATCATCCTCTAGACAAATTCCCTTAAACTATGAGGTTTGATAGATCTCCTATGCCTTGTAAAATTATGTTTCTCATTGGAGATCCCAACAAGGTGGCGATTTTTGGCAAGAAGCCCTACGCCTGGCATCTCAATGCAATAGGTAGGAAGATGTATGCTCATAGGTTGAGATAACTAATCAGGGAAGGGGTTTGAATTTTGAGGAGACATTTTTTGGAGTGTGTTAATGCATTTTTTGGTCAGTGATAGATTGAATTGATCAGGGAAGTTGAGACTTGTTAGAAAACTTGTGGAAGAAGTCTAACTAAGTCATATTAGCCCTTTGAAAGTAGTGTTGGTTGGGAAGGTTGTAAATTGGTTGAGAACCTGCGATTAAGGGATTTTTTAGAAATCCAAAAAGGGTATCTAAAAATCCCTGTAGTTTTTCCATATCTTTAGGGAGTCAAAATTTATTACCTTGTTACTCAATCAAGAGACCTAATTGTAATTTGGCATTCTTAAGGCAATATGTGTCAACACTTGTTGAAAGGTGGACTTGGGTTGTATAATATTATTTCTTCTAAGTAAATATGGTTTTAAGAACATCACTCCATAGGTTAGTACATTGGTTTGGTCTAGTGGGCCATTCAAACCCCTAAACACTTGTGTAGCCCACTAAAGCACTCAAGAGAGTATCAGTCTTGGTGATTTGTGTTGGTAGTTGGGTTGGAGGACCAAGATAGTGATATTTGTGGAGATTGAAAAACTTTTGGAAACCTTGTGGATAAGTTTGGATCATCTACCCAATCCTTTTGCTTCCTCATCAATATTTCATCTCCTTGTCATGGATGTGATCTTCTTTCTACACCTCCTATATATGATTAAGTTCCACCTCCTATATCTTATTAGAATTATATTGATGTTATCTCTCAACCTAGTGTGGTTCCATCCATTCTTCCTCCTAAATAAGAAAAGGACCCAATGTTGATTAATCCTATACACCAAACCCAATTTCTAGCAAAACCAAACATAATTGTCATTCTTGTGACCACCACCATAAGCATCATCCTAGAGCCCATAAATGTTCTTACAAAAATATTTCTTCACCCAAGACACATATTGGTGCTTTAATTCCCTTTAATCAACCTATTATTGATCCAAAGGAGGAGTTAAATTGAAAAAAATGAAATTGAACAAATATGATAATTCTATTTGTATCTTAGATACAATCACAATTAATTTGGATGAATAAGATACTCTTGATGATGATGATGATTTTGATGTTCCTAATACAACTAATAATGATATTCATACTAGTGATTCTGATGACATGTTTGAGATTATTGATGTTAATCATCATTTACCAGCCATGCTTTTACACCAATTACTCTTAATCCTAGTGACGAGAAAAGTGACCCATCTTTGTAACATAGTCCTTGTTTGGAACTAGCTATTGTTCCATCTACAATGCTTGATGTTTCTCCTCTTACGTGTTGCATGCCTGCTCTAAACACTATAGACCAAGATGGGGGGAACACAATACACTTAAGTAGCTCTTATTATGCAATTGATTTAGTGTGTCTTCCTATTGTAATGTGCTTCCCCCATAATGTGCTACATGTTATATTTTCTGTTTGGATTTCTTTAAATGAATTTTGTCACTCCTTTGGTGCAACGTGATAAAGGAATCAAAATATCATAAACATTCCTCTATTTGTATCTCACTTCTTCTATATGTTGTTATATGTTATGTCATGCATGTGCCACTATTTGTAAATGTTCCTTTTTATTATCTAAGTGGGGATGATGCAAAATGGTAGCTACTTATTCCTTTTGGTCTCCATGATGTCGGCCCAAAAAAACTCTTGCATGACATTCTTCCATTGTGTTTTGTAGTTCTACTACCTTTGGGGGATGATTAAAATTCATTTTGAATTAATATCTCATATATTATCATATGATCATACTGACCCTAGAGTTAGTAGATCCCTTTTGTACTCTCTTTTTTCTTGTTTTCATTTCCCTTGATTTTTCCTTTCTTAGGGGAATCTCATAGTGTAAATGTTTCTTGTGGGTGCATGTATGCTCAATTAAAGCCATTTTTCTCATTAAGGCATTTGTAATCTCTATAATGTGGGGGAATACACTCTTCTCTATGTTTCACATTTTGCACACATGTACACAATAATTCAATACAATCTCTCTTGTAGATGAACAAGGAGACAAAACTTTCCTTGTATTTATCCTTTTTATTTGATCCCTAAGGAGACAATTCTTTCCTTAGGTCTGATCACTTTTCTTGATCCCTAAGGATACAATTATTTCCTTAGGCTTGATCACTTTTCTTGATCCCTAAGGAGACAATGTTTTCCTTAGGCCTAATTTGACATAGCCATGACAAGAGGATCCTTAATGAGGATAGTTCAAACCATGCAGCAAAAGTCGCATTGAGGAAACAATATCACAAGATAGAGAGAAAAAAAGATCCAATGTTCGCATTAACATAAAATCATTTACAATAGGACAACAATAAGAAGGCTTACACTACAGGCATACATGTTTGATTACAGATATTATCTAGATTTCATCATTTATGTGGATCTATCCAATCCTTAATACTGATATCTCCCACAAAAGGAAAAAATACATCAATATATACAACATTCACGATGCATCCAGTCGGCCAAGAGATCACAATCCCCAAAGGAATGAAACAGTAATGTGTAAATATAGGCAAGAACCCAAATCATGAAGAACACCTCCCACAACATGTGAAGGTAAGCGCAAACCCGTAGGGAGGTTAGAAAATAGTTAAGGAACATCTAACAATGAGCCACATAGGATCACAAATTGAGGAAATCATTTGCATGTTAAAAAAATCCAACTAGCTGAGAAATGTGAAGAACAAAATAGGTCCAAGCCAAAATCAAAGAGATGTCCACCAAGAAGAAATAGACCATGATATGAACCTATATGAAGATCAATAATGATGATAGGAATACATCATAAGGTCCAAAAGAGAAAAAATGATACTTAGAGGAATGCCACAAAATAAATAGAAACTGACTAAACATGAACAAACTGAAAGCAATATTTTTTTGGTTGATGTAAGATTTCCAAGAACCAAGGATGATCCTGCATTAGATACCCCTGGTGAGAAATGATGTTCCAAGAGAGGAACTCGTGAACATTTGATAGGACTTGAGATGTAAACCCCATTCTCATTCTTGATCTAAATGTCTTCCTCAATTATTATTTTCTTCCATCTTACCCTCTTTATTTATTTTGCCAAATCCTTCAATTTATCCTTCTCTTCACCTTGTTTTATTTTCCTCATATCTAAATATGATAGAGGTAAATTTACCACAAATTTCTTTCTTATATTCATCTAAGTTACTTCTAACATAGGACCCCATCTTATCTACAACCAAAGTCTGCATAAGTCTACTTCTATTACCATTCAGTGCCATCTTGTGTTTAGATATACCCATAATATCCTTCTTCAAATCAAAATCATCCTTTAGTATAATCCCTACATTCTACTTCTTATCATAGAAACTCTTCACAAGACTCATGTTCTTTACTCATTTCTCTTTCTCCTTCAAGGAAAACAAAGTAAACTTCTACCCATCATTATTTATAGTAACCAAATTCCTTCTATAATCATAGATAGCTCCTGTATCAAACTTCCAAGGTCTACCCAACAAAACATGACAAGCACTCATAGACAAGACATCACACAAGACTTAATCTTTGAAAGGAACAATATTAAAGTTCACCAAGCACTAATCTTTCACCTCTACTACATGATCATCTTACAACCAACTTATTGTATAAGGTAAAGGATGTTGAATCCTCTTAAAACCAAGTTTATTTTCCATCTTTTTAGATACCAAGTTATCAATACTTCCACTATCTACAATAACCTTACAACATTACCCCTTGATTTGCATATAGCTTGAAAATGTTCTTCATTTGTGTAGGTTTGGTCTCCTCTCCTCTCTAATCCATCAAAACTCTCCTAAGAATAATGGATTCTCCCATCTCTAGTTCTATCATACTCTCATCTCTAGTGTGCCAGCTACCTGCTCCTCATGTACCATAAAATTTCTTTTACAAGTGCCTTTACTAGATCCCTTAGAAAATTCAAAACATCTATGTCTAGTTTCTCCACACTTGAAACATTTACCAAGGACTTTCTTTCTTCTACCACCTATTATTTATGTCTTTTTTTTTGGTTCTTTACTCCCCTTAGATCTTGATTATTCTTCATTTGTCTTCTTCTCCTTGTTTCTACTCATATTATTCTCTTTTCCTCTATGGTTATTTTGTTGTCTTCTCTTTACTTTATCTTATTCCTTAAGAGAATATTGGTAAGAATCCTCTACTATGGAAATTATCAACATACTCATCTCATCTTGAATATTAAATCTAAGGTCATTTATATATCTAGACACTTTCTGGCTAGATCTGCAATACACCATCTTTTGTTCCTCTTTCTCTCTTGCATCCTGATGATGGATCATGTAGTATGATCTGAAACGTTGATGGAAAAAACTTTACACAATCGAATCTAGAAACTGTCTTAGCATATGTATGGATTGTGGAAATCTAATAGATTTTTTTCACTTTCCCCCTAGTTATTTCTTGGTGTCCAGATATGATTTTCATCTTGTAAAATTTTCCTAAGTATACTCTTGCACACTCATGACTTTTTTCTTCAAGTTCTAAAACTTCTTGAACTCCAACTCATACATCCTTACATCCTACCTCAATTTGGTGATTTGTTCATCCATGGGATGCCTTAAGGATCAAAACCTATCTCAAGGTTTGCAACTCGCTTTGATACCACCTGACACAACCATAGCAAGAGGATCCTCAATGAGGACATTCTAAACAATGTAGTAAGAGTCACATAGTGGAAACAATATCACAAGATAGAGAGAAAATGAGATCCAGTGTTCTCATTAACATAAAATAATTTACAATAGGCCAGCAACATGTAGGCTTACATTTAAAAGCATACATATCTAATTATAGATATTATCCAAATTTCATCCTTTATATAGATCTATCCAATCCTCAATATTGAGAGCTCTCACAAAAGGAAAAAATACATTAATATATACAAAGTTTGCAATGCATCCAAGTCAGCCAAGAGATCACAATCCCTAAAGGTGATAAATTACAATGTATAGAAAATTGCAATGTACAAGTATAGGTCAAGACCCAAATCATGAATCATACCTCTATCAAGATGTGAGGTGAAGTGAGAACCTATAGGGAGGTTGGTCATGAGTTAAGGATCATTTAATGATGAGCCACATAGAATTGCAAACCAAGGAAATGGTTCACAATATTGGAAAACTCCAACTAGCTAAGAAACGTGAAGAACAAAGTAGGCCTGAGCCAAAATCAAAGAGATCTCCACCAAGAAGAAATAGATCAAGATGCAAACCCAAATGAAGATCAATTATGATGCCACAAAAATTTCATAAGTTCCGCAAGAGAAAATGAGACAACTTAGAGGAAAGCTGCAATAAATACAAAAATTGACTAAATAGGAACAAATCGAAAGAAAATATTTTTTTGGTTGATGCAAGATTGCCAAGAACCAAGGATTCTCTTGCATCATAATCACTTTCCTTGATCCCTATGGAGATAATTCTTGGACTTAAGCACTAATCATTTTTGTTATGGGTTGACTAGTATAACACAACTTGCAAAACCTTTTAACACTGCCTTTTGCATCTTTTCCTTTTTATAATCTATAGTAAGACAATCTCTTACTAGGATAGTAATTACACTCCCCTCTCTTTTTTGTTTCTTCTCTCTTCT
Organism: Chamaecyparis obtusa; assembly: GCA_027943335.1. Taxonomy (NCBI): domain Eukaryota; kingdom Viridiplantae; phylum Streptophyta; class Pinopsida; order Cupressales; family Cupressaceae; genus Chamaecyparis; species Chamaecyparis obtusa. Next base: position 3,704,550 of record BSBK01000589.1, read on the forward strand.
GATTGATGCCTCTCTTATATTGGTTTCAGATTTGATGAAGACTTAAGTCACTTGGGGGCTTAATATTTTTTTGGTCTCCTTGACCTCGATAAGATTGTTCTTATGCATTTCTCTACTTTACTATGAGTATGAGCATGTCTCATACTCCCACTAAAGAGAGGACTAAATATATAGTCAAGTAAAAAGTTAGCACCCATAATTAGATGCTTTAGGACCTATTAGGCCCTATTTTGGTGATTTTGAGGTCTGAATGCTTGTTATGCTTGATACATGTGACCTATCTTTTATTCCCACACCTATTCACTATCCTTGATCTCCCAATAAAATTTGAGCCTATTTTACATAGGACACATCGCCAATGGTAATCTTTCCCTAGGGTTTTGGGCCCAAATTTTTCTCAAAGCCTAATATTGGGGTCTTCTTCTGAGGTTTTCAATTATGGTTAGCCTGGATCAAATTTGAATACTGAAATGAGAGTGTAAATTATAAAAGGACCTCCTCTCCCCTTATTTGGTACGAAGCAATAAAGTGTAAGCTATTTATCAACAAAGTGCAAGCAAGAGAAATTGAGGATTTAGATTCAAGTTTTGAAGGAAAGCATCCAATTCATGATCTCCAAGTCTCCATTTCTTCAAGATCCATCAAATCAAAGGAAATATTCTCCAATTGATGCAATTTTCTTTCCCATGATGGCTAAGTAGAGGAATTATCAATCAGGCAAGAAGATTCATTCATTCCTCCTCTCTCTCTCTCCTTCTTTGCATGTGGTTAACAAGCATGTCTACATTTTAGATCTTGGAGTGGAAATCATAGTTCTATGAATTTGTGAGGGATTATTTGATCCTACATCACATTCCAAGGTTAAATCTTTGGATTCCTAGTACATTCAAGTATCTTCATGGATTTGAGTGATTTCTATATCCATTCATGAGGGTTTATGCAAGGTAAATCATAATTTTTTCTTTTTACATTATTTCCTTTATGAATTTTCTATCATATTTCAAGGTTGATTCCTAAACAAGGTTTGACCAAGGAAAACCCCTTTTCCCAACCTTTTCTCTATTTTCCTATGCACAAGAATAGGTTACAAAGCTACAATTTTAGATATGGGAAGTACATGAACAATTGCAGATTCTATGAAAACTTCATCTAAAATTTTTAGGAACAAATTGATTATTTTCCTGTCCCCTATGTGTAGATCAAATTTCTCTCTTTCCCTTCCATCTTTTATTGATATTTCTAGATCATGTCAGTTTCATCTTCTGATTTTTGACTCCATTAGTTTTAGCTTAAATATTAGTTTATACCAGTCTATTTTGATCATATTTTTAGTATCTTCTCTAATAGATCAATTACATAAAATAATTCATTCTATTTCATTTCAATTAAATTATTTAGTAAAGGATAAACCTTGTCCCCATTTAGAGCTTGAATCACCTCTTGAGCCTATTGGGGGAATTCTTCCTTCCTAATGTGAAATTCATAAAATGGGGAAGTAATTCACTTAGTGTATTAATGTTGCATTGCTCTCCCCATTTACCATTATACAACTAGAATGTCAAAAATACTAAAGAATTAGATTTTTTTATATTTTCCATTATTGCTTATGCCCATACCATTTGGACACTTCTAGATTATTTTTTTATCATTATCCCCCCTTGGAGGAAATGAGACTCATTACATCAACTCTCTATAATAGGTGAGGGAAACAAAGTTATATTTATTCTCAAGTAAGACACTTACCCTAATGAGAAAACTAACTAACTTGAACCACTCAATATAAATGAATGTTCTTCTTCTTCAAGTTCTTTAGATTAGCCTACATATTCTTATCACTTTGTAGTGGAGAAACAACTTCTGATTTAATTTTGTATTACTAATTTCCTTAGAAACATCTGTAACATCCAATAATGGAGGAGATAAAGCTTCAATAATTCTACATTGAAGATTGGATGAATACTATGAAATTGGGGAAAGTTGAGCTCAAATCTATTTTTACCAACTTGCTTGATGATCCTATATGGACCATAACAATGATAATCTTATATAGACCATAAATAAGAGGATGGAGCTTCCTTTTAGGACCTTGTAATCTTTTCTTTTGAATTTGAAACCACACCTTATCCCCAACTTGAAAAATATTAGGGTTTTGATGCTCATCATGCATCTCCTTATATTTATTATTGGTGAGTTCCAAGATTTCATAAACTTATTGTTTTTTTATTAAGGTAACTACAGGTTTTGAAGGGGGCCTGAAACCCTTTAACAAATAAAACCTTAAGATAGAACATTAAAAGCTCCTAGAATGAATCAAACCATCCAAAATAAAAGGCAGGACACTCAAACAATGAACCAAGAACACTGCAAAAATAGGATCATTAGAAACAGTAGTCCAAAGAAAATAGTAGCAAAGCTATCCATTATTCCCCTTTTTATGGGAATGAAGGGTCATGTCAAAAGAAGAGGAGTATTTCTTATATTGTTTCCCTTTAACAGTGATCCAACTATCTTTGACTCTTGTAGCCACATCCTGCCAGCACAACCAATTCAAGACACAAGAACCAGCACCCAGCATCATTTTCAAATCAAGGTCAGTAGTAATACCAACAAGTGAGATAGGAACAGAAAAACCCTTAGTATTCAACACACCAATAGGGTCGGCAGAAACATCAACCACAGAGCCACCAACAGAGAGCCTAGAATTCACCAACAAAGGAAAAGAGGGTCCCTGCTCAGCAGGGTAATTAGAAACATCATCATCATCAATCCCAATAGGATCAATAGCATGAAGAATAGGATTCAAGAAATTTCCTTCAACAATAGGCTTCTAAGAGCCCAAGACAGGATCAGATTCCTTCAAAATCTGAGGATAGATTTTCAGGACTGTATAATGTTTAATGGAAGCATCCTTCCACCAAGTATGAGAGACTTTCTTCTTTTTAAAATCACAACTACAATGTGTTGCATGATGACCTATTTTAAAACATTTTTTGCACCTAAAGGGGATACCCTCATAATCCAGTTGTTGCATCCAATAACCTTTAGATGATTCAATTTTAATTTCAACTGGAAGACCCTACAATAAATCAATATCTACCAGAATGCAGGAAAATGTAGAATGGTACATATTATAAGAGTCATGATCAATAATCAAAAACTCCTCCAGAGCCTCCCCCACCTCCTCTAGGACAGATCCTTGCCAAAGATGGAGGGGGAGATTGGGAAACCTAACCCAAACAGGCATATTATTGAAAACTTCAGTGGAGGGATTTAAATTCGGGTGCTAGGGTTTTACCATAACCAAAAATTTATCCTCCTCCCAACTGAAGAAATTTTGACACAAAATCTTAGATCTATCCTTAAATCTATCAAATTTAGCTACAAAGAATCCTTTAGCTAAGGGAAAATGTGAACATTATTTGAGATTATTGGTTCCCATTTTTGGGAAACCCAATCATGAAGTTGAGGTAGACTTGGCTAGAACCCCCAAAAATGACATATCAGAGCTTGTTCCTTAAGGGTCTCAGACCTACTATCTAATTCCCCTTCAGCAACATCAGAGAGCTTAACTGAAAGAGATCCACAAACAAAAATCAAAATAGTAGAAGACACACCATGAGAAGAGCCCCCAGGCCCGTGCATAGCTTTAGAAGTAACATTAGCATAAGAACCCTCCACAAAATGGTCTTTAGCAATAGTAGACGGATTGGAGATAGCATTAACAGAAGAGGCATTTGGACCAGTTGTGGAAAAAGGAGACTGCGATCCTCAAAGACCCAAGACAACACTCTTAGGAGCTTTCCCCCTCACAGGCACAACAGGAGGCACCGAGCCTACACACCCCTACATAGGCTTTTTTGAATTTCCTGGGCAGGAAACAGGAGACCCTTGCATGCCTGCACCCACTCCCATAGTCGGAGACATTTTTCATAAACTTATTATTTCATGTGATAAATTATACTAATAAACCTCATTTCCTTATCTTCCTCCTTATCCACACATGGTTCCAAATCAGGCTAAATGATTAGTATGGTAAACTTCATGGGTTCTAATGGATGATAACCAAGAGAAACTTCAAATTGGTTATGACCCATTGAACTATGAATTTCCATGTTGTAGAAATTGTGAACATATGGAAGACTTTCATCTCATGTGTGGAGATGTTTTGAATGATACATTCATATAATTTGGATGATCATTATTAACTACCTCTATTTTTCAATCTATTTGAGGGTGGGATACAATAGAATTTTTTATTTTTGTGTCCATCTTTTCCCATAGTGAAGGCCAAAATCTGTTGAGAAATCTACTATCCCTATCTAAAATAATATTGTTTGGAAGTCCAAAATGAACCCAAACATTCTCAAAGTAGAGATTTGTAGTGTCTTCTATAGAAATTTCCTTTTTACAAGCCACCATTATTTCCATTTTTAAAAATCTATCTACCACAACATACACATAATTATGCTCTCATCTGGTGGTAGGAATATCGGACATAAAATCCATAGAAACTGAGTTCCAAGGTTTTTCCCAGAATGGAAAGTTGCAAATATAAACCTAATTGATGATTTGCAAACTTTTCAATAGCACATGTTGTAACATCTTGAATGTAAATTACATCGTTCTTCATTTTTGGCCAATACAAATTCCCTTGAACTATAATAGTAGTCTTACCTATTCTAAATGACTTGCAACCTTGTTGTAGTGAGTTTCCCATATCAACTTCTTGCATTCTACATCAGATAAATTTGGCCAAGGTGGAAAAGCATCCCATCCTATAAATAAAAATCATTCACATGTTTACCCTCCACAAGATAATTATAAATATCATCAAATTAGTTATCATGACCATACAAATGAGCCCAAGTTTTTGTTTGGCAACCACATGATTCTAACACCATACATGTATAGCTGTAATTTGAGGCCTACTCAAATATTCTACTACTTTATTAGTGTTCCCTTTCTTATGGTGAATATTAAGATGAAATTATTGAGGAAATGCTGACCATCTTTGGTGTATATCATTTTTAAACTTCCCTTGTGTTTACAAAAATTAAAGAGGCTTGTGATCCATGTGGATGATAGTTTCCTTGCCCAAAATATAATGCTTATATTGCTTACAATCTTGAATAATGGCATATATCTCCTTTTCATAGGTGGTATATCTATACACTATATCAGATAAAGTCTCACTATTCTATGCAATTTGATGGCCATGTTGCATAAGGAATGCTCCTAGGGTATAGTTTGATGCATTAGTTTGGATTTCAAATGACTATTGTAAATTGGGAAGAGATAAAATTGGTGTAGAACATAACCTTACAAGCTTGAAAGTACTTGTTCCACATGTTTCAGATGCTCCTCCCAAGTTTTTCCAAAGATGAGTATTTCATCTAGATATACCACTACAAACAAAATAGTGAATGGCCTAAGGACATCATTCATCAACCTCATGAATGTGGTCAAGGAATTTATTAGGCCAAAAGGCATCAGCAACCATTCAAACAATCAATCCTTATATAATTTAAAATAATTCTTCTACACATCTTCGAGATCAATCAATACTTGATGGTACCCAAATTTTAAATCAACTTAGGTGAATAATTTATCCCCTCTAAGCTTGTCCAAAAGATCATCTATCTGAGGAATAAGATATTATTTTTTATAGTGATTTTATTCAATGCTCAATAGTCAATACAAAGTCTCCATGTTCCATCATTTTTCTTTGCAAGAATAATTGGGCTACTACAAGGTGATGCATTTGGATGGATATGTCCTTTTTGAATCAATTCTTATATATGTCTTTTGATTTCATCATTTTTAGTGTTTACCTCTTGTACACTAGTTCATTAGTAATAGATATTTTGGCACCAAATTAATAGAATATATAACTTGGTAGTGTGAGGGTATCCTAGTTGGTAACTCAAATAAATTCTAATATTTTGTCAAAATTTGATCCATTGATCTTTGTTGCTTTTTGTGGTGTTTACAGTGGCATGTGAATTATATATTATTCACATCTATCAGATCTGAGACACTTAAGTACTTTACCTGTTTCATTTTCAACTCTTTCCTTATATACCTTAAACATATAAAATGCACCAGATTTATCCTTCAAAAACATAACAAACATCATTCTTGAGTAATCATCAACAAACAAGATAAAGTACTTATCTCCATAGTAGCTTTGAGTTTTCATTAATCCACACAAATCAGTGTGTACAAGATCAAGAATGCTCTATGATGAATAGACTTTACTAGTAAAGCTAGACCTAGTCAACTTTCCCAACTGATACTCCTTACACATAGCATTGTCTGGCTTAGCTAAAGTAGGCATACCTCTAACACATCTTTTTTTACTAACCTTTACCACATTACCTCTTGTATGTTCACCAACAACAATAAACTTTCCTAAGTTTGCTAAGATCTTGCAAACACCATTACTAAATTCCAATATGAAACCTTTGTTATTCAATTGAGAAACACTTAACAGGTTATACTTTAATCCATCAGCCCAATAAACATCACCACAATTGGTGTTTTCATTAAGTGCTATTGAACCTTTACCTCTTACTACACATGGAGAACCATTACCGAATTTGACTGCTCCTCCATCACATTCCTCTATTGAAATAAATTTTCTCTTTTTACCAATCATGTGATGTGTACACCCATTGTCTATTATCTAGTCATTTTTGTAATTCATACTTGACATCAATGATTTTTCCTCATTAACTCCATCTACACCGGTTGAGGGTTCTTCTTTGACTACAACAAAAACTATCTCAAAATCTTCCTCATTATATCTTATGTCTGATTCTTCATATGTCACTCCTTCTAGGTAACATGCCTTTTTGTTTTTGTCTTTGAAGTTCCTAAATCTCTTGTGCTTATCCTTCCTATCATTTTCAAGACACCTAGATGTAATATGACCAATTTTGTTACATGCAAAGAATTTTAAGGGAAGTTTACCTTTGTACTTTCCTTTTCCTCTAGGTAATATCCTTGCTAGCAGTGCCTCCAACTCATCGTACGTGATCTCTTTCCTCATACAAGATAGAAGCATAATCATGATTTCCTTCAGATTGCTAGAGATTTCTTTCCTTTCATTGGACCAATGGTTAGGGAAGCTTTGAATCCAGATTCTATTCTAGACATAATTTTATCAAAATTACTTAGCTCAAAAGTAGTAAGCTTTCCAACCAAAGAATCTAGAGTCACATTTGTAGGATTAATGGATCTCAATTATTGTATAGAAGAGACTCTAATAGAATAATGTGGTAGTAGGGTTCTCAATATTTTTCTTACCACATTATCTTCATCAAGTTGTCCTCCATCTCCTTTGATTGTAACAACAACCTCTTTTATCCCATAGCTGTATTGTGCAATATTCTCACCTTCATGCATTCTCATTTCATCATATTTACCTTTGAGGCTATCCACATTTTCTTTCTAAACATGAATATCACCACCAAAAACTATTATCAACTTGTCTTGTATGTCTTTAGCATTATCTATATCCTTGATATCTACAAAGTTGACATCAGATAAAGCACTTTCTATTTCTATAATAACAAAGTTATGTTCCATCTTTCTCTTTGTTTGTTCATCAGTTAGGGTTCCAGTAGGTTGAACATACTTGTTTGTGAGATGAACCAATTCTTGATCTCCAATGCATGGTAGATGTAGCTTCATCCTGCTTACCCATGTAGAGAAATTGTCCTTCAAGAACTTAGGTGCTTCCTTCCTATACATCTTTAGATATTTTCCCTCGAGTTGTTAATATTATCACCAAGAGGACCAAAGCTCTGTTACCAATTGATAATAAAAGTTTGATTACTAAAAGGGGAGGGGTGAATTAGTAATCAACAAATTCTCTAATTTAAAACTCTTTAAACTTTATGCACCAAAACATTCAACATCAAATAACATAAATAGAAACCTTCAAAACATGCATCTATAAATAATCAATCACACAATGAAGACACCATATTTTTTCCATGGAAAACCAAATGGAAAAAACTACATGTGGGGATTAGTACCTACTAAATCTATCTCTTATGGAATACGCCCTGTGAGGAACTTACCCAGTTAAAGGTTTATAAAAGCACTATTAGGTGCTACCTGATTAAGGGATTTGACTTAGACTTGTTAGGATCTTTTCCTTTTTAGGAGCCACCTTGTTAGAGGACTTTAGACATTCAATATGAATACCACCTTGTTAGAGGATTTACAATAAAGATCTGTTAGGATCTACTTGGTTAAGGGATTTCACTGTTACAATGGTTAGAAAGAAACATATAAGATGATCTATGAAATTGTACTACCTCTTCATGATTAGATCCTATTAAGATCTAAAATAGCTCTTCACCACACATTATACTCTTTTCTAGCTTGATCACACTTGATTTCTTCACTTGCTTTGTCACTGCACCCTTCTACAATTCTCGATCAACAACTAACTCCTCTTTCAACTTTCCAATATATAGATTTTCTTCCATCAACTTGAAATAAACCCTAGATCTCATGAGATATGAACAATCTAGATCATGTTAGGTAAGATAAAATGTATCTAACAACTCATAAAAAAATTCTTTGATCACGTCGGCTTCCATATAGATTTCACCTTGGAAATTAAACCATCTTTAAAAATTGTTTTGACCAAAATAAACTTCTTGAAGAATCTTCCTCAAACTCATACCTCAGGCAATGTGATGTCAAACACTTTCCACAAATCACAAAACTTCCTTACTACTTCATTTCAAACATCACCAATCCTATTGTCACTTTGGATTTCTCCACCAATTCACAAATCTTCATTACCTATTCAAAAACTTTGTCTTGTTTATTTGTTCATTATGTCAATATCGCTTCTAGTCAATTAAGCCATCTTTACCTGTCAACATTACAAGTCACGGTCCTCAACATAGCATCTAGATATTATTAATAATCATATCCTATGACTGCTCCATCAAATACTTTACCAACTTGAGACAACATTCAAATCACTTATTGTCTATCATTGACTATTTTAGCAATTACCCGGTTTAATTTCATTCAAACATAATCAACTCAATACTTCATATCAAAAGTCATGGTTGCAAACTTAACATCACAATACATAAGATAAGATTCCATTAGAATAGAAACTTTATAAACATATAATTACAACTCATGATGTACTCATACAATGTCTGGTAACATACTAAAAACAATAAAACAATTAGTTGACATCAATGGCAAAATCACAACTGATTCACCTGTCATTAACTTTGTACCAATCTTCATCAATGAAATACTTAGCACCACTGCATCAGTTATGCTAATAGTGTGTCTTATTGTGGACCACACAAAAGAAAGGATTGAAATTTCTAGCGGGTTTGTGTGCCATGCTAGTCAATTCTATCTTGAAAACTTGTACCTACTAGTGGCTTTGTGTCTGTGTGTGTATTGTTGAGCCTGTTAGAAAGTAAAGTCCACCAAGATAACTGAGAGGGGGGGTGAATCATTTATCAGATAATTATAAATTGTATCATCTTCAATAGCATTAAACCATATAAGCAATATAATTACCAACTATAGAAATATATTCATACACAATAACACAATGACACAAGATATGTTGACTAGGGAACCTCTTGATCAAAGAGTAAGACCCGATGGGAATGATGCCCACAAAAGATGCACTAATATGAATATTCTTTGTGAGAGGATGGACTTTGTTAGGAGTCTTATGAAATACATTAAGTACATATGAATCCCTATTAGGAGATTATGAATCCCTATTAAAAGATTCTAGCCTTGTTAAGAGTTATGGAAGACAGAAGGACCCACTGCCCAAACAGCTTCAGGGTAAGATCACTGAACACACTGTCCAAATAATATTTGCATTACTCAATAGAATAATATGTTACCTCTTCTTTGACTATGCCAAACCACACTCACTATTACATCAGATCTCAATTTCAGATCTCTGTACTATATAAGGTCTTGTATGAGTCAAATATTGCAATCCTCCAATCATAGATCTATATTTTTTCTGTTCTACTCCAAGAGTCTCATCTATGCTAGATAACTTATGTCCGATCACCATAGGTGTTCCAACTAGTTTACAATCCTCCATTCCAAATCTTTTCAACAAGTCATTCAAGTACTTTGTCTGACTTACAAAGATACCATCATTATTTTGTGTTATCTCTAATCCCAAAAAATATTTCATCTCACCAATCATACTCATTTCAAATTCAGTCTTCATTTCATCAGCAAATTTATCACTAGCTTCATCTTCTCCTCCAAAGATAATGTCATCAACAAAAATAACTATAACTAACAAACCATTTTCAATCTCTTTTGTGTACAGATTACTATCAGTTGTTCCTTTTATAAATCCCAACTTTAAAAAATGCTTATCCAGTCTTGCATACCAAGTTCTAGGTGCTTGTTTAAGTTCATATAAAGCTTTCTTCAATTTACATACCATGTCTCCTTCTTGAGTTAAAGGAAAACCTTCAGGCTGCTCAATGTAGACTTCTTCCAATTCTCTATTTAGAAATGTTGACTTCACATCCATCTGATACACTTTGAATTTCTTGTAAGCTATATAAGCCAAAAACATTCTTACTACTTCAATTCTTGCCACAGGTGCAAAAGTTTCTTCATAGTCAATTCCTTCTTGTTGTGAGTAACCCTTACATACCAATCTTGCTTTGTTTCTTACTACTTCTCCTTGTTCATTCATCTTGTTTCTGAATACCCATTTAGTTCCAATAACATTCTTGTCTTTAGGTTTAGGGACCAATTCCCATGTCTTGTTCTTTTCAATCTGATCTAGTTCTTCTTTCATAGCATTAGTCCAACTTTCATCTTCACAAGCTTCATCAGTAGCCTTAGGTTCAATTTGAGAAATCAAACATAATTGTTCTTGTGCCTTATTTTGAGTCAGAACTCCTCTTTTGATGCTCCCAATAATCTATTCAAAAGAATGATTCCTTAACAAACTCTTGCTAGGTGTCACTGTCTCAGATCTCTCTTCAAATGTAGGTTCTTCAATAACTTCACTGTGGATTTCATTCAACAAATCACTGTTAGTTTCATAAAATAATTCAGTAGTTCCAGTGTTAGGTTTAGGATGAGCTTCTTCATCAGATTCATAATCAAGCATTCTTTCCTAAATTTTGAACTTTTCATCAACTTTAATATTTGCACTTTCAACAATAGTCTTAGTTCTTTTATTGAAACATCTATATGCTTTTCTTTTCAAAGAATATACAAGAAATATGCCTTCATCACTTCTAGGATCAAACTTTCCAATATCATCATCTCTCTTTATATTACATTTGCTTCCAAAAATTCTAAAATATTTAACTGAGGGTGCATGTGCAAACCATAATTCATAAGGTGTCTTGTCTGTGTCTACTCTGATTTGTACTCTGTTCATTATATACACTATTATGTTCACTGCTTCTCTCTAGAATATCTTTGCCAAATCATTTTCAAACAACATAACTCTTGCTGCTTCAGTCACTAATATGTTCCTTCTTTCTACAATGCCATTTTGTTCAGGTGTTCTAGGGGCTGAATATTGTCTTTTAATGTCATTTTCTTCACAAGAGTTGTTAAACTCTCTAGAAGTAAATTCTCCACCTCTATCAGATCTCAAACATTTAATCTTCATTCCAGATTTATTCTCAACTCTACTCTTAACAATCTTAAACTTATCAAATGCTTCAAATTTTTCTTTAAGAAATTCAATCCACATCATTCTTGTAAAATCATCAACAAAAATCATAAAATACCTTTCTCCATAGAATCCTCTAGTCCTAGTAGGACCGCTCAAATCTATATGAACAATCTCCATCTTCTCTGTAGATGTAAACTTCTTACTAGGAAAAGAACTTCTCTTCTGTTAGCCATTACACATTCTTTGCAAATCATGTTAGTAGGCTTCATAATTTTAGTTAAATCTCTTACTGCAAGTGTAGTACTTACTTTCACAATGTTATCAAAGTTTATATGACAAAACCTTCTATGCCATAACCAACTGTCATCAATCTTTGTAATCAAACATGTCATCTCAGTAGGATTCAATTGAAATACATTACCTCTAGTTCTAGATCCAGTTCCAATCAAATTTCCATCTTTATCCTTTATCACACAAGTTTTCTCAGTAAACCAAACTTGATATCCCTTATCAACTAACTATCCAACACCCAAAAGATTATGTTTCAATCCATCCACAAAATAAACATCATCAGTATTAGTCTTTCCATAAAGAGTAATAGATCCTCTACCTTTAATCAAATAAGGTGCATTGTTTCCAACTCTAACAACTCCTCCATCATATTCATCCAACTTTATGAACTTTTTCATGTCTCCAGTCATATGATGTGAACAACCACTATCTATAATCCAATCAGCTTTCTTTTCAACTTGAGAAACTAAAGCTTTTTCTTCCTTAACATCAGTTTCAGGATTCTCTTCTTTAATAGCTACAAATCCTATGTCATCATTATTCTCAGTATCACTTTCACTTAAAGTTCTTTCTATACTAGCTTCAAGATCTTCATCATTAGCATGATAACATTCCTTAGATCTTCTAGGTTTGAAATTATTTCTATACTTTTTAACTCTCTTAGGACATTTAGATGCAAAATGACCATATTCTTGACAAATCCAACATTTAAATATTTTCTTACCGTCTGGTTCTCTTTCACAAGCAAGGAAATACCTTCTTCAATATTCTTATCTTCTTCATTTCTAGATCTGTTGCTGCCAGCATAATCTCCACTCACACTGATGCTTCTTGACAAAGTAGGGCAAACACTAAGAGCACTGAATGTTGTCTCCATTCTAGGTAAGTCTCCTGATAATCTCGAGTTCATTTCCGTTGCTTCCAATCTTCCAAGAAGAGTCTATCTTGTAAATTTTGTTGTACAAGGTATGACTTGTTCAATCATCTATGTTATCTGCTTAAATATAGGAGTCAATGTCTTCAGAATTTTTCATATCACTTCATTCTTTGTCTTTGTTCCTCCACAAGATTTTATACCTGTAATGATTTTTGACATTCTACCAATATAACTTCTAATAGATTCATCTTCAACATTCTTATATCTTCAAATGCACATATCCAATTATGTAATCTAACTCTTTTTGCATGTTTATCACCTTCAAAAGTAGGGTGTAAAGCTTTCCAAATTTCATGAGACTTTTTCAAACATTTTACCTGACTGTACTCATTCTCCAAAAGTGTTGTCAAAAGTTCTTCTCTTGCAAGTATGTTACACATGACTAGATCTCTTTCATCTGCAGTAAATGTTTCAAGATTGTCCTCTTATATGATAGTCTTATCATTCTTTGTAATCAACCACTAACCTGGTCCTAAACATAGTAGGTGTGAGTTCATCTTTTATTTCCAGCTGTCAAAATTTACTCCATCAAACTTAGGGCTTTCTTTCCTGAAATTCACCATGGATCTCCTTAAGCTGTTAAAATTCTTTTTCAAGGACCTATCACTCTGATACCAATTATTAGAAAGTAAAGTCCACCAAGATAACTGAGAGGGGAGGGTGAATCAGTTATCAGATAATTATGACTTTTATCATCTTCAACAGCATTAAACCATATAAGCAATATAATTACCAATCATAGAAAGATATTCATACACAATAACACAATGACACAAGATATGTTGACTAGGGAACCTCTTGATCAACGAGTAAACCCCGGTGGGAATGATGCCCACAAAAGATGCACTAATATGAATATTCCTTGTGAGAGGATGGAATTTGTTAGGAGTCTTATGAAATACATTCAGTACATATGAATCCCTGTTAAAAGATTCTAACCCTATTAAGAGTTATGGAAGACAGAAGGACCCACTGCCCAAATAGCTTCAGGGTAAGATCATTGAACACACTATCCAAATAATCTTTGCATTAATCAACAGAATAATATGTTACCTCTTCTCTGACTGTGCCAAACAATACTCACTATTAAATCAGATCTCAATTTCAGATCTCTGTACTTCGCATGTCTTCCTTCACAAATTCACTTTCATACTTAGCTCTTTTCTTCACTTCATGCATACAGCATCACACACAATTGCTACTTCCACATCACAACTACATACTAAATCCCTACTACAAGGAAATACATTCCTTCCTTTATATCACACTCAAATAATTACAAATGAGTCGGCATATAATTACAAAATAAAAATTTCCACACGCTACACCAAAATTACACAAAACTGTTAGCTTCCAAATACAATAAATCTTCACTCATGTGACCCCAAAGTCTGCATTGTCATCCACATCACTATCAATGTGTCTTCAACTTCCCTTTAACTGTGATAAACCAGATTCCATCCCGATTAGGAGATATCATCTGATTTCCACAAACCGCTACTCAAGAACACTGCCTAAATACTACTTCCACCAAAATGATCATAACTTCCATGAATAAATGAATTATTGTTTGCACTCTTAACCATAAACATATAACATATCAAAGAGTATAACCTCAACATCACATAGCTCCAACTGCAATAACCCACGTGTGCTAATCCAAACTCTATTTGCTTCTCTGCAAGTCTTTGATAAATCATTGTGTTGACTTCAATGACAATCATAGTCATGAATGCAACAACAACTGCTACAAAATGGCTGCCAAACATTTAGAATTCATCCCCAACTGAAAGGTTGAAACATAATTTGTTAAGTGTAAGCCAACTATGTGATCAAGGGTATGATCTTAGTTTTAACTCTAATGCTTGCACTATTAAAAAGGGAATTGAAGTCATAGCTAAAGCAACTAGAGAAACAAATAATCTATACATTCTTGATGATTCTAATGATGAGACATGTTGTTTGAGCAAGGTAGAGGATGCTTGGCTTTGGCACAAGCAGTTTGGGCATGTTAACTTTGACAATCTTATCAAGATTAGCAAAAAGGAGGTTGTTAGAGATATGCCAATGTTAGAGAAACCAGCTGATGTGGTTTGCAAAAATTGTCAAGAGGGAAAATTAACTAGAGCTTCTTTCAAACCAAAAGATGAGTTCAGTAATAGGCCACTTAAGCTTATCCATACAGATCTTTGTGGACCAACAAGGGCAACAAGTCTTCAAGGTGATAAATACTTTATGCTTCTTATTGATGACTTTACTCGCATGACATGGGTTACTTTCCTAAAAAAAAAATCAGAAGCCTTAAAGAAGTTTAAGATTTTTAAAAGTTTGGTTGAAAATTAAATGGACATGAAAATCAAATGCTTGCATTTTGATAATGGGGGAGAATTCACTTCTAATGAGTTTGTCAAATTTTGTGAGCAACATGGTATCAAGAAACAAGTTTCAGCTCCAAGAACACCACAACAAAATGGTTTTGTAGAAAGAAAAAATAGAACCGTTCAAGAAATGGCACGTTGCATGATGAATGAAAGAAAGGTAAAAGATATATTTTGGAGAGAGGTTTTCCACACAATACTTTATATTTAGAATAGAACATTGTTGAAACCCAACCTCAAGAAGACCCCATATGAACTCTAGAGAGGTAAACTAGCCACCATTAAGTACTTTAAAAATTTTGGGAGTCCATGCTACATTAGGAGAGATGAAGATAATTTGAGTAAGTTTGAATCTAGAGCTGATGAGAAAATTTTTCTTGGTTATTCCTCTAAAAGTAAGGCATTCAAATGCTACAATAAAAGGTTGCATAAATTAGTAGAGAGTGCAAATGTTAAGGTTCATGAGGTTACTAATCAATTTGGTAAGAATGATGACAACCCTGAAGAAGGTAAAGCTCAAACCAACACTGTGGTATCTTCTAAAAGTATTGTATTTCAAAGGTTACATGGTCATTGATGACAAAGGGGGAGTAGATCCTCAGGGGGAGATTATTTCAGATTTGGTAGAGTTGTTTTCAGTTGATTCAGTTGTGTGGGAGAGTTGTTTCCTATTCACTTCAGATATTTCATTTGGTTTAGCTGTTCAGGGGGAATTGTTTCAGATTTGCCACTGTTCAATGGTGTTTTCAGTAAGTTTGCCATCAATGACAAAAAAGGGGAGATTGTTGCATTTTTTTGTCATTGACTTCTAGTTGTTTATATCTACTTCAATCTCTCACACCTGGCACAGCAAATTGTGAGTACTCACCATGCGTAGATCTCTATGTCTCTATTCTTTTTGGGACATTTGTCTCTTTTGTGTCGGTAATGCTTGTTATAGTAGCGGTGGGTGCAAGCTTAGGATGATAATTATTAATAGGCTCAAGATGATAACTAGTAAGTGGTAGGTGTAGAGTTTCCATCATTTCAACCCAGGAGCGGTTACATTTTTAATTAGTTATTCTTGGTTGTTGCTTGAGTCCCATCTATGAAGATTTGGTGTGCCAAGAATGTGTGTAACACCGACGGGTGTTAAAAGCATTAAAAAATGAAATAGTTGCTTGAAGAACAACATCAGTGATGTCCTGTCTAGTCACGCAAAGAAGACTATTGTCATCGAAAGCATAAAATGAAGATCAAAACAAATGGTCAGTTTTAGTTGAATGATGCGCATCCTTTTCACAGTGTTTCTATCTTTAGAAACTAACACCAAAAGATTGTTGTGGATAGTCAAAGTTTCAAAAGAACGGTTGGAAAAGAGTAACGTGGACTATGAATGCCTGATAATAACAAAATGATTGCATGTTATACTGTGTAAGTCAAGAAATAAAAATGTGTGCGTTAAGCTGTAAGGACGATGAAAAATGTTTTTGGTATTATTCTATAACTGAGAACCATATAGTTTTTTGAAGCCATGTGGTCACAGAGAGATATAAAAAAACTATTTTGAGCTGAAAGCGAAGGTCTCTGTTTTAAAATGTTTTTCAACAAGGTCGAGTGTGGATTAATTATTAGAAGAGTGAAAAGGTGAAAAACAACTTCTAGTAATGTTGATGTGTGACCAATCGGGTGTTGTTGAGTATAGCAAGTCATTTGAAAAAATGGTAAGATACATAGCAGAATAAAAATAGAGCTTGCAGGGAAATATATTAAAAAAAATAGCTGAATAAAGGATATGTGAAGATTAACGTAGAGATGAGTGTTTATTGATAGAGGAGGTTCTTGGAAGACATATACGAAGAGCTCATCTATTTTGAAGTGTCAAAAAGAATGTTAACTATCTCAGGGATGGAATGAACACCGTATGTGGATGTATTGACAGTGAACACCGTATGCGGATGTATTGGCAGTGAGCACTGTATGTGGTTGTATTGACAGTGAACACATATGCGGGTATATTGGCAGTGTATCCATCTTTGTTCGATGTAGTGAAGAAGAGTTTCTACTGCATACGAGCAGCCTGAAATATTGTAGGGAGAAAAATATGAATAGTATATATGTTTTTGAGAGGGAATGTTAAAAATGTTTTTCAGATGAGTGCGGCAATCTTAAATAGGCACAGGGGGGCTCTTTGAAGGACTATGTATTGAAATCAGGACTATGACTGTGATTAAAGTCAGTTCCTGTGACACAATTAGAGAAGCTCACACATCAGTCTAAGTAACTAGGAGCTAAGGTGATTCTGTTCTTCAAGTAGTTGTTTAGTTTTTTAATGATTTTAACACCCATCGGTGTTAGACACATTCTTGGCACACCAACTCTTCACAAATGGGACTCAAGCAACAACCAAGAATAACTAATTAAAAATGTAACCGCTCCTAGGTTCAAATGATGGAAACTCTGCACCTGCCACTTACCAATGATCATCTTGAGCCTATTAACAATTATCATCCTGAGCCTGCACCTACCGCTACTATACCAAGCATTACCGACACAAAAGAGATAAATGTCACAAAAACAATAGAGACATAGAGATCTACACATGGTGAGTACTCATAATTTGTTGTGCCAAGTGTGAGAGATTGAAGTAGATATAAACAACTAGAAGTCAATGACAAAAAATGCAACAACTTGTCCTTATAGGATTGGCTAGTTTCAAGATGTTCATGCTCTGGAAGTAAGAGAACAATGTTTTATTGATGTTTAGATTGGCTAGTATAAGGATCTTGTGTTGTGTGATATTGTAAAGATGAATAGTGTTGATATATTGCTTGGTAGACCTTGGCAATATGATTGCAGAGCTATGTATGATTGTGTCAAAAATGTGTTTACTGTTGAGAAGGATGACAAGAAATTTTCCCTGATGCCTTTGCTGGATACAACGCTTGGTAGGAGAAGCCTGAGTATTGGTAGCTGAGTTGAGTTGGTGGATCCTGAAGGTATGGTTGATCAGTGTGAAGGATAGACCTGTGTGTTGTCAAGGAAAGACTTGAAGAGACAGAGAAAGCTGAAGTGGAAAAATATGCAAACTGAAAAGGTGGAGGACTTGTATGTGAAGAACTAGTTCGGGGTTTATGTGTTGAATCCTGGAAGATGTTCTTCTCACATATGAACATCTTTTTGATCTTGGGGTGTCTGATGCAGGGGCATTCTAGAGTACTCGATGGATCTGCATAGAGGTGTGTTGTTTGGTCAGTGTTACTCAGTTGTAGCCTTGACCGACAGTATCGTTCATTGAAGGAAGCTCAGTCATTGAAGGAACTTGGTAATCTCTGGTGCTCAGTGAAAGTGTTACTCAGTAATGCCTATGGTGCTTAGTCGACTTTGGTGCTCGGTGATACTTGGCATGCTCAGTTATTTCACTGGTGCTCGGTTGTTTTGATTTATCGACTAGAGTTTTGTGTGATTTTTTGGGCCGACTTGGTGCATTTATTGTTGGTAGATGTTGTTACAGGATGACATGTTGAATTAAATGTTTGGAAGGCTATTTGAGATCTGACTTGTATTGCATTTAATATTTGTTAGAAAGAGTTAATGGTTTCATCCAGCCGACTTGTGGCTGATGATTAGTATTTAAGGGATGTTTGGGTAGTTGTTTTAGGAGTCAGATCGGAGGTTTTGAAAGTAGATCTGAGAGTAGCAGATTAGTGAAGTTGTGGAAAAGTTCCTGTGGGATCTTGTAGATCATATTGTTATCTGATAATTTGTGAAAGCAGAGCTAGTGGTTTGCACACTTGGAGACAAGGAGATTGCTTGGAGGCTTGCGAGCTCAAGTTTAGATCTGCCTTAGGGTTTCCATCAATTGCTGATAGTTTTTAGAGCTGAACTAGCTGAAGTTGTATTGGATCTTGAAGATCTTGTAGAATTGTTTCTGATTGTAATTGGCCCTAACCCGGAAGGCCCTATAGTCGAGCATGTTAATGAAAATTTGTTGAAACAATTATTGTGTTGTGTATTTTTGTTGTGTTGTTCTGAAGCTGCAAGGTTTGGATTGTCCTTAATTGGATCCACCATTCTTTGCCTGTATTAGGTAGTACTAATAACCCTATTGCAGAGGACATGGTTCAAAAACTTGGTTTGAAAAGAATGAAACATCCACATCCTTATAGGATTGGCTAGTTGCAAGATGATCATGCTCTGGAAATGAGATAACAGTGGTTTGTTGATGTTCAGATTGGCCAATATAAAGATCTTGTGTTATGTGATATTGTGGAAATGAATAGTTGTCAAATATTGCTTGGTAGACCTTGGAAATATGATTGCAGAGCTATGTATGATTGTGTCGAGAATGTGTTTACTATTGAGAAGGATGAAATGAAGTTTTCCCTAATGCCTTTGCTGGATACAATGCTCGGTAGGAGGAGTCTGAGTATTGGTAGCCGAATTGAGTTGGTGGATCCTAAAGGTATAGATGATCAGTATGGAGAGCAAACATCTGTGTTATCAAAGAAAGACTTGAAGAGATAGAGAAAACAAAAGTGGAAGAGTATGCAAACTAAAAAGTTGGAGGACTTGTATGTGAAGAACCAATTTGGGGTTTATGTGTTGAATCCTAAAAGATGTTCTTATAGCATATGAGAATATCTTTTCAAACTCGGGGTGTCTGATGCAGAGGCATTCTAGGGTACTTGGTGAATCTGCATAGAGGTGTGTTATTTTTGTTTTGTGTTACTTGGTGGCATCTTTAACTGATGGTCTCAGTTATTGAAGGAAGCTTGGTCACTGAAGGAACTCAGTGAGACTTCTTGTGCTTGGTGGAACTAGTGTCGATGTTACTCGGTGTTGTTTGGCTTGGTCAATTTTTTCACTGGTGCTCGGTTTTTTCTCTAGCACTCGGTAGTTCTAGTTTACCGGCTGGGGTTCTTGGTGATTTGATTGGCCAACTTGGTGCATTTATTATTGGTTTTTTTTGTCGTATTCTCCTATGTAGATCTAGAGGCTGACATGGAGAATTAAATAATTGTAAGGCTATTTGTGAGCTGACTTGTATTGCATTTAATATTTGTTTGTAGGAGTTAATTATGTCATCCAATTGACTTGTGGTTGAAGATTAGTATTTAAGGAGTGTTTGGGTAGTTGTTTAGGAGTCAGTCAAAGGTAGAATATGGAAGTGTAGATCTAGATCTTGCGAGATCTTGAAGATCAGATTGATTCTAATAGTTGGTAATAGTAGAGCTAGTTGTTTCTTGCTTGGAGACAAGGAGATTTCTTGGTGGCTTGCAAGCTCAAGTTTAGATCTGCCTTAGGGTTTCCATTAGTTGTTGATTTGTTTTAGAACTAGACTAGTTAGAGTTGGATTAGATCTTTGTTGATCTTGCAGAAGTGTTCTTGATTGTAATTGGCCCTAACCTAGAAGGCCTTACAACTGGGCATGTTAATGAAAATTTGATTTGAACATATATTGTTGTGTTATTCCACTATGTTGTTGGTTGGCTACAAGGTTGGACTGTCCTTCATTGGATCCACCACCCTTGACTGCGTTAGGTGGTATCAGAGCAAAGGTTTTTCTTGAGCGAAGGTTGATCTTGTGAAGTTGACCTTATTGGAAAAGAGATCATATAATCTGAGTTGTAGATACATGGCATTGAACTTGTGGAATCTTGACTTGGTTGTTTATGCAAGGTGGTAGGCTGATCTGACTTGCATACAACTTGGAGGTTGTCACAAGGTGGTCGGTGTAGGGTTTTATTTCTTTGGATTTTCTTATCTTTAAGGATGCCTCTGAGAATATTGGACCCTAGAGTGATTGCAAATCTCTGTGATGATGTAGAATCAAAGATTACAAAGAAAGTGAAATCTGATTTTAGATCTGAGATGGAGTTGATGAAGAATGACATGATCGCTGAGATCATGAGGGATATGACTGGTTTAGCTCAGAATGTTGGTACTAAGGATGGTTATGAGGAAGCTACTGAAGACTTTGAAGCTGCTAGATCTAGTGGTGATGACCGAAGAGATAGATATGGTGTAGATAGAACTGGTCAGTTGCATAGATCTAGAGCTCGATTAAGTAATAGTTATCGAATAGAAGTTTCTACTTTCTCTGGTACTTTGAAATCTGAGAACTTGATTGACTGGATTGGTGAATTGGAAGATTTCTTTGAGATGGAATAAATTGAAGATCCTCTTTGAGTGAGATTGGCATAGACTAAGTTGAAAGGACATGTTGCTCTTTGGTGGAAAGAATTACAAAGAGATAGAGAAGATGAAGGTGAAATGAAGATCAATCAGTGGAGGTTGATGGTAACTAAATTGAAAGCTAAGTTCATACCTACTAACTATGAACTTGACTTGTTTAATAATTTGTAGAATCTAAAGCAAAAATATTTGAATGTTGAAGATTATACCGAGGAGTTCTACAAACTTACTATTCAGTCTGGACATAGAGAACTTGGTAAGGAAAAGGTAGCTCGGTATGTGAATGGTTTGAGATTCAATATTCAGGATGAGCTTGGTATGCTGAAGATTGATTATGTTGAAGATGCTTATTAGTATGCTCTAAAGGCAGAAGATAAGTTGAAAAGGAAACAACATAGTAATCCCCGAGGGGAGGAAAAGATTGATCACTTGTTGAAGGATAAACTGACTGCAAAAGATGAATAGAAACTTGTGGAATCGAAGAAGAAGACATGTAGAGTTGTCTTTAAGGGAACTTGTTATAACTATGGTGAAGAAGGACACCGTTCTTTTGAGTGTACATAGAAGAAGCTTGGTGACCGATGAACTGCTATGGTAAATGAGAACATTCAGAATGAACCTGAATCTCAGAACATGCTGGTTTGGCAAACATTGCTTGGTACAAAGGAGGAAACTTGTCAGAGGAGTAACTTGTTTAGAAATTGGTGCAAGTTAGGAGGTAAACTTTGTGATGTAATTGTTGACAGTGGTAGTACTGATAACCTTTTTGCGGAGGACATGGTTCAGAAACTTGGTTTGAAAAGAATGAAACATCCACATCCTTATAGGATTGGCTAGTTGCAAGATGATCATGCTCTGGAAGTGAGAGAATAGTGTTTTGTTGATGTTCAGATTTGCTAGTATAAGGATCTTGTGTTATGTGATATTTTGGAGATGAATAGTTGTCAAATATTTCTTGGTAGACCTTGGCAATATGATTGCAGAGCTATGTATGATTGTGTCAAGAATGTGTTGACTATTGAGAAGGATGACAAGATGTTTTCCCTGATGCCTTTGCTGGATACAATGCTCGGTAGGAGGAGTCTGAGTATTGGTAGCTGAGTTGAGTTGGTGGATCCTGAAGGTATAGATGATCAATATGGAGAGCATATTTATGTTTTATCAAAGAAATACTTAAAGAGATAGAGAAAACAAAAGTGGAAGAGTATGCAAACTGAAAAGTTGGAGGACTTGTATTTGAAGAACCAATTTGGGGTTTATGTGTTGAATCCTGAAAGATGTTCTTCCAACATATGAGAATATATTTTCAAACCTGGGGTGTCCAATGTAGAGGCATTCTAAGGTACTCGGTGAATCTGCATGGAGGAGTGTTATTTTGGTTCTATGTTACTCAGTGGCAGCTTTAACTGAAGGTCTCAGTTATTGAAGGAAGCTCAGTCACTGAAGGAACTCGGTGAGACTTCTTGTGCTCAGTGGAACTAGTGCTGGTGTTGCTCGGTGTTGTTTGGCTTGGTCAATTTTTTCACTGGAGCTCAATTTTTTCTCTAGCACTCAGTAGTTCTGGTTTATCGACTGGGGTTCTTGGTGATTTGGTTGGCTGACTTGGTGCATTTATTGTTGGTATCTTTTGTTGTATTCTCCTATGTAGATCTAGAGGCCAACATGGAGAACTAAATAATTTTAAGGCTATTTGTGAGCCAACTTGTATTGCATTTAATATTTGTTTGTAGGAGTTAATTATGTTATCCAGCCGACTTGTGGCTAAAGATTAGTATTTAAGGAGTGTTTGGGTAGTTGTTTAGGAGTCAGTCAGAGGTGGAAGATGGAAGTGTAGGTCTAGATCCTATGAGATCTTGAAGATCAGATTGATTCTGATAGTTGGTAATAGCAGAGCTAGTGGTTTCTTTCTTGGAGACAAGGAGATTTCTTGGTGGCTTGCGAGCTCAAGTTTAGATCTGCCTTAGGGTTTCCATTAGTTGTTGATTTGTTTTAGAACTAGACTAGCTAGAGTTGGATTGGATCTTTGTTGATCTTGCAGAAGTGTTCTTGATTGTAATTGGCCCTAACCCGAAAGGCCTTACAATCTAGCATGTTAATGAAAATTTGATTTGAACATATCTTGCTATGTTATTCTATTATTTTGTTGGTTGGATGCAAGGTTGGACTGTCCTTCATTGGATCCACCACCCTTGACTGTGTCAAAATGTCTCCTAAAATACCAAACAATTTAACACCAAATCAAATCCATCTGAAATATCATTGAGTTCCCTATCAAAAACCAAGAGATCATAATTTTTTGTATGGTTATAATAAGAGGTATTTTAAAATCCTCCTCCATACCTCTATCCCTAAGGGCTTTAAAGCACTTTTCACGAAAGTAAAAATAACTCCTTCAAATATTTATAAGCATTGATGAAACAAAATGTAAATTAAATCAAACTCATAGGGATATCTTGAAAATCCAAGTTTACACCATAATATGCTCATACAAGGTCGTACCAAGTGTTGTATTAGAACTGTTACAAGAAAAATTTGAAAGTTACAGTCACTAAAATGCCCATATCTCCTCTAATACTGCATGAAAATACACCAAACTAGAGCCAAATGAAATATTATTCACTAATATATCTTAAGGAATTAATAATACACCATTTCTATTTTGTACATGGTCATACAAGTCCTGAAAATAGGGGGAAACTATTTGAACTACAAAATAAAGGGTTTTGGACTACCAAATTCAATCAAATTATATTCATTTGCATTCATTACATCTTGGATTGATATTACATAATTTAAATAGTGATCCACAACCTTGTGACTGACCATAACCACACTCTAACCAATTGGAACCTCCCAAGCTGCATTTTTGCTTAAAACTTTTTAATGTACTTTACATGACACTTTTCTTTACATTTTGAACTAATACTTACCAATTTTACTCCAATGGTTCATGGACATTTCAAATACATTGATATGGACTTAATAAGACCTTTAAATCCATTAAAAACCTCTTTTGGGCATTTTTTGCACACTTTTACCATTTGACCCAATTGACCCTATTAGGACCTAGTTGAACAACTTGGTACAAATAATTTACATTATTCTTCATAAGGACTTATTATGCCTTGAAATACATCAAAATAACCTTAAGGACTAAAACACAAATGAAATTTCTCTTGGCATATCCTCTTGGCCTCCTAGTGTACCTTGGTACTAGGTGCTCCTACACCAACATCCTTTTATGAGATCTTAAATGCATTTATCAATCAACCTACACATATATCCCAAACATGATCCTCCCTTCCTAATGTAATTCTCATGAGTTAATCTTCCCTTCTCTCTTTTTGTAGAGTAAACATGGTGTTTTATCAAATAGCTATAGATCTTATGGTAGCGGCCATTGTAAAAACTATATTCTTCTATATGGTAGTTGCATGAATATTGTAATGTACTTTATTTTCTTCGAGCAATTTGATAATCAATAATTTTCCTTGTACACATTTCCTTGTCATACTACTATATTTTTACCATTCAAATTCTTGTTTTTTTTATGTTCTTGACATTTTATTATTTTATTTGTATTTGATTTGCATCTAATTTGTGTTGCAATTTGCCTCGCAATTTTCAACAAATAGGCCATCACTGATAGTGCAACATGTTTTGGGGTAAAAAATATAAGGAAACAATATAATTGTACCATCCTAAAAGGGTTAACACCCATTATTGGATGCATTATTAGGACCTATTAGACTCCATTTCGGTGATTTCAAGGTCTGAGTAGCAGTTATGCTTGATCCTAAAAACTTGTCCTTTCGCCCCCCCCCCCCCCCCCCCACTTATTTTCATACATCCCAATATCCCCTCAAAATTTTGTCCCATTTTCTAGGGTACAGAATGCCAATGGCATTTTGTCCCAAGCAATTAGGGCCAAAATTTGGCCTCGGGCCCAATATCGGGCAAGCAGGAGTTTTGATTTTATGGTCAACCTGGGTCATTTTTGAATCCTAAAATGATGGAGTAAAGTATAAAAACACCTTATCTCTCCTATTTTTTCATATCATAACTGTATCATCTTAAAAAGGAAGCATTCCATGTTAAGAGCGTTTAGCCCTCTGAGTAAGTGGTTTAGGGTCATGATTGGCATCTTTGCATTCTCCCTTGTCTTCCACTTCTTCTCTGCACTTGATTTTTGCATTCTAGGTGAAATTAGGGTTAAGGTCTTAAGGACTTTCCTGATTTTCCTCTTTCCATGGTTCCATTTTCTAGGTAGGGTTCAAAAATGAGACCTAGTCCATCATCACATCATTCCGAGGATTTTCTGTCTGTTCCTAACACTGGGTCCTACTCAGATATCAATTTCTAAGTTTCTGGTACCCTTGGAACCCCTGTTGCAGAATCTGGCCAAGTTAGGGTCTGAGGTCAAAGTTGACCCTGACCCTGACCAAGTCAAGGTTGACCTCGACCTTGACCTCTTCCTATCAGGATTTCAAAATTTTATTTGCCGATAATTTAGCTTTCAGGAAAGTTATTTCCTGCTTCCGGGTCGGCTGTTTCAGGCTCTGAAATGGTAAATCCTTTAATGGTATTTAATCAAGGTATATTTTCTAAAGGTGAGGACCTAATTGGGATTTAATCCTTCAAGGTGGCCCATCTAGAGGAGTGTGCCCTAGATCACTATAAAAGGAAGCCTTCCTCTCTCATTTTCACATCAATTTTTTCATGCTCAAGCTCTCAAGCTCTCAAGGTGATCAAGCAAGCATTCATTCAAGCATTCAAGTCTTCTTCTTCATCCAAGTTCTCTATTGAAGATCAAGGATTTAAAGCATTCAAGCTATTGAAGGGATTTGGCTCAAGCATTCAAGATCTATCATTCAAACCATAGATCTAGCCACCATGGTGGTGTGATCTTCCTTCAAGATCCTTTGTTCATCTTCAAGATCCATATCATTGTTTCCTCAAGGTGGATTTAAAGCATACAATCATGGAGGTTTGATAATATTATGTTCAAGCTTTCATATCAATATATTTGATTACATTCCAAATACATTATCATATCTATTGAATTGCATAGCTTCATTGTTAGATTCATTTCTACTACTTGCTAGCATTCTCCTATTTCAATTTCAATATTAAGGTTGATTCCAAACCGGGGTTTGACTAAGGCAAACCCCCCCTCCCCAAAAAAACAACAAAACCATTTTTCTTGTAGGTACAAGTGTGGAATCTTGGATCTGAGAGTGAATTTGGATACCCTTTTTGGCAATCTTTCAGGTCTGCCTCGACATTTCCAATCCAGAATAGGGGACAGAATCTTCAAAAAGTTCATACAGAAGCCAGAATTTAGCATTTTCCAGATCTGCCCTAATTCAAGGTTAGTATTTGCACTTCAATTATTTCAAATTTTAAGCTTAATCCAACTATAGGGAAGTGTAGGGTTTCTCTCTCTTTTTCATATTCTTCATAGATTGATTCAATTGTGTATTAACCTCTTGGTTGATCAAATTGGATCTCTCCTTTGGGAATTTGGATTTAGGAGTGAATCTTACATTTTCCCCACACATACACAACTAGTGGTGATTCCAAATTACCATTATTCATTTTGGTGAACCCGACTAGCTTACTCTCTTTCTTTTTGGTGTTAGATTTACATTTTGCTCTTGCATCTATACTTCTAAAATTCAAAAAAATCTATATATTGAATAAAATACAAAAACATATTTCTTGCATTTTTATCATGAAGATTGTTAAGATGTTTTGGTGCATAATCATGTTTTTTATTACTCTTCTTCTAGCATCTATTTATAATGCATATGATGTTTATGAGGGTATTATTCATTTCATAACATTGATGACCCTTCACTTTGCTCTTGCTTGTGCTTTTGTGAAGTTGATTGATACTAGTCTACCTACATTTAAAACTTTTCTTAGGGATTTATGTGGTAGCCTTATTCATCTTTTAGATTATGTGAAGAATTTGGTAGATGACACACCATCTCCTAATCTTCTTAATCGTAATCCATCTCCTAATCTTCCTCATCTTCATCCTAATCTTCCTATTTTGATACCTAAATCTCCATCTGTTAATCCTTGCTCTTCCTATACTTATGATGGGATTCAAGCTATAGTGCAAGATGCGGATGTGCAAGATTTCTTTGATTTACCTCCTCCTCTTGTTCAAGATGATATTCAAGGTCAGGATAAACAAACTTCTTCCAAACCTATTATCCCACCTTATACAACCTTTACTCATGAACATGATAAACAATCACCTCCTGTAGAAGCTTTGCATGATATGTACACTACTGGATATAATATGGTGACTAAACAAGGCTATAAAGGTTTAGGGTTAGGGGTTAATGAACATGGTATTAAATTTCCCATTAATATACCTCCTAAACCGGATAAGAGTGGTGTCAAAACTTCTAAATCTCAAGTCAAGTGGTGTGGATCTTCGTCCTCCCCTTGACGCTCATCTCTCTACATCTCTAATGGATAATCCTACCACTCATCAAGAAATTGCTAAGACAGTATATGTAGAGCTAATGAATTCTAAGAAGGAAATATTTAGACCTATGCCTATTGATGCTTTGTAAAAATTTAAATTTCCTTTCCACTATCGTAATACTCATTTTCTTGCCAATTGTAACAACTTCAAATTATATGTTAGGGATAGGGCTGCGCGTGGTATTATACCTTTTTCTCACACCATCTTACAACTTCTTCATAATTTTTACATAGGGGATTCCCCTCTATTAGAGCTAGAGTAAATGTTCCTCTCCTCTTGTCTCATGACTGGGGGGCAAGAGGCATCATTTTATCCAGTCTTTTAGGATCCATAAGGTCTTTTTATTAAGATTTAATTGGTATTCTTTATGTTTCCTTCTTCCATAGTCTTGCATGATGTTTTTATCCATTCCTAGGAAATATATTTTCTTCTTAGAAAATCTTTTCTAGGACATGTGTTTTGTGAAAATATCCCTTGTCTTTCATCCCTCAGGGGGGGCAAGGTTATTCCTTCTCTTTTTCTAAGGGAACTTCTTTCCTTAGCTTAGTGGTATTTGTTTATATTGCAATAGTATTTCATCATATTGATAGATATTTTGACTATGGATAACCCTCTTACATGGGAAGTTGTTGTCCTAGGTCGTCACTTCTTCTCTATGTTGCAAATTATGTTCTTTATAAACTCTCACCCTTGCTTTAGTGTTAGAGTTGTTTCCCTCATTCCAAAGATTCCTCTTGCTCTTCTTCACTGGGGGCTTGATGATTGAATCTTTGTTCCCACCTTTTGAAAGATGATATCTTATCTAAATGCACTCTTCTTTGGTAGAGGTCTTGGTGATAAGATCTCTTTCCTTGAGGATCCTTTTCCATAAGTGACATATCCTTTTCATGATTATTTATACTCTTGGATGTAGGGGTCAATATCTCTTGCTAAGGATATACTATACATTGTTGTAAACAGGATATCTCCTTGCTTTGTGAAGTAGGTATCCTCTTCCATCTTTGTTCCTACACTTGGGGGGCAAAGATGCCTTATCCTTCTTTTCTATCTTCAAACATTCACACATGGAGTCACAAATATGGGTTGTGAGTTTGGTAGAAGTACTTTAGCCTTGGAGGCTTGGTATTCTTTTCTATCTTATTCAAATCTATGCATTGTTATTTCATCCAGTATTCTCTTCTTTTCTAGGGATTCACCTATTTCCTTGGTTAAGCAATATCTATCTATTATGTGATATCCAATCATACATGAAAATTATGGTTTGCATTTGCGGACCTATGCCCTTTATGCAAACCTTATTTGTTGTTTGACATTGGGTTTCCATGGTTGATACATCTCTCACCTTGGAAACTGAATAGTGTGCTATCCCTCATTAAGGGTTACTTTCTTTTCACTTCTTGCATGATATCTTTTACATTCGTCCCTTCCATGGCCTCATAGGAGTTGTGACCTTCTTGGCTTGGACTGGGTGTTGTCTATGGATATTGTCTTGATGCTGAAGAAAGCTTTATCCTTCTTCTTTCTTTCCTTAACATGACAAAATAGTATGTTTTTTCCATATTAAGGAGGGGGGCATATGTGGGGTCTCCCTTGTACTATAGTTTTTTATTTTTAAATGCTAAATCTTGGAAGGTAACGCACATAAGTTGCTAAATCCTGAAAAGACATGCATTCATATGCTAAATCTTCCAAAGGTAACGCACATAAGTTGCTAAATCCTGAGGAGACACGCATTTTTCAAAATTTTCAATATGCTAAATCCTCTGAAGGTAACACACATAAGTTGCTAAATCCTGAGGGGACACGCATTTCCAAATTTCAAATATGCTAAATCTTCGAAGGTAATGCACATAAGTTGCTAAATCCTGAAAAGAAATGCACCTATATGCTAAATCTTTTGAAGGTAACGCACATAAGTTGCTAAATCCTGAGAAGACATGCATTTCATATTCATAGTGATACAAGAAGGTGGATCTATGGATATTCCAAAAGCTGTCAGAAGATGCATTATAATTACAAGCACAGTTTATGGGTGAACTTGTTGGGCTCTCCCTCTAGGGTGATTCACGGTAAGGTGGGCATCTTACCGGGTGAGGTAATCACTTTCTCTTTTCTCTCTTTTCACTTTCATGCTAGCAGGACTGGATCATGAAGCTATGTTGTCTATAGTGTTGCTCTTGTCTTTCTTATGTAATCATTTATGCTGTTATGATAGCTTTCCAAATATGATATTGTTATGAGGAATATTTCTTAGCAAGGTTTCTTATGCTAATTGATTTGGGTTGTTTAGTACTAACCCTTGTTCTTTTGTATACTCTCATGTATGTATGTTGAGTTAGAATCCTTGGTCTGGGGGCTTGTGTCTTCGGCTAAGTGTTATTTTATCTCATTTTGAATCCACTGGGATCTCTTCTCTCTTCTCCTTTACCAAGAGTTTGCATTGAATCCATACTCTTGCTAAAGTGGGGGCTTAATGTATCATCTTAAAATGGAAGCACTTCCATGTTAAGAGAATTTAGCCCTCTAAGTAAGTGGTTTAGGGTCATGATTGGCATCTTTTCATTCTCCCTTGTCTTCCACTTCTTCTCTGCACTTGATTTCTGCATTCTAGGTGAAATTAGGGTTAAGGTCTTAAGGACTTTCCTAATTTTCCTCTTTCCATGGTTCCATTTTCTAGGTAGGGTTCATAAATGAGACCTCCTAGTCCATCATCACATCATTCTGAGGATTTTCTGTCTGTTCCTGACACTAGGTCCTGCTCAGATATCAATTTCTAAGTTTCTGGCACCCCTAGAACCCCTGTTGCAGAATCTGGCCAAGTTAGGGTCTGAGGTCAAATTCAACCTCAACCCTGACTAGGTCAGGGTCAACCTCGACCCTGACCAGCTCATGGTCGACCACGACCTTGACCTCTTCCTGCCAGGATTTCAAAATTTCATTTGCCGGTAATTTAGCTTTCGGGAAAGTTATTTCCCAATTTTGGGTCAGCTGTTTCGGGCTCCAAAATGGTAAATCCTTTAATGTTATTTAATCAAGGTATATTTTCTAAAGGTGAGGACCTAATTGGGATTTAATTCTTCAAGGTGGCCCATCTATAGGAGTGTGCCCTAGATCACTATAAAAGGAAGCCTTCCTCTCTCATTTTCACATCAAGTTTTTCATGCTCAAGCTCTCAAGCTCTCAAGGTGATCAAGCAAGCATTCATTCAAACATTCAAGTCTTCTTCTTCATCCAAGTTCTCTATTGAAGATCAAGGATTTAAATCATTCAAGCTATTGAAGGGATTTGGCTCAAGCATTTAAGATCTATCATTCAAACCATAGATCTAGCCACCATGGTGGTGTGATCTTCCTTCAAGATCCTTTGTTCATCTTCAAGATCCATATCATTGTTTCCTCAAGGTGGATTTCAAGCATACAATCATGGAGGTTTGATAATATTATGTTCAAGCTTTCATATCAATATATTTGATTACATTCCAAATATATTAGCATATCTATTGAATTGCATAGCTTTATTGTTAGATTCATTTCTACTACTTGCTAGCATTATCCTATTTGAATTTCAATATTAAGGTTGATTCCAAATCGGGGTGTGACTAAGGCAAACCCCCCCCCCCCCCCCCAAACAAACAACAAAACTATTTTTCTTGCAGGTATAGGTGTGGAATCTCAGATTTGAGAGTGAATTTGGATACCCTTTTCGGCAATCTTTCAGGATCTGTGAACAGAATCGAAATCGGACTTCAAATAAATAATGTGGTCTTTGACCTTTTAAAAGGTCAAAGTCGACCTGTGTGAATTTGGAGAAAAGATTTCTAGGTTTTGTCTGCCTCAACATTTCCAGTCCAAAACAAGTGATGAAATCTTCAGAAAGTTCATATAGAAGCCAGAATTTAGCATTTTCCAGATCTGCCCTAATTCAAGGTTAGTATTTGCACTTCAATTATTTTATATTTCAAGCTTAATCCAACTATAGGGAAGTATAGGGTTTCTCTCTCTTTTTCATATTCTTCATAGATTGATTCAATTGTTTATTAACCTCTTGGTTGATCAAATTGGATCTCTCCTTTGGGAATTTGGATTTAGGAGTGAATCTTACATTTTCCCCACACATACACAAATAGTGGTGATTCCAAATTACCATTATTCAATAACCATAATCAAGAATTTGCAATCAAGCTATCAAAATTTTCAATAAATCAAGAGCAATTTGATTAAAGATTTGAAGGGAAGCATCCAAAATCAAATTTAACCAATTGTGCAACCCTTTGGACTAGTACACTGTAATTTGGTATATATAAAATTTAATTTTTTGAAAGGTTTTATATCAAATTTATAGAATTGTTTAGCTAATTGATATGAAAGTATGGACTTTAGGTTAAAATTTCTTTGGTTAATGGACATATATTGAAGAGTAGTTGTCTTACAAAGTTGTTCAAAACATGATCTCAACCTCATCTCTTATGATGTTGAAGCCTTTCAACAAGAGTTGATCCATAACAAGGTCATTTAGAACTATTCAACTTCATTAGAAAACCAAAGGCTGATTGACAACATTAAATAATTTAATATAATAAAATAGTGGTCATACTTAATATTGGCACTACAAATAATTTATTTGGGGAATACTTCTATTATTAGGATTTGAGCATAATGATAAATATTGAAATAAAAGAGGACACTAAAATATCACATACAGTGTTCATCTTCATAGCACTAACCCCATCTTAACAAATAATAATATAATCACTCATGGATTTATTAGAATAATTAATTATACCTTAATTAATCTACTCTATCAAAATTAAGTTGATTAAAAAAACTTTATTATTGAATTAATTTAAATAAATCATTTCCTACAAATATTCAAATTAACCCAAAATCCACAAATAACTTAATAAGAATCATTATTTACACTCCATAATAAACATATCAATAAATTTAATTAACATGGCTAATTCATAAATAAATCATCAATTAAATGAAATAATTAGCTAATTAACTTCATGAAAATAGGTAAAAATTTCCACCTCTCCACATCCATCTCACTTGTTGGGATTGGAAAGATAAAGTACTAAGAGCGGAGGGGTCAATCAGTACCCTCAAAACTTTCAACACTTAACAATATGCAATAGTAGTGCTTAACTAACTGACTGAGTCCATTATTTGTAACATAAATTCAAATAACTTGTAAATGTAAAGTGCATGTAAACAAAACAATAAATCATACATGAAAATATTAACTCATGACTCATATATTTTGGTTACACTACCTCTATTTCCTTAGGCTTATCTATCTCTTTTGTGTCATGTTCACTTGTTCCTTGTTCTCCTATAGTGTCTTTATGTTGCTTGGGGGTTGAGCCTTCGGGTTCCTTCTGTGAGATTATCTCAACAGCTTGTACTAGAATCGATAGGTCACCCGGTATTACACTAGTTGCTGCTTCGGTGGGTGCATTTTTGTCAGTTTGTTCTGCAGCAATAGTAACATTTTCATCATCATTAACATCATCAGGATCACCATTTGTGATGTCTTCAATAAGAACATCATTATTCCTTGTTATTATAATTTTCTCGGGAGGATCCTGTTATACTTCTCTATAACCTACTGGATAATAGTCAGTAGTAATGGTGGTATCTGGTACCTTGGTGTCAGATAAGCCAATAGGTTCCGTGGTAGCCAAATCTGCATCATCTAATTTTATACATTTTCCTTTCCTTAATTTACTCTTCTTCTCGGGTATCACTACCAATGCTAGCTTATCTGCTTCTTCTCGGGCTTGGAGAATTGTAGTCCATAACAGTTGACTATTCTCATCTACCTCTTCAAGATTTCTAGCTAATATATTTAGTGCTCTAGATTTCACAAAAAATCTTTTAGAGTATTGCTTCATCATATCTTCTATCTCGAGAACTGATAATGTGGACATTTCCAATATCAAAGAGTGTTCCCTCATCTTTTTCTCTATGCTTAAGGCATATGTCCATCTTGCAGATATTTTCTCATATAGACTCTTAGGTAAATGTTTAGAGAATTTGATTGGTACCTATAGGCTAGGGAATTTGGAACCTGTTACCTATCTTGAAAGGCTTAAACACTCAAATGTTAAAACTAATCTAACATGTTCAAGAATCGTAAAAGCTAAGACAATGGAAACAAAACCCAGCCACCTCAAGATTATCACTAAAACAAGTGCTATACAACACTGTTTGATTTTCTTCAATGAGAGGGATGTGGATGTGCTCTCAAACACATGGAGAGGAATTTTTGGTGATGCATAAATGAAGATTAAGCTTTAAATATGAACTAATATTAATCCATTAAGCTATTCTAGGATGTGTTAGAAAACATGAAGAACATGAAGAAATCTAACAATTAGGATTTATGCTAAGATGATCTAGCTAAAAATGCTCATGATAACAATGCATAAATGATAAAAACTAATCTAATAATTTTTTCTTGGAAGGAGGAGTATTTATAGGATTTGGGAAGGGATTGGGTTAGGAAGTTGAGTCAAGGGTAGAGGTAAGGTCAAGGATAAGGATAAGGATTGAAGACTTTCTAGAAGAGTCTAGAGCTTTCTACGATATTTAGGAGTTTAGGAAATAAATAAATGTTTATTTATTTCAAAGGCTTTTGGGTTGAGTATTTCATTCATGAGGTTGTAAGATCCTTAAATGAGTTTGTAAGATCCTTAAATGAGTTTGTAAGAAGCTTAAATGAGTTTGTAAGGCTCATTAGGGGGAGGATTTGACTAGAAAGTCAATGAGACTTGGATTAGGCTAAGAAATATAGGAAACATCTCCTAAATAGGTTTAGGGAAGTTTAGAAGGGTTTAGGAAAGGTTAGAAGATTTGAGGGTTTTAAGGCTTTAAATAAATATAAAATTTATTTAGGGAATGTGACATCATTTATTGAATATTGATTCAATAAAAGAGGAAAATTACTTAAAATTCCTCTGTCTGCTTCTTTGCAAGTCTTCGGTAAATCACTGTGGTGACATCAATGACAATCATAGTCATGAATGCAACAACAACTACTACAAAATGTCTGCCAAACATTTAGCATTCATTCCTAACAATCTCCCCCATTGGCATTGATGGCAACATAGATGAAAAACATCCAATGTTCCAAAAATCCAATACTGCAACACTGCTTCTTCAAATCCTCTTCATCAATCAAATCTTGCTTCGTTATCCTATTTAGTTCTCTCCAACAGATGTCTCATATTGTTTTTCATGTACACTTCTCCCCCATTGACATCAATGACAGAAATTCCATCACTATGTCAACAACAACTCAATGTCAAAAGACACTTTTCAGAAAATACATTTACTAGAGTCCTCATGACATAGCTCAGATACACATACTCCCCCATAGAGGGAAGTACCAACATCCAGTCCAGAAGAAAGATAAGGCTCATATACCACTAGACGGATGCAGCCAACTGCATCACTTCTTAAAAGTAGACTGGGGCATAACCCCAAGCATACCTCTCAGATACTCAAATGTATCCTTAGGCAAAGGCTTTGTGAATATATCTTCTATCTGCTCCTTTGTACTTATGTACTCAAGTCTGACTTCTTTCTTAGAAAATTTCTCTCTTACAACATGATACTTAATCTCTATATGCTTTGTCTTAGAATGTAATACAGGATTCTAAGACATACTAACTATACTAGTGTTATCACAATGTATAACAATAGGTTCAACAAATTTTATACCAATATCCTTCAACATTTGCTTCATCCAAATTATTTGGTTACAATTGTTTGTTGCTGCTACATATTCTACTTCTATTGTACTTTGTGAGATACAATTCTTCTTCTTTCTTAGCCAAGAAACTAATCTTCCTCCAAGGAAAAATGCTCCACCATTGGTGCTTTTCTTATCATCAACACTGCCTCCCCAATCAGCATCTGTATATGCACATAGGGTAAAATCATCAGATTTTTTATACCATAATCCATAGTCCATTGTGCCTTTTAAATATCTCAGTATCCTCTTTACTGCTGCATAATGTGATTCTCTAGGTTCAGCTTGAAATCTTGCTACAATTCCAACTGAATGTGCTATATCAGGTCTTGTATGAGTCAAATATTGAAATCCTCCAATCATAGATATGTATTTTTTCTGTTTTACTGCAGGAGTCTCATCTATACTAGATAACTTATGTTTGGTCACCATAGGTGTTCCAACTGGTTTACAATCCTCCATTCCAAATCTTGTCAACAAGTCATTCAAGTACTTTTTCTAACTTACAAAGATACCATCATTGTTTTGTGTTATCTCTAATCCCAAAAAGTATTTCATCTCACCAATCATACTCATTTCAAATTCAATCTTCATTTCATCAGCAAATTTATCACTAGCTTCATCTTCTCCTCCAAAGATAATGTCATCAACAAAATAACTATAAATAACAAACCATTTTCAATTTCTTTTGTGTACAGATTGCTATCAGTTGTTCCTTTTATAAATCCCAACTTTAACAAATACTTATCCAGTCTTGCATACCAAGTTCTAGGTGCTTGTTTAAGTCCATATAAAGCTTTCTTCAATTTACATACCATGTCTCCTTCTTGAGTTAAAGGAAAACCTTCAAGCTGCTCAATGTAGAATTCTTCTTCCAATTCTCCATTCAGAAATGCTGACTTCACATCCTTCTGATACACTTTGAATTTCTTGTAAGCTGCATAAGCCAAAAACATTCTTACTACTTCAATTCTTGCAACAGGTGCAAAAGTTTCTTCATAGTTAATTCCTTCTTGTTGTGAGTAACCCTTACATACCAATCTTGCTTTGTTTCTTACTACTTCTCCTTGTTCATTCATCTTGTTTTTGAATACCCATTTAGTTCCAATAAAATTCTTGTCTTTAGGTCTAGGGACCAATTCCCATGTCTTGTTCTTTTCAATCTGATCTAGTTCTTCTTTCATAGCATTAGTCCAACTTTCATCTTCACAAGCTTCATTAGTAGTCTTAGGTTCAATTTGAGAAATCAAACATAACTATTCTTGTGCCTTATTTTGAGTCAGAACTCCTCTTTTGATGCTCCCAATAATCTATTCAAAAGGATGATTCCTTAACAAACTCTTGCTAGGTGTCACTATCTCAGATCTCTCTTCATATGTAGGTTCTTCAATAACTTCACTGTGGCTTTCATTCAACAAATCACTGTCAGTTTCATAAAACAATTCAGTAGTTCTAGTGTTAGGTTTAGGATGAGCTTCTTCATCAGATTCATAATCAAGCATTCTTTCCTAAATTTTGAACTTTTCATCAACTTT
This sequence comes from Chamaecyparis obtusa, assembly GCA_027943335.1. Taxonomy (NCBI): domain Eukaryota; kingdom Viridiplantae; phylum Streptophyta; class Pinopsida; order Cupressales; family Cupressaceae; genus Chamaecyparis; species Chamaecyparis obtusa. The sequence continues at coordinate 3,741,811 of BSBK01000589.1, forward strand.
AATATTTGCACTTTCAACAATAGTCTTAGTTCTTTTATTGAAACATCTATATGCTTTTCTTGTCAAAGAATATACAAGAAATATACCTTCATCACTTCTAGGATCAAACTTTCCAATATCATCATCTCTCTTTATATAACATTTGCTTCCAAAAATTCTAAAATACTTAATTGAGGGTGCATGTGCAAACCATAATTCATAAGGTGTCTTGTATGTGTTTGCTCTGATTTGTACTCTCTTCATTATATACACTATTGTGTTCACTACTTCTCTCTAGAATATCTTTGCCAAATCATTTTCAAACAACATAGCTCTTGTTGCTTTAGTCACTAATATGTTCCTTCTTTCTACAATGTCATTTTGTTCAGGTGTTCTAGGGGCTGAATATTGTCTTTTAATGCCATTTTCTTCACAAGAGTTGTTAAACTCTCTAGAAGTAAATTCTCCACCTCTATCAGATCTCAAACATTTAATCTTCATTCCAAATTCATTCTCAACTTTATTCTTAACAATCTTAAACTTATCAAATGCTTCAAATTTTTCTTTAAGAAATGCAATCCACATCATTCTTGTAAAATCGTCAACAAGAATCATAAAATACCTTTCTCCATAGAATCCTCTAGTCCTAGTAGGACCGCTCAAATCTATATGAAAAATCTCCAACTTCTCTATAGATGTAAACTTCTTACTAGGAAAATAAATTCTCTTGTGTTTAGCCATTACACATTCTTTGCAAATCATGTTAGTAGGCTTCATAATTTTAGTTAAATCTCTTACTGCAAGTGTAGTACTTACTTTCACAATGTTATCAAAGTTTATATGACAAAACCTTCTATGCCATAACCAACTATCATCAATCTTTGTAATCAAACATGTCATCTCAGTAGGATTCAACTGAAATACATTACCTCTGGTTCTAGATCCAGTTCGAATCAGATTTCCATCTTTATCCTTTATCACACAAGTTTTCTCAGTAAACCAAACTTGATATCCCTTATCAACTAACTATCCAACACTCAAAAGATTATGTTTCAATCCATCCACAAAATAAACATCATCAGTATTAGTCTTTCCATAAAGAGTAATAGATCCTATACCTTTAATCAAACTAGGTGCATTGTTTCCAACTCTAACAACTCCTCCATCATATTCATTCAACTTTATGAATTTTTTCATGTCTCCAGTCATATGATGTGAACAACCACTATCTATAATCCAATCAACTTTCTTTTCAATTTGAGAAACTAAGGCTTTTTCTTCCTTAACATCAGTTTTAGGATTATCTTCTTTAATTGCTACAAATCCTATGTCATCATTATTTTTAGTATCACTTTCACTTAAAGTTCTTTCTATACTAGCTTCAAGATCTTCATCATTAACATAATAACATTCCTTAGATCTTCTAGGTTTGAAATTGCTTATGTACTTTTTAACTCTCTTAGGAAATTTAAATGCAAAATGACCATATTCTTGACAAGTCCAACATTTAAATATTTTCTTACCATCTAGTTCTCTTTTCACAAGCAAGGCAATACCTTCTTCAATCTTCTTGTCTTCTTCATTTCTAGATCTACTATTGCCAGCATAATCTCCGCTCACACTGATGCTTCTTGACAAAGTAGGGCGAACACTAAGAGCACTGAATGTTGTCTCCATTCTAGGTAAGTCTCCTGATAATCTCAGGTTCATTTTTGTTGCTTCCAATCTTCCAAGAAGAGTCTCTCTTGTAAATTTTGTTGTACAAGGTATGACTTATTCAATCATTTGTGTTGTCTGCTTAAATACAGGAGTCAATGTCCTCAGAATTTTCCATATCACTTCATTCTCTATCTTTGTTCCTCCACAAGATTTATACCTGTAATGATCTCTGACATTCTACCAATCTAACTTCTAATAGACTCATCTTCCAACATTCTTATATCTTCAAATGCACCTATCCAATTATGTAATCTAACTCTTTTTGCATGTTCATCACCTTCAAAAGTAGAGTGTAAAGCATTCCAAATTTCATGAGATTTTTTCAAATATTTTACCTGACTGTACTCATTCTCTGGAAGTGTTGTCAAAAGTTCTTCTCTTGCAAGTATGTTACACATGAATAGATCTCTCTCTTCCGCAGTACATGTTTCAAGATTGTCCTCTTCAATGATAGTCTTATTAATCTTTGTAATCAACCAATAACCTGGTCCTAAACATAATAGGTGTGTCTTCATCTTTTCTTTCTAGCTGTCAAAATTTACTCCATAAAACTTAGGGCTTTCTTTCCTGAAATTCACCATGGATCTCCTTAAGCTATTAAACTTCTTTTTCAAGGACCTGCCGCTCTGATACCAATTGTTAGAAAGTAAAGTCGACCAACATAACTGAGAGGGGGGTGGGGGGGGTGTGAATTAGTTATCAAATAATTATAACTTTTATCATCTTCAACAACATTAAACCATATAAGCAATATAATTACCAACCATAGAAAAAAATTCATATACAATGACACAATGACGCAAGATATGTTGACTAGGGAACCTCTTGATCAAAGAGTAAACCCCGATGGGAATGATGCCCACAAAAGATGCACTAATATGAATATTCCTTGTGAGAGGATGGAATTTTTAAGGAGTCTTATGAAATACATTTAGTACATATGAATCCCTGTTAGGAGATTTTGAATCCCTGTTAAAAGATTCTAACCCTGTTAAGAGTTATGGAAGACAGAAGGACCCACTGCCCAAACAGCTTAAGGGTAAGATCACTGAACACACTATCCAATAAATCTTTGCATTAATCAATAGAATAATATGTTATCTCTTCTCTGACTATGCCAAACTACACTCACTGTTACATCAGATCTCAATTTTAGATCTCTGTACTTCGCATGTCTTCCTTCACAAATTCGCTTTCATACTTAGCTCTTTTCTTCACTTCATACATATAGCATCACAACCGCTGCTACCATATCATAATTACACACTTTCAAATTACAAAAAGGAAATACATTCCTTCCTTTATACCAACTCAAATAATTACAAATGAGTCGGCATACAATTACAAAAATAAAAGTTTCCACATGCTACACCAAAATTACACAAAATTGTCAACTTCCAAATACAATAAATCTTCACTGTGTGACCTCAAAGTATGCACTATCATCCACATCACTATCAATGTGTCTCCATCTTCCCTTTAACTATGTGAA